>QRFJ01002925.1:0-65981 GCA_006176705.1 Cocos nucifera | reverse complement strand
TGACTGCTCGAGGTGGTCATGCTCAGTTCCCTCGTTCTCTAATGAGTACTTGTACTCTCACTCTGGTGTCTCTACACCATAGACTCAAGACTCATCTACTATAAAGAAGTGATTGTATACCAACCTTTCGGATCAATCAGCATCCTCATGATGATTCTATGGTCAGGAGCATTTTATGAGTTAATAATAAAAATTTAGTCTTAAATTTTTAACTCTTGAAAATAAGAACTATCATTGCCATTAACTCAAAGGATGTATCACAGACACTAAATACACATTATGATAGAAAATAATCTATTTTATTATTTATAGTTAAAATTATAATTTTGCCCTTAGAAGTGTATGACAAGTGTCAGTCAATTATGGCTTCTAGGGCACACATATCTAACAACCAGATCCAATTATAAGGATTGGCTTTGAAACTTCAAAATTATTTTGGATTTTGTGAAGTTAACTCATGTATTGGACCAGGATCCTCCCACCTTACTAGCCCATCCGTCCACTGAATAGAGAGCATCTCTTGACAAATGGATGGATGAAGATAACAAGGTCAGATACTACATGTTGGATTCGATGTCTGATGAGCTTCAGCACTAATATAAAGATATCAAGACTGCCCTCCAAATGTTGGCTCACCTATAAGAGTTGTTTGGTGAATAGAGTCCACAGCCAAATATCAGATCACTAAACGACTATTTAAGGCTAAAATGTGTGATGGACAGTCAGTCCAAGATCATTGTCTGATGATGATCAAGGACTTAGAAGAGCTTGAGAAGCTCAAAGTGAAGTTGGATCAGGATCTATAGAATGATATAATTCTGCAATCCTTGACTGATGCATATGGGCAGTTCATCATGAACTACCATATGCATAAACTTTAGAGTACTCTAGCCAAGCTTATGAATATGTTGGTTACTGCTAAGCTTTCTATGAAAGGTTCTAAAGGCTCAGTACTTACTATGGAATGGACTTCTTCCAAGAGAAAGTCTTTTGGAAAGAAAAAGAAGTCTGTGAAAAAGGCAGAAGGTGGAAGGTGGAAAGAAAAAGAAGGCAGGGCTGAAGAAGAAGACCGCTGATAAAAAAAAGTATTTTCATTGTAATACTGATGGCCACTGAAAGTGAAACTGCCCTATATACCTGGCTACCCTAAAGAATAAGAAAGAGACATGTCCTTCTGGAGGTATGCTCGTTATTGAATCTAACCTTATGGTTTCTTCTACATCCAATTGGGTGCTTGACTCTGGTTCTAGTGCTCATTTGTGCACTTCTATGCAGGATCTTGAGAATAGCACAAGACTGAGGGTTGGTGAGATAATCCTATGCATCAAAAATTGAGTAAGAGTTGCTGCTGTAGCTGTGAAAATCTATCCTCTTTGACTACCGTCTGACTTAGATTTAGTACTTAGGGATTGTTATTATGTGCCTGCTACAAGCAGAATTTGATTTCTGTTTCATGTTTAGCATAAGAGGCTATGTAATTAGTTTTCTTAAGGACCATTGTAATATTTTTTATGAAAAAAATAAAATTATGAGTGATTTCCTCATTAATGATTTTTATCAGTTACATATTGATGTATCTATCTTTAATATCAAGCAAAATGTGAATGCCATAAGATCAAAATGACCCAGGGATAGTCCAAATGATAGGTATCTATGGCACCTAAGGCTAGGTCATATAGCAGAAGATAGGGTTAACAAATTAAAGAAAATCGGACTATTGAGTCCGTTGACTTTCGAGTCATATCCAATTTATGAATCATGTCTTCATGACAAAATGACTAAGCTCCCTTTTATGGGACATGGAGAAAGGGCCACAGATCTACTTGCCCTAGTATATACTGATGTGTGTGACCCATTTGATGTGCCGGCTAGAGGCAATATTGTCTACTTCATAATCTTTACCGATGATTTATCTTGGTATGGATATGTGTATCTTACGAGACACAAGTCTGAAGCTTTTGAAAAGTTCAAAAAATTTACATATGAAGTAGAAAAGCAAATTGAAAATCCATTAAGGTTCTTCGATCAGATCAAGGAGGTGAATACCTGTCCAAAATTTTTTGACTATCTCATGCAAAATAGCATAATCTCTTAATGGAGTCTACCTAGAACTCCTCAACTCAACGAGATTTCAGAATGGAGGAACCAGACCCTATTAGATATGGTTCGATCCATGATGGGCTTCATAGACCTTCTTGATTTTCTTTGGGGACATAGTCTGTTAACTGCTATATATTTACTGAATAGGGTTCCTTCTAAAGTCGTTCCTATCATATCGTATGAGATATGACATGGTAAGAAACCAAGTCTGAGTCATCTCAGAATTTGGGATTGTCCAGCTCATGTCAAAAGACAACAAGTAGACAAGTTAGATTTTAGGTCCTTTAGAGCTCGATTTATAGGATATCCTAAAGAGTCATTAGGATATTATTTCTATATTCTAGAAGACCACAATGTGATTGCAAGTCGACATGCCGTCTTTCTTGAAAAATAGTTTATTCAAGATAGCGGTATTGGAAAGCAGATCAAGCTTAAGGAGAAAGTCTTACAAGAGCAACGAGCTAAGGATCCTGTGGAATCAAATCAGGTTAAGCCAATACAATCACTACCTCCTCCACCTCATAGATCAAAAAGAATTTTCCATCCTCCTGAGAGGTACTTAGGTACTATCTCAAAGAAAGTAGAGGAAATATTCCTCGTAGGTAATGGGGTTCATGGTGATGATCCTAAAACCTATGATGAGGCGATATTAGATATCGACTCCAAAAGATGGTTAGAGGTAATGAAGTCAGAAATTGACTCAGTGCACTCAAACCAAGTCTGGACCTTGGTAGATTACTAGAAGATATAGTACCTATTGGGTGTAAATGGATCTACAAGAGAAAGATTGGTGCAAATTGGAATGTGGAGACATTCAAAGCTAGATTAGTGGCAAAAGGGTATAGTCAATGCAAAGGCATTGACTATCAGAATATCTTTTCATCAGTAGCTATGCTAAAGTCCATCCACACATTGCTTGCTGTTACAGCCTATTTCGATTATGAAATATGGCAAATGAACGTGAAAATGATATTCTTAAATGGATACCTTGAGGAAGATATCTATATGGAACAGCCGCTAGGTTTCACATCCAGTGATGCTGATCACAAAGTATGCAAGTTGCAAAGATCCATATATATACTTAAGCAAGCATCTCGAAGCTGGAATACTCGATTTAATGATGTGATCAAATTATTTGATTTCATCAAAATTGAGGAGGAACCATGTATCTTCAAAAAGATCAGTGGGAGCACTATTATCTTCCTCGTACTGTACGTGCATGATATCCTCCTTATTGGGAATGATATTCCCATGATGACCACAACTAAAATATGGTTATCTAAAGAATTATCTATGAAAGACCTAGGAGAAGCATCCTTCATTCTAGGAATTAAGGTCTATAGAGATAAACCGAATAGGATACTAGGTCTTTCATAGAAGATGTACATAGAGGAAGTGCTAAAGAGGTTTAGCATGGAAAACACCAAAAGAAGTTTGGCACCCTTCAGAAATGGCATTCATCTCTCCAAGATGTGCCCTAGCACACCTAAGGAGATAGAACGCATGAGCAAGATCCCTTATGCTTCAGTAATAGGGAGCCTCATGTATGCCATGTTATGTACATGACCTAATATAGCCCATGCTGTGAGTGTCACGCGTAGATATCAGTCGAATCCAGATAAAGAACACTGGACTTCTATGAAATGTATCTTTAAGTACTTGAGAAGAACTAAGGATATGTTGTTGATTTTTGGTACTGGAATACTCCAAGTCTAGGGGTATACAGACTCGAATTTTATGTCCGATATAGATGATCAAAAGTCAACATCTGAGAGTCTATTTGTGTGTAATGATGGTGCTGTCAGTTGAAAAAGTTTCAAGAAGACAGTGATAGCAGATTCCACCATGAAAGTAGAATACATCATTGCCTCAAAAGCTACGAAGGAGGCATTTTGGTACAAGAAATTCATCATAAAAATTGGAGTGATGCCATCAGATGCCATTCCTCTATACTGCAACAACAATGGTGCCATAGTCCTTACTAAGGAGCTGAGATCTCACTAAAAATCCAAGCACGTCGAGCGGCGATACCACCTCATCCACGATTACCTCAAGAAGGGTTATGTCGAGGTCAGGAGAGTCAACTCCGCAGACAATGTGGTAGACCCACTCATAAAGCTATTGGGCCAGTAGAAGATCGAAACCCACCTTAAAAAGATGGGACTTAGATTTGTAGCCAATTGGCTTTAGATCAAGTGAGAGTTTGTTAGATATGTGTGCTCTAGAAGTCAGAATTGGCTAACACTTATAATACACATCTAAGTGCAAAATTATAATTTTAACTATGAATAATAAAATAAATTATTTTCTATCATAGTATGTATTTAAAAGTATCTGTGATACATTTTTTGAGTTAATGGTAATGATAGTTCATATTTTTAAGAGTTGAAAATTTAAGACATGAATTTTTATTATTAAATCATAAAATGCTCTTGACCATAGGATCATCATGAGGATGGTGATTGATCCAAAATATTGGTATATGATCGCTTCTTTAGGATAGATGAGTCTTGAGTCTATGGTGTAGAGACATCGGAGTAAGAGTACAGATGCTCGTTAGAGAATGAGGACACTGAGCATGACCACCTCGAGCAGTCATCAGAAAATCTACCTTCTTGTCAATGATTGGCTCGAAGCTATAGTGGTGTGTCTGGTTCTTTGATCTAAGGTGCATTGGCATTTCATCTTGAGGGTGTTATAGTTTGACTACACCATAACTTGATCTCCTAGCCATTCAGAATCCTTAGGTGTATGTTGACTGTAGCATGTTCATTGTAGGAATTGGATTGCACCAATAAGGGATCTATCTACCTCGGTAGATGAGGAGCAACCCTACAATGATCATGAGAATCAAGTCCATAAGCCCATGGCCATGGTAGAGTGAAATAATAGAATGAGTTTCTATTAGGATTTTCACATTCGACTTGAATTAAATGATTAATTCATATGATAAAAATTAGGGTTTGACGAGATCACCTTAACCCTAATCCGATCAAAGCTTAAGATGGAGGAACTTAATCACACAGGTAACTACACCAAGTGGTTCATTTTCAATTCTAATGGATTGCCACCATATGCTGCTAGGTATCACTGGTGGATTTTGGGAGCAATTAGAATGATTTGGATGATCGATCATACTAGTTGTCTGAATCAGAAAAATTTTGATCCATCGGAAGGAATTTCGATGATGTCGATGATAGAGATCATCACATATCTCATTACCATATGAAATTGAACCTAACTGGATCACACAAACAAGGGTTTATATTTGGATATCATCAATTAGACTAATCTAGTTCAATTGATTTGAATAAGATTCAATTAGGTTCAAGAAAATCGTGCTAGCACACGATTGAGCCTGATATTCTCTTTCAACAATCATTAAAAGTTATCTCAACTATGCCAAATGTGTTTGGACTTACTCAGAAATCTTTACTTGGTCTGACTGGAGCTTGTCCAGGTCAAAAAAAAATTGTCTTAATTTATGA
Organism: Cocos nucifera; assembly: GCA_006176705.1. Taxonomy (NCBI): domain Eukaryota; kingdom Viridiplantae; phylum Streptophyta; class Magnoliopsida; order Arecales; family Arecaceae; genus Cocos; species Cocos nucifera. The sequence continues at coordinate 60,393 of QRFJ01002925.1, read as the reverse complement.
GATAAATTTAAGACAACACCTGCCATTTTTCGTCACCTACTAAATCTTGTCTTTGGACTTTGGTCAAATGTTGATCTTTGACACTTAGACATCTGCCGATGTGTCATGCACCCATAGGAGAGAGCTTTGACCCTTGTCCTCCTATTAAATAGTAGAAAGGCAAGGGGTGCATGCCTAGGGAGGCATGCACCCAATGTGGACAAGGATTGGAGTCCCATATAAATGGGACTCCAGTTGCTTATTGCTTCATACTAAGGTGGTGCCAAAGAGTATTCTTTGAGCAATCTTGGTGCCACCTAAGAAGGTTTGTGAGGGACTCTAATCTGATTGGATCTGATGATGTCATCCCATCTATCAGATTTAGATCTGATTGTACAAAGAGCCATGATTGGCCGGGATGATGTGGCACTGTAAGGCGCAGTAAGGTCTATATAAACCCTATCTACGCCTAGGATTGAGATTCTCTATCCTTTGCCCATGCCACAAGGATTCTCACCCTCCCTCTCCATGCCACCTTCAGATCCTCTCTCTCCTCTCCACACCCAAGAAGCTTTGGGCTCAAGTTTGGTGTGATCCAAGCAAGAGAAAGGCGACAAGAAGGAAGAAGGCAGCACTGCTGCAAGAGACAACACCTGATCTTCAAAAGGTATTTTGAAGATCTTCAAGATTAGATCCAGATCTATTCTTTGGAGTATGGATTGAGAAGAAGAAGATCTTCAAATCCTACCTGAGTGGATACCAGTAGAGGCTAGGTGCTTGCATGGCTACATGCAGAACCTCAGACAAACATCGAGATCATCATAGGATAATAGGATTACCCATAACAAGGTATAATTAAATTAGATTTAATTTAATTTATTTTTATTTTTATTTTATCAGATTGATAAAATCAGATCTGAAGAGTCTCAGATCTAATTTGGATCTAAGAGAAAAATTTTGAAATATCTCCCTTGATTAAATCAGAACTGAATGAATCTAACCCGGGAAATAGGATTTTTTTCTTCAACATGTCTCACATTTGAAACCTCCTTTCCTCTTTCTTCTCTTTGGAAGGATCCAAATCTAGAAGAAGAAGGCATATGATCGATCGTCAAAGAAGGATCAGCATGGTACTAGTATATTGTGCTGATTTTCTGCATTAGGACTTCTGATCATGATTCATGGGTTCGTGTGGATGACTCCTAAAGGATAGATGCATGTGTGGCTCATAACTTCATCCTCAAGTCTGAATCAGCAAGTTAGAATATCTAACTTGCATAGGTAATAGATCTGATTTATTATTTTCATACCTGTATTAGTTGTATTGTATATACATGTTGATGAGATCAACATGTTTTAGTTTCTTCATTATATTTTAATTTTTGATTTAATGACATGCCATGATTATGTAATAGGTCGCTAGATCTAGGGTATTTTCTGATAATTAAAATTAATTTTGATTAATTTTAGTTTTTTGCTGTCTGATATTGAAAAAGTTTCAAGATCTAGTCCTGAAATTCAAGATCTAATTCCTTCATATTACTCACTTAATGAGAGGCTATGATCTAGTTATCACCATAACTATTTTATTTTAAGAATCTAATAATTTTAGAGCATTTAATTGATTTAATTTAAAGAAGAGAGAAGATCAAATGAACCAGCTTGTTATGATCCTTCCACTGGTTTCACCAAGTTAGATTAAGGAAAACCATTAATAGGCTGGTTAAGGAGTACTTAATTCAGTCACCCTAATTTACCTAGCTGACATGGGTCAGCTTGAATTATCAACTGATCTGATTAAAATATAATTTCACCAAGAAGGCCAGGTAAGTGAGATTAGTGGGAGGGTCTACACAATCTTGCCTTAGACATGATCAGAAATGGTCAGGTAAGTGGGCTGCCAATTAAAAACCATTGATCTGGATTGCCAAACTTACCTTAGATACTAACTAGTTAATTAGTTTCAATTGGATCAACCTAATAGTTTGTGCTAGACCACGTAGCCAAGAATCAAGTCCATCTTGGTTCTCATTAAAGACATGGACTTGACCAACTATAATTATTATAATTGATCTTGAGGATTCTTGACCTAATCTATAGCAACTATTGATTAGATTTAGTCAATTCTCTAATTAAATCCATTGTTTAATCTAACCTTTGGCCTAACCCAAATAATGGACCTAATTTCTATTAACCCATTAACCCAAGTGTTATGATTTGTGTCTTAGGATCTTCAATTCACAATCCTAGATCCTAATAAAATAACTCTTAATTCTTAATTAAGTTTTGGGCTAAGGGTTGGGGTTCGGCATTTCAAAAAAAAATTTCATATCTGTAAAATATTTTTACAACATGGTTCTACCAACTAGTTGTATATTTGATTCATAATCAATATGCAAATAAAATAAACATGAAACTACTTTAGATCTAATCTAAACATGTTCATGTAATTAAAACTATTTCAATTCTAATCAATCATAAATCACCTTAGATCAAATCTAACATATTTATATGATAAAAAATTAGATTAAAATATTTTTAATTAGATCATAAAATCTCTTAGATCTAATCTAAATTTTATGATCAGAATTTTAGATCAGCACGTGCTAGGGCAATCTTTTCACTCTAAGGGATAAACCTTATAGTAGGACAATCTTATAAGATCAGTCCGTGTAATCTAAAAAAATTATTTTTATATTTAAAAATCTTTTAAATCTAATAAATTATAAATAAATCTAGATCATATCTAATAAATTTATTATTTATATTGGATCTACATGAATTAGGATAATCTCTCCACTGTAAGGGGTAAATCTTACAACAGGATAATCTTATAATCAGTTCGTGTAATCCATTTTTAATTTTAGATTTAAATATCAGATTATAAATTAGATATAATCTAAAAAATAATCTAAACATGCATATTAAATCATGCAATAAAGAATCGATGCTCTGATACCAATTACTGAAAATAGATCTAGGTTTTCAGGGTCAGATTTTGAAACTTTTTCAAAATATGCAGTGAAAGAGATGAATTAATCATATTAATTTATAAATAATATAAGAAAGAGCACTAGATCTAGGATCTTATTACATGATTTATGTATGCTTTTAAATCAAAAATTAAAGTATGAGAAAATTTCATATTGATCATATCAACTGCAGAACTACTCTAGATCAAATCTAGATATGAAAGAAGGAGATCATATCATTCTTACCTTTGCAAGCTGAGTTTCTTAACTTACTGATCTAGGGCTAAGGTTGTTGCTCCAAGCCGTACATGCATTTGGCCTCTATAGGATGTCCACACGAGCCCTCGATCGTTGATCAGAAGTCCGATGGATGAAAATCAGCACAGTATGCTAGTATTATGCTGATCCTTCTTCGATTATCGATCTGAATCTTTCTTTTTTGAGTCTTAGACCCTTCAATATTCAAAATATGAGCAATAAAATTTGTGATAGTGAGACATCTCTCAAAAACTCACAAAAGTGGAGGAAGAGATCTAGAGGAAAATCCTAGAAGAAGAACCCCTCTTCTTCTTTGTTTCTCTCACCTAGACACTTGAACTTGTGTCTTCTCAAAACCCAATGCCCAAGGATTTTTATCTCAAGCCTTTCCCACATCCAATAATGCTCTCTTTGGTGAATAATCTCTAAAAAATTCAGATCATGAATCTCCTTATTTATAGAGATATGGGATAGTCCTTGTCCAGGTCAAATATCTAGCAAGGAATGTCCAATTAAGGAAAGAAATGGGGCGCCCAACACTTGGACTCCCCCTCCTTTTTTCCAGCTATGGACCACCACCCTTGGGCACACAAAAAATGCTTTATTTCCCATGAAAATTCCCAAAAAAATCTGGGTGGGGTTGGTGCCATATGGGAGGAGTTTGAGTTTCCTAAAATTCTATCCAATAGAATTTGAATTTGGAAACTAACTATCTTCTTTGACTTGGTCCACAACCACATTCCATGTAATAGAGAAGGGGATCAAGGGGGCGTGTGTGAAAATCTCGAGTATGAGGAGTTTTCATTCAAAACTACAAGTGAGGGCATAGGGTCCATATTGCGCAAGGAAGGGAAGTCCTAGTCATACTAGGACTTCCAATTTTGACTTAGTCCAACTTGATCTTTGAACTAAATAAAATTTTTATTAATTCAATCCAATTAGAATAGATCATAGTCCAACTAAGATTCTAATTAAATTATATTAAATCAAATTTAATTTTAATTTAATTTCTAATTAAATTAGAGATTGGATTGATATAAGTCTTATTTGAACTAGAACTTATTTTTCCTTGCAATTCGCTCATCCAATAAACCAATTGGACTTGATCCAATAAAGTCCAAATCAAATCTAATTAAATCATATTTAATTATACTTAATCTTAATTTTTTAGTTTAATCAAATTAAGTCAATTAGTAATCTAATTGCTGATCGATCTTCCTGCAACACTTGCACTAGGTTAAACATTAATCGTATTAATTGTTTAACCCTAGAATGATTCTTAATTATCGATCAACCATCCGATTAGATTAAGACCTCTTATGTATGTGATCCCATAGGTTTGAATCAAAGTCGGTAGCATAGAAATAAATTTCTATACCAATCAAAGTGATCATCAAGCAATAGTACCCAACGACTGGATAGGTTGAATGTGTAGAACAACATCCTTAGAACCCATGTGGATATAGTTTTCATATAATTCATCTCCTTGACCTAAATGCTCATAGGATACCTCAGAGTTTAACTGTTAACCTTGATTAGGTCATCCATATTGTATTTCAAAATATCAAATCCATCTCATGGATTATCCTAGCCAAGGTTTTTGCTATATTGAAATACAGTGATGCATTTTTCTCTAACTCTTAGAGTGATTAATTCCATTTTGATCACTCATCGACTTTGTAAGTACTTGACTGTACCCAAAAATCTTCTATTATTGAATTAAAAATTTAGTTATATGGTATCAAAGCACAGTGAGTTGCTTGCAAGCCACTATGGTGATTTTAGGTCTAAGGGACACTTATACCTATATCCTATCAGAGCAATTTTCAATAGCAGAATACTCTGAAGTTCATCATGTTCAGTGATGATGTACCCTTACATCTTACCTATATACCATACCAGTATCTCTATACTCCTTGGTCACCAAGACAACCAACCTATATGGCATACAACGATCTATGCTCGATAAATGCTGTCATCCTAATTAATAATATATCATTTGGTCATGAATAGTTTAAGGACTAATTGATAAATCCTCTCTTTATCAAAACTAAATAGTCCTAAGAACTTCATCACAACAATGGAGATCATTAGAATATGTAGACTTTATGATGTAAAAATTAAAATATTTATTTTATTTAATATTAAATTAATTATAATTACAAGATAGCACCACCATTAATAAGCTGATGATTGACTTTGAGATATATTTTCTAACATCTCACATAAGTGATTGTGAGATCAATCATCCTCTCCATCAAGTATACACAAGATGTGCCAGTCTTGCTGAAAATATTGATTTCCAACTCAATGTTCCATTGATCGAGAAAATTCTAGATTAGGATTTTAAGATTTTAGGTCTCATAGGTATAATCTCATCATAACCATAAAACCATAGCTCTAATCTATGGGGTTCATCATAATCTAAAATAAATATAAGAAGTAGCACTTGATGAAATATAAATATTTTTTATTTATTTATAAAATATCATTACATGAGTCTGGAAGACTAAAAGATTAATCCATCAAAATATATATTTCGATTAGCTTGTAAGATATTTTCCTATCAAAAACTATATGATGAAGCTATTGACACTACCTTGATCTCTAAAACCAACTTAAGATCTAGATGTGCTCCCGAGCATCCATGAGTAGTATCTTGATTTTGTAAACCCAACTTTGAGTATTTCCTTAAGGAGGATCCAACAAGAACTCTTGGATGAGTTGAGGACTAATTCTATAAGATATTCTTTTATAATATGCCTCATCCATCAGAGATAATTATGGAGATTAAGAAATTATCTTTATCTTAACTACCATAAAATATATCTCATCATTGCATTGGAGATTTATCTTAAACCAGGGTCTAGATCAAGCTAAAATAACTAAAATAAATTTTGGTGTGCAATCTTGTGGGCCATGTTAGGATGGGCTTAAAATGGATAAGGTCCAACATTCTTTTACTTCGCCCAACCTAACATAATCATCTATATTTTAACTATTTAAAATGTCTCAAAGAAAACCTTTAACAAAAATTATTTGGATCTAAGAATTGAGAAAATGATGTTGATCCCATTTAAAAATTTAATTACTCCATAAGTTATAGGACATATGCAATGTGTGTTAGATGTGTGTCCTAAAAGCTAGATTGGCTAACACTTGTAATACACTTCTAAGACCAATTTTATAATTTTAATTATAAATTAATAAAAAAGTTATTTTCTATCACAGTGTGTATTTAAAGTGTCTATGATACATCCTTTGAGTTAATGATAATGACAATTCATATTTTCAAGATTTGAGAATTTTAAGACATGAATTATCATAATTAAGTCATAAATTGCTCCTGATCGTAGGATTATCAAGAGGATGGTGATCGATCCAAAAGATTGGTGTATGATCGCTTTCTTACGGTAGATGAGTCTTGAGTCTATAGTGTGGAGACACCAAAATAAGAGTACAGATACTCGTTAGAGAACGAGGGCACTGAGCATGACCACGTCGAGCAGTCATAAGAGAGTCTACCTTCTTGTTGATGACTGGATCGATGCTATAGTGGTGTATCTGATTCTTTGATCTGATCGATAGTTCATCTTGAGAATATTATAGTTTGACTATACCATAACTTGGTCTCCTAGCCATTCAAAATTCTAAGGTAATCTTGAGGTGTATGTTGGCTATAGCATGTCATTGTAGGAATTGGATTGTACCAATAGGAAATCTATTTATCTTGACAGATGAGGAACACTATGATGATCATGAGATTATTCATAAGCCATGGCATGCAAAGTGAAATGATAAGAAGATTTTATTTGATTTATATGGACTCAAATGAATGTTTTAATCATATGACAGAATTGGTTTGATGAGTTAACTTAACCCTAATCCTATCGGGGCTCAAGATAGAGAACTTAATCAACAAGTACTACAACCAAGAGTCGCATTCAGTCTGATGGTTCCACATATACGCTAGGTTCACTGGTGGATTTTGGAGCATTAGAATGATTTAGATGATCGATATTTAGCTGTTGAATAGAGAGAGTTCTGATCCATCGAAAGGAGTTTTGATGATGTTGATAATAGAGATCGCGACATATCTCATTACCATACAGAATTGAATCTAATTGGATCATACAAACAAGAGTTTGAGTCTAGATGTGATCAATTGAAGTAACCCAGTTCGATTGATTTTGATTGGATCTGATTAGGTTCATGAAAATCATGCTAGCACATGATTGAGCCTATTATTCTCCTTCTATAGTCTTTCTGGTTCGTCTCGACTGAGCCAAATTTGTTTGGACTCATTAGAAACCCATATGGATTTGTCTTTGTCTGACCAGAGCTTATCTAGATTAGAAAAGGATTGTCTTAATTCATTAGATAGAAATAAGATAACACTTACCAATTCCTATCACCACCTATAATTTTTGGTTTTGTTAGGACATTGACCCGATCATTTGACCAAGTCTTTGCAAGAAAGAAAGGAGGAGATGTGTGCCCCCTTTTGGATTTTATCTAGGGCACATGTCCCTAGGACTTTTCATGAAGAAAAATGGGTGTAAGTCCCCATTTGGCGTGCGCCCCTTTTTTTTGGATAGGCTTGGATGAGTTTTGATAAGATCAAAATACAAGGGTGATTAAAGTTTGCGCCAAACTTCTCTCCCTATTTCTTTTCTGTTGCCTTATTTTTTGCTTTTGTTTGGTAAAAATCAAAAGAAAAGTCAAGAGGGCATGGGATATGGCATGGAGTCCTTCTGCTTTAAGCAAAAGGGTTGCTTAAAACACCAGGACTCCAAGGCTGTGCAAAGGTCAATAAATAGACCTATTGTCAAAGGTGTTTAAAAATTGTGTTTAGACCACGATGAAGCCCTGCCTCTCCCATCATCTTCCATGCCTCTCTTCCAGATCCTCTCCTTCTTTTCCATGCCTAAGGAGTTGGTGTTTCAACCATCAAAGGTTGAGAGCAGCTATTGCAATGATAAAGCTGGAAGATCCCTGTTAAGAGATGAATGCATGGCCTTCAAAAAATATTTTGAAGGCTCTACAAATCAAATTTAGATCTAATTTTTATAGATCAGATTCAAAAGAGATTGCATCTAGATTCTGCCTGAGTGGACTTCGATAGAAGCCAGGCACTTGCATGGCTTGATACAGAACCCACAGCTTTCGCAGATCATTAATAGGATAATCAGATTACCCAAACAAGATATGAAATTAAATTTGATTTAATTTTAATTTTATTTTTGATATCAAATCTATAGGATCAGATCTAAGAAGTCTCAGATCTAACTAGATTTTATAAAATTTTTTTTGAAATATTTCTTCAGATCTAATTGGATCTGAACGATCCTATGGTAGAAAAATGTTGATTTTCCTTCAATGTTCTTGCTTATAAAGTGATCATTAGTGTGAGTTATAGTAATAAATGCATTATCAATTTGATACATGATCTCCATGTATTATACTATAAATTATAGCTCATAATCAAGTTCTTAATGTCGAACTTTATTTTATAAATAGACAAAACTTTAATTATTCTTTGGTCTCTTTATCATATGGTAAATTGCTGATCAGCATAAAATAAATTAAACTTTATTATAAAACCAAATACAATCACTTTATTACAAGCATCCAATACATATTATTCATAAAATGAGCTAATGAGACTCGTATGAGTCACATGATTCTTGAAAATTTTAGGAGAAATTCTTTTAGTTAGTGGATCTATAATTATTAGGTATATATTAACATATTTCATAGACACTATATCCTGCTTCATTCTCCCATGAATAGCAAAATATGTCAATGTGCTTGCAGGTGCTTATGCTCTTCATTTTGTTGAAAAACCTTTTGATTGAAGTATTATTACTGGATATCTTTATCAATGTATAAATAGAGTCAACAATACTAAGTTTTATGATAAAATTCTACAACTAGATGGCTTATGAGAAAGTCTCATAATAGGCTATATGCTTTGCTTCCATAGTGGACATATTGATAAGAATTTATTTTGGACTCATTCATGATATGTCATGTTCTGCAAGTAAGAAGATGTATCCGATGATAAATTTCTTACTATTGATGCATCCAGCAAAGTTCGAATTCCAATATCTAATAACTTCAAGATGCTTAAACTATCTGTATGTAAGCATATCGTCTTTTATGCCCTATAGGTAATGCATGACTTTCTTTATGTTTCCCAAAGTGGCAATCCTAGGGGGGTGGTGAATTAGGCTTCTTAAAAAAAAATTAAAGAACTTGTGCCCAAAAACAAATTTAAGAGTGTTTTGCAGGGAATAATCCAGTATAGAATCAGATGCCCAGGGATCAGGTGAATAGATTCATGTTTAAAATAAAATATTAAATATCAAAATATCTATGATACACAGTAAATACTGGAGTTTCTTGAATCAGTTGCCTTACTAGGCTTGAAAGTATAGGTCCTCTACTTCGCACGCATGCAGGCACCATAGGAAAGAAGGATGAGAATCTGGATGTCACACCATTATGAAAGGATCAAAGGGAGGAACTAGATCTGAAAACATTTTTTTGGATCTTCCTTGAGATGTCCTTATGCAAAGGAATAGAAATAATAGTCTCTCCATGCCTGAAGAGAAGATGAAGAATGCTTCTTCTTGTCGTCAACCTTCTTTAGCTCTCTCTCTCTTTGTTGCACAAAACCAAGAGCAAAGGAATATGTGGCGGCATGGGGTTCCCTCCCTATATATAAGTGATGCACTAGGTTTAGATGAAATCATATTTGGTTAGTACTCTTAGTCCTAACCTAATCCAAAAAGGAATACTTCATGGAGAAGTATTGGCGCCACTTTGTGGTGCACTACTCTTCCTCACGTGCACACACAAGAGGGGGGTGCAAAATTCTATGCCCCCTTCTCTTGGTTGGCCATAAGGAGAGAGAGTCTTAGTTAATTAGGTCATAGGATCTAATCTAATTCAGTGAAGGAACTTTTGTGCTGGCCAGATTGAATTAGATCAAAGTAGCAAAATTTAAAACTTTTTTGGATCCGATCCAGCCTTGGATTCATATATCAATTATGTAACCTCTAAAAAAACAAAGTATGCAAATAGTTGGTAATACATCACCATGCATTAGGAGATGATTCCTATTTGGATCATGAAACTTTCTTTTCCGAGGTTACCCTTCAACCACGTACATGCCTGGCCTCTATCAATATCCACTTAGGTTCAGATCTAGACATTTCTCACTTACTTCATTCGAACTTTGGAAATGAAATTAGATTCCTAGTTTACCTTTAACTACGGATTTTCATCGATAAGCACTACTCGACTCGACACACGATTCGATTTGCTTTCTTGTGCACGGCAGCGCTTAACCTTCAAAAAGCTTTTAGATTAGCCCAACCACACTTGCGCGTGGGAGAGAGAGGAGAAAGAGGGATCTAGAGAAGGAAGGGAGAAGGTTGGAGAGGAGGAAGTTGCATTTGCACTTAAAAATTGTGATGCTATAAACCTTTAGCCTTGTCCCACCTATTATAGAGAAAGAGATTGAGCTAGGCTTATAAGGTATATGTTCGAGTTCAATACTTAAAGTAGAAGGACCCTTTCTTGAGATTGGCGCCCCTTCTCCTTTTTCGTGATTATTGTTCTTCCAAATATTCATATCTAGGCATGTGCCACCTTTTAAATAAAGTAGTTGGTGCCCAATTAACCTTCCTTTGTTAGATATATGTGCCCTAGAAGCCAGATTGGCTGACACTTGTAATACATTCTAGGGGCAAAATTGTAATTTTGACTAAAAATCAATAAATGGATTATTTTTCTAATCTATTATGTGTATTTAGTGTCTGTATCTCTTTGAGTAATGGCAATGATAATTCATATTTTCAAGAGTTAAATTTAAGACATGAATAATCTATTATTAACTCATAAATTGCTCCGACCATTAGATCATCACGAGGAATGTGATTGATCGAAGTTGGTGTACAATCGCTTCTCTTTAGTAGTAGTCTTGAGTCTACGGTGTGGAGACAACGGAGCGAGAGTAGGTACTCGTTAAGAAGACGAGGGCACATGAGCTGACCACCTCGAGTAGTCTTAGGGAGTCTACCTCTCGTCAATTGAATGACTCCGATGCTGCAGTAGTGTGTTGGTTCTTTGAACTGAGTGCATCAGACAGTTCACCTTGGTGTTTATAGTTTGACTAACCATTACTCGGTCTCCTAGCCAAATGACCCTGAGGTGTATGTTGCTATAGCATGTTCATTGTAGGAACTACGTGATGGCATCAAGATGGAATCTATTACCTCGTGTTAGAGGAGCAGCCCTATTAATATCATAGAATCAAGTCTAGAAGCCCATCCAATGGAGAGTGAAATAATAGAAAGAGTTTTCTATTTTAGATTTACAATTAGATCGAATCGAATGATTACATCATATGACAGAAACTAGGGTTTGATGAGTTGTCCTTAACCCTAATCTGATCGGGGCTCAAGATAGAAGAAACTGAATCACACAGGTAGCTCACCAGAGGTTCGCATTCATCTGATGGGTTGCCACAGTATACTGTTTAGGTGTCACTGTGGATTTTGGGAGCAATTAGAATGATTTAGATGATCAATCATTCTAGCTTTCAGATCAGAAGAGTTCTGATCCAAAAGGAGTTTGATGAGTCGATGATAGAGATCATGACATATCCCATTACCATACAGAACTGAACCTAACTGGGTCACACAAACAAGGTTTTGAATCTTGTGATCATCAATTGAACTTTATTCAGTCAATTGATCTGAATGAATTCAATTAGGTTCAAGGAATATCGTGCTAGCACTCATTGAACCTAACGTTCTTCTTTTTCTATCATAAATAAGTTGTCCTGTCTGAGCAAGGAGTTTGTGCTCAATCAAGGCTCTCATATGGTCTGACTGAGAGATGTCCAAGTTAGAAAAGATTGTCTATTTTATAAGACATTACCTGCCATTTTGGTCACCTGCATTTCTTGTTTTTTACTTTGTCAAAAGTCTACCTTTGACTGGTCAAATTGACCATTGACACTTTACTTTTGACCACATGTCATGCAACTATTGGAGAGCTTGGTGGCCTGTCCCCCTCCAAACTTGCAAGGAGAAGGGGCGACCCACCCTAGGCGTGTGCCCAAGTTGGAGGGCCTAGAGATCCTTTGACAAAGACTTCCATCTCCTTTGGATTCCAATTAGATTTTTCTAAGAACCAACTTTGACTGGTCTTAGGCACCCTCTAAGGGAATCCAGGGGACTCTATTCTCTTACCATCAGATTTAGATCTGAATTCACAAGTGTTGTGATTGGTTGGAAGAAGAGAGTTGGATAAGCTAGTCTTATAATAAGACCCTGTACCAACTCATAATTACATAAGATTGAAGCTAAGGTTTCCATAGACCCCAAGGTGCCTCTCCCCTCCTTCTCCACCCAAACCACCTTCTCCCCTTGCTTCCATAGTCCAAAGGAGTTTTGGATTTGTTGTGGTCTATATAGCAAGAGAAAGGGATCAAAAGAAGAAAGCTGCGCCGCTGCACAAAAGGACGACTGCTGATCTTAAAAGGAGTTTTGAAGATCCTCCAGATCAGATCCAGATCTAATTTTTGGAGATTGATAGAGAAGAAGAGGATCTTCAGATCCAGCCGTGAGATACCGTAGAGGCTAGGCGCTTGCGTGGCTAGATCCAGAACTTCCCTGCATACAGGATATCAACAGGTAATAGGATTAACCAAATCGTAAATTAAATTTGATTTAATTTATCCCTATTTATTTTTATTTTTAAAATAATATTAATCAGATATGAAAATCCATATCTGATATATCATGAAAGAAAAATTTGAAATATATCTTTGATCTGATCAGATCTGAAGAACCTGAACGGGAAATCAGGATTTCCCTTCAACTGATCAGAGCCATGGTTCTAAAATTATTTAGAGTTGATTTAATTTATTTTAATCAAAAAATATTGATTTAGATGTCAATGTGATGTAATCGATATTGAAATTTAGAAAAATTAAAATTTAAATGATTAGGATCTAAGATTAGAAGATGCAGATGACTAGTATCTTGAATAGTAATAGTTCTAAGAATAGTCTTGATGTTTTCAATTTAATTTGATTACCCCATTTTTAGAATCATTTATTTACTATTTTTTATATTATAATGATTATAATAAAATCTAAAAAATAGCAAATAAATTATTGTAATAGTGAGTATGATTGATGCATGTTAACTATTTGTTAGAAATAGTTTCTAACAGTTGTCTTAGATTAGGGCTTTATTTTATAAGATCAATTTAAATCTAATTTTCGATATTATGAGATAATTTAGATCTGAAAAGCATGCATGATTCGATACATGAGATGTATGCGTAATATCCATGATAGATCTACTTTGTATATGAGATATATATATAATAGTTGATCTTATTTTGTAGTATTGAAATGTTTCCTGATTAAGGGTTCTCTTGGCCGTCCGACATAGAACGAAGAAGGGTTTTGAAGGCCTCTTTCCATTCGATGGAGTGTTTCTTATGAATGTGTAGGGTTGTTGTCGTGTTCTCCACTTATCAGAAATCCAAAACTTACTTTCTGCAAAATCCTAGATCCTGAAACCCTAGATTTTTATGCATATTTTATTTATGAACCTACTTAATTAAGAATTAAGTTTATGGAATATTAATTAGGTCTAAATTAAGAAATTTCAGATCTAAGACATATTCATAATATGGAGTTCGGCGTTGGGTAGCTCAATTAGGTCTAAGCGCGTTGATCAAATCGATATCAAGAGTTGGTTAGATGGGATAACAATGCTTAATTGACCAGCCTAATAGGATTAAGTCTAGGTCAAGATCGAGTCACAATCAAGCAAGCAAATTAGGCTCAGAGGTCAGAGTCTGGATTGTAGGCTAACCAATTGGTTCTGACTCAACAATTTGTGTCTAGTAGTTTGGCACATATGACCGACCTGGTTTTTAATTGGAACTACCGTCTGATGCATTCTTATACAGGTAATGGCATATTCCTTCCACCCGGTCTCACTTACCTAGCCATATCTATTGCACAGTTCTGATCTGAGTGGGCAAAAATTCGAGCTAACCCATGCACTAGTTAGTCATAATTGTTATGACTAATGCCACAGTCTAGTTTAATGAGACCTGAATCAATCTCCCTAAAAAAAGATTAAGTCTTTGAAGTCTCACATATGTAGATGTGCGGGCCCTTCCCGGGTTGATTGTTTCTCAGCTGGATACAGTGCTCAGTTGCACCGGGAAGATGACAAGATGTCCTATTAGGCATTGGAATCTATGGCTGGAGGATGAGTTTGGCTCAATATTTCGGATACAGTGAGAGACTCAATTAGGACCTAGTCTATGCAAATGGTGGTCTAATTTAACTAAGGAGTGGATCAATATTCTGGATACGGTGAGATTCATGAATTAGAGATCAAGTTTGGGTGCACCATAATTAGAGATTCATTGAACAAGAGTTGTTCACTCATTGCTAATCATCACCATAACTGTTTAGGTGAGGTGATGAGTCAGTTGGTGAGACCGCACACCACTGGAAATCATTAATCTCTGGAGATTTTTTGCATCTCTACAGAGGGAGTGTAGGGATCCGAGAAATAGTGGGAGCTAATTTGTTTAAAATAAAATTCTAAACAAATTGGTCAAGTCAAAATTACAATATATAACTAGAATCTTTGACTCTCTATAGGAAAAATGTCTGCGTCCAATCCATTGCCACGTATCCTGGACACACATAGACTGACCGGACCTAGATTAATAATAGATTGCTAGGAATACAAAATTATTTTGGGTCTGAGAAGTTAACCATATTTTGGACAGGACCCTCCCACCTTACCAGCCCGTCATCTGTTAAACAGAGAGCATCTCTGGAAAATGGATGAGACGAAGATAATAAGGCCAGATATTACATGTTGGGCTTAATGTTGATGAGCTCCAGCGCCAACATGAGGATATAGGGACTGCACGCCAAATGTTGGCTCACCTGCAGGAAATGTTTGGTGAACAAGGTCGCGCAGCCAAATATCAAAGGCATGAAACGACATTTAAGGCTAAGATGCATAGGGCAGTCAGTCCAAGATCACTGTCTGACAATGATAAGGACATGAGACTGAGAAGCTCGGGTTGTGAAGTTGGACTTGAGCTGCCAGAATGATATTATTCTGCAATCCTTGACTGATGCATATGGGCAATTCATCATGAATTACCACATGCATAACTTAAAAATTTCTTGGCCGAATTAATGAAATATGCTGGTTACCGCTGAGCTTTCTATGAAAGATTCTAAAGGCTCAGTTCTTGCTATGGAATGGACTTCTTCCAAAAGAAAGTCTTCTGAAAAGAAAAAGAAGTCTGTAAAAAAGCAAAAGGTGAAAGGAGCAAAGAAGAAGAAGGCAGAGCCGAAGATGAAAGCCGCTGTCAAAGGAAAGTGTTTCCATTGCAACAGCGACGGCCATTGGAAGCAGAACTGCCCTACTTACCTGGCCACCCTGAAGAACAAGAAGGAAGGTCCTTCTAGAGGTTTGCTCGTTATTGAGTCTAACCTTATGGTTTCTTCTGCATCCAGTTGGGTGCTTGACTCTGGTTCTAGTGCTCATCTGTGCACTTCCATGCAGGGTCTTGAGGATAGCAGGAGGCTGAGGGATGGAGATATGATCCTACGTGTCGGTAATGAAGCAAGAGTTGTTGCAGTAGCCGTGGGAACATACCCTCTTTGATTACCATCTGGTTTAGACTTAGTTTTGAAAGACTGTTATTTTGTGCCTGCAGCTAGCAGAAATTTGATTTCTGTTTAATGCTTAGCACAAGAAGGTTATGTGATCACCTTCTTTAAGGACCATTGTAACATTCTTTATGAAAGAAAAAAAAATTGCAAATGGTTTTCTTATTAATAGTCTTTATCAGCTACATATTGATGTACCTATTTTAACTATCGAGCAAAACGTGAAATGCCAAATGACTAGGGATAGTCTAAACGATAGATATTATGGCACCTGAGACTAGGTCATGTAGCAGAAGATGGGATCAACAAATTGGAGAAAAAATGGCTATTGAGTCCGTTTCTTTCGGACTCATATCCAACTTG
Organism: Cocos nucifera; assembly: GCA_006176705.1. Classification (NCBI taxonomy): domain Eukaryota; kingdom Viridiplantae; phylum Streptophyta; class Magnoliopsida; order Arecales; family Arecaceae; genus Cocos; species Cocos nucifera. The sequence goes on along the minus strand of QRFJ01002925.1, from coordinate 44,076 downwards.
TGAATCTTTGTTTCAGGGCAAAATGACTAAACTCCCTTTTGTCTAGACATGGGGAAAGGGCCACAGATCTCCTTGCCCTAGTACATACTGATGTGTTGCAGCCCATTTGATGTGCCGGCTAGAGGCAATTTTGTCTACTTCATTACCTTTACGATGATCTGTCAAGGTATGTGATATGTGTATCTTATGAGACACAAGTCTGAAGCTTTTGAGAACAGTTCAAAGATTCAGACATGAAGTAGAAAAACAATAGGAACCATTAAGGTTCTTCGATCAGATATAGGAGGTGAAATACTTAAGCCAAAATTCTAGACTATCTAAAGAAAAATGTCATAGTCTTCAATGGACTCCACCAAGGAACTAACTCAACGGGGTCTCAGAATGGAGAAATTGGAATCCATTGGATATGGTTCAATCCCATGATGAGCTTCACAAACCTCCCTGATTTCCTTTGGGGATACTCATTATTAACTTCAATCTATCTACTGAATAGGGTTCCCTCTAAAATCGTTCCTACCACACCGTATGAGATATGGCACGGTAAGAAACCAAGTCTGAGTCATCTCAGAATTTGGGGTTGTCCGGCTCATGTCAAAAGACGACAAGTGGACAAGTTAGAATTTAGGTCCTTTAGAGCTCGATTCATAGGATATCCTAAAGAGTCATTAGGATACTATTTCTACATTCTAGAAGACCACAATGTGATTGTGAGTCGATATGCCATCTTTCTTGAAAAATAGTTTAATCAAGACAGCGGCATAGGAAAACAGATCAAGCTTGATGAGAAAGTCTCACAAGTGGAACGAGCTAAGGACCAAGTGGAACCTAATCAGTTTGAGCCAATAAGAACACTACCTCTTCCACCTCGTAGATCGAAAAGAGTTTCCCATCCCCCGGAAAGATACTTAGGTATTATTTTAGAGGAAGTAGAGAAAATGTTCCTCGTAGGTAATGGTGCTCATGGTGATGATCCCAAAACCTACAACGAGGCGATATCAGATATCGACTCTGAGAAATGGCTAGAGGCAATGCAGTCAGAAATTGACTCAATGCACTCAAACCAAGTCTGGACCTTGGTAGATCCATCAGAAGGTATAGTACCTATTGGATGTAAATGGATCTTCAAGAGAAAGATTGGTGCAGATGGGAATGTGGAGACATTCAAGGCTAGACTAGTGGCAAAAGGTTATAGTCAATGCGAAGGCATTGACTATCAGGATACCTTTTCCCCAGTGGCTATGCTAAAATCCATCCGCACATTACTTGCCGTTGCAGCCTATTTCGATTATGAAATATGGAAAATAGACCTAAAAATGGCATTCCTAAATGGATATCTTGAGGAAAATATCTATATGGAACAGCCATTAGATTTCACATCCAGTGATACTGATCACAAGGTTTGCAAGCTGCAAAGGTCCATATATGGACTTAAGCAAGCATCTCGGAGCTGGAACACTCATTTCAATGATGTGATCAAAAGGTTTGGTTTCATAAAAAATGAAGAGGAACCGTGTGTTTTCAAAAAGGTCAGTGGGAGCGCTGTTGTCTTCCTCATATTGTACGTGGATGACATCCTCCTTATTGAAAATGATATTCCTATGTTGACGACAGTCAAAATGTAGTTGTCCAAGAAATTCTCCATGAAAGACCTAGGTGAAGCATCCTTTATTCTAGGAATTAAGGTCTATAGGGATAGACCGAATAGGATGCTAGGACTTTCACAGAAGATGTACATAGAGGAAGTACTAAAGAGGTTTAGTATGGAAAATTCTAAGAGGGGATTAATACCCTTCAGACATGGTATTCATCTTTCCAAGAAGATGTGCCCTAGCACACCTGCGGAAATAGAATGCATGAGCAAGATCCCTTATGCTTCTGCAATAGGGAGCCTCATGTATGCCATGCTATGTACACGACCTGATATAGCCCATGCTGTGAGTGTCACAAGCAGATATTAGTCAAATCCAGGTGAAGAATACTGGACTTCTGTGAAATGTATCCTTAAGTACTTGAGAAGAACTAAGGATATAATGTTGGACTTTGGTAATGGAGAACTCCAAGTCCAGGGATACACAGACTCAAATTTCATGTCTGATATAGATGATCGAAAGTCAACATCTGGCAGTCTGTTTATGTGCAGTGGTGGTGCTGTCAGCTGAAAGAGTTTCAAGCAAATCCTGATAGCAGATTCCACCATGGAAGCAGAATATATCACTACATCAGAGGCTGCGAAGGAAGCATTCTGGTATAAAAAGTTTGCTGCAGAAATCGGAGTAATGCCATCAGATGATATTCCTCTATACTGCGACAACAATGGCGCCGTAGTCTTGCTAAGGAGCTATGGTCTCACCAAAAATCTAAGCATATTGAGTGGCGATACCACCTCATCCGCGATTACCTCGAGAAGGGTTACGTCGACGTCAAGAGAGTCAACTCCGCAGATAATGTGGCAGACCCACTTACAAAGTCGTTGGGCCAGCAGAAGTTCAAAGCCCACCTTGAGAAGATGGGACTTAGACTTATAGCCAATTGGATTTAGGATAAGTGGGAGATTGTTAGATATATGTGCCCTAGAAGCCAGAATTGGCTGACACTTGTAATACACTTCTAGGGGCAAAATTATAATTTTGACTAAAATCAATAAATGGATTATTTTCTATCACATATGTGTATTTAGTGTCTGTGATACATCCTTTGAGTTAATGGTAATGATAATTCATATTTTCAAGAGTTGAAAATTTAAGACATGAATAATCATTATTAACTCATAAATTGCTCCCGACCATAGGATCATCACGAGGATGGTGATTGATCCGGAATGTTGGTGTACAATCGCTTCTCTTTAGTAGATGAGTCTTGAGTCTACGGTGTGGAGACACCGGAGCGAGAGTACAGGTACTCGTTAGAGAACGAGGGCACTGAGCGTGACCACCTCGAGTAGTCATTAGGGAGTCTACCTTCTCGTCAATGATTGACTCGATGCTGCAGTAGTGTGTCTGGTTCTTTGACCTGAGGTGCATCGACAGTTCACCTTGAGGGTTTTATAGTTTGACTACACCATTACTCGGTCTCCTAGCCATATGGAACCCTGAGGTGTATGTTGGCTATAGCATGTTCATTGTAGGAACTGGATGGCATCAAGATGGAATCTATCTACCTCGGTGGTAGAGGAGCAGCCCTATGATAATCATGAGAATCAAGTCTAGAAGCCCATATCCATGGTAGAGTGAAATAATAGAAAGAGTTTCTATTTAGATTTTCACATTAGACTCGAATCGAATGATTACATCATATGACAGAAACTAGGGTTTGATGAGTTTGCCTTAACCCTAATCTGATCGGGGCTCAAGATAGAAGAACTGAATCACACAGGTAGCTACACCAAGAGGTTCGCATTCATCTCTGATGGGTTGCCACCATATACTGTTAGGTGTCACTGGTGGATTTTGGGAGCAATTAGAATGATTTAGATGATCAATCATTCTAGCTGTTCGAATCAGAAGAGTTCTGATCCATCGAAAGGAGTTTTGATGATGTCGATGATAGAGATCATGACATATCCCATTACCATACAGAACTGAACCTAACTGGGTCACACAAACAAGGGTTTGAATCTGGTGATCATCAATTGAACTTATCTAGTCAATTAATCTGAATGAGATTCAATTAGGTTCAAGGAAATCGTGCTAGCACTCGATTGAACCTAACGTTCTTCTTTTTCTATCATAAATAAGTTGTCCTGTCTGAGCCAAAGGAGTTGTGCTCAATCAAAGGCCTTCATATGGTCTGACTGGAGGATGTCCAAGTTAGAAAAGATTGTCTTATTTTATAAGACATTACCTGCCATTTTTGGTCACCTGCCATTTCTTGTTCTTTGACTTTGGTCAAAAGTCTACCTTTGACTGGTCAAATGTTGACCATTGACACTTTGACTTTTGACCACATGTCATGCACCTATTGGAGAGCTGGTGGGGGCCTGTCCCCCTACCAGAACGTGGCAAGGAGAAGGGCGCACACCACCCTAGGCGTGTGCCCAAGTTGGAGGCGCCTAAGAGTCCTTTTTGGACAAAGACTCCATCTCCTTTTTGGATTCCAATTAGAGTTCTTCTAAGAACCAACTTTGACTGGTCTTAGGCACCCTCTAAGGAGGAATCCAGGGGACTCTATTCTCATCAATCAGATTTAGATCTGATTTCACAAAGGGTTGTGATTGGTTGGGAAGAAGAGGAGTTGGATCATAGCTAGTCTATAAATAAGACCCTGTACCCAACTCAAATTGACATAAGATTGAAGCTAAGAGTTTCCATATGCCCCAAGGCTGCCTCTCCCCTCCTTCTCCACACCAAACCACCTTCTCCCCTTGCTCTCCATGTCCAAAAGGAGTTTTGGATTTTTGTTGGTGCGATTTAAGCAAGAGAAAGGCGATCAAAAGCAAGAAGGCTGCGCTGCTGCAAAGGACGACTGCTGATCTTGAAAAGGAGTTTTGAAGATCCTCCAGATCAGATCCAGATCTAATTTTTGGAGATGTGATAGAGAAGAAGAGGATCTTCAGATCTAGCCTGAGTGGATACCGGTAGAGGCTAGGCGCTTGCGTGGCTAGATCCAGAACCTTCCACTGCATACAGGATCATCAACAGGGTAATAGGATTATCCAAATCTGGTAAATTAAATTTGATTTAATTTATCCCTATTTATTTTATTTATTAAAATAATATTAATCAGATCTGAAATATCTCAGATCTGATATAGATCAAAGAAAAAAAATTTGAAATATATCTTTTGATCTGATCAGATCTGAATGAACCTGGACCGGGAAATCAGAATTTCCCTTCACCTCCCTCCTCTAGTTTGAATTAATTCAAACTCCTTGACCTGTTCAAACTAGATTTAAATAAAACCAACTATCTTATCTTATCTCCAAGGGGGTGCATGCTGGAAAGAAGGAAGAGGGCATGCACCCTCTCAGATATTCTCTCTCTCTCTCTCTTATGAAGAAATAGATGGTGCATGCTCCCATGAGAAAAAATAGGGGGCATGTGCCCCTTCTCTTCTTCACAAGACCAAGTCAAAGGGGAGGGGGGGTGCCAACACTTGGCACCTCCTCAAGCTTATCCTCTTCAAAAATTAGGACAAGATCCTAATCTAATTAGGACAAGCCCAATTCAAGGTTTTCGGATAAGCCAAATTTAATTTGACTCTATCCAAACCAATAGGAAATCCAATATAGGAGAAAACTTAGGTTCAATCATGTTCTAGCATGATTTCTTGAACTTGATTGGATCAAATCCAAATCAATCAAACTATATGAGTTTAATTAAAACATCTAGACCCAAACTCTAGTTTTGTAATCCCATAAGTTCAATTCTATATGGTAATGGGATATGTCATGATCTCCATCATTGACATCATTAAAAATTCTTTCGATGGATCAGAACTCTTTTTGATTCATCCAATTAGAATTATCAATCATCAAGATAATTCTAATTTATCCCATAATCCACCAGTGATACCTTGCAGTATGTGGTGGTGATCAATCAAAACTAAATAAGAACATCTCAGTGTTATCATGTGATTCGATTCTTCTATCATAAATCCTGACAAGATCAAGGTTAAGGTCAACTCGTTAAACCTCATACCTATCATATGATAGAATCAATCAATTCGAGTCCGATGTGAAATTTTAATAGAAACTTCTTTCTATTATTTCATATTGCCATGGCCATAGGCTTTAGGACTCAATCTCATGATCACCATAGGACTACTCTACTAAGGTTGATAGATCCCATCTTGGTGTAATTTAATTCCTATGATGAACATGCTATGGTCAATATACACCTCAGGATTCCAAATGGCTAGGAGATCAAGTTATGGTATAGTCAAACTATAACACCCTCAAGGTGAATAGCCGATGCACCTCAGATCAGACAACCAGACACTACTACAGCAATGAGAAAGTCATTGATAAGAAGGTAGACTTTCTTATGACTGCTCAAAATTGGTCATGCTTATTATCCTTGTTCTTAATAAGCATCTATACTTTCGCTCTGATATCTTCACACCATAAATTTAAGATACATCTATCCTAAGAAAGGGATCATACACCAATCTTTTGGATCAATAACCATCCTTGTGATGATCCTATGATCGAAAATAATTTATGAGTTAATTATGATAACACGTCTCAAATTCTCAACTCTTGAGAATATGTGTTATCATTCTCATTAACCCAAAGGATGAATCACAGACACAATAAACACAAATGTATTTGAAAGAATAATCCAAATTTTATTTATAAGTCAAATTTTATAAATTATGCTCATAGAAAGTTTTATAAATATCGGTCAATCTAGTTTATAGGGCATATATCTAACAAACTCACACTTGATCTAAAGTGAATTGGCTATAAATCTAAGTCTCATCTTCTCAAAGTAGGCTTCAATCTTTTATTGGCTTAAAGACTTTGTCGATGGATCAGCCGCATTGTCTATAGTGTCGACTCTCTTCACCTTGATGTATCCCCTTCTCGAGGTAATCGCGGATGAGGTTGAACCGTTGCTCGATGTGCTTAGATTTTTGGTAAGACCTTGGCTCCTTAGCTTGGGCTATGGTACCATTGTTGTCGCAGTAGAAATGGATGGTATCAGATGGCATCACTCTTAGCTTCATAATAAACTTCTTGAACCAGATTGCCTCCTTTGCAGCTTCCAAGGTAGTGATGTATTTTGCTTTCATGATGGGGTCTACAATCACTATCTACTTGGAACTCTTCTTGCTTACAGCACCACCATTGCACAAGAACAGGCTTCCTAATGTCGACTTTTGATCATTAATGTCAGACATAAAGTTTGAATCAATATACTCCTACACTTGGAGTTCTCCATTTCCAAAAATCAAAAACATATCCTTAGTCCGTCTCAAGTATTTAAGGATACATTTCATAGAAGTCTAGTACTCTTTGTCTAAATTTGACTGATATCTACTTATGACACTCACAGCATGGGCTATATCAAGTCTTGTACAAAATATGGCATACATGAGGCTCCCTATTGCTGAAGCATAAGGGATCTTGCTCATGCATTCAATCTCTTCCATTGTGTTGGGGCACATCTTCTTGGAGAGATGAATATCATGTCTAAAGGGTACCAGACCCCTCTTAGAGTTCTCCACGCTGAACCTCTTTAGTACCTCCTTAATGTGCATTTTCTATGACAAACCTAGTATCCTACTCAATCTATCTCTATAAACCTTGATCCCCAAAATAAAGAATGTCTCACCTATGTCTTTCATAGAAAACTCCTTAGACAACTAAACTTTGACCGAGGTCAACATAGAAATATTATTCCTAATTAGGAGGATGTCATCCACGTATAATATGAGAAAGATAATAGTGCTCCCACTAACCCTTTCTTATTCTTGATGAAATCAAACAATTTAATTATATCATTGAAACAAGCATTCCAACTTCGAAATGCTTGCTTAAGTTCGTAAATAGATCTTTGCAGCTTACAAACTTTGTGATCACTATCATAGAAGGTGAAACTAAGTGGCTGTTCCATATAGATATCTTCCTTAAGATATTCATTCAGGAATGCCATTTTCACATCCATTTATTATATTTCATAATTGAAATACACTAAAATGGCAAGTAGTGTGCGGATGGATTTAGGCATAGCCATCGGTGAAAAAGTATCATGATAGTCAATACCTTCGCACTAACTATACTCTTTCACCACTAGCTTTGCTTTAAATGTCTCTACATTCCTATCTGCACCAATCTTTCTCTTGAAGATCCATTTACATCCAATAGGTACAATACCCTTAGGTGGATCTATTAAGGTTTAGACTAGGTTCGAGTGCATTGAGTTAATTTCTGACTTTATTGTCTCTAATTATTTCTTAGAGTCGATATCTGATATCGCCTCGTCATTGATTTTGGATGTCATATCCATGTATTTCATTTTCTGTGATGAATATTTTCTTTATATCCTCTAAAACAATACCTAAGAATCTCTCAGGAGGACAAGAAATCCTATTAGACTTATAAGGTGGAGGAGGAAGTATGTGGATCGGCTTAGACTAAACTAGTTCCTCAGGTTCCTTGGCTCATTGTTCTTTAGAGATTTTCTCTTCAAGCTTGATCTATCTTCCCATGCCTCTATCTTGAATAAATTATTTTTCAAGAAAGATAGCATGTCGACTCATAATCACATTGTGGTCTTCTAGAAGATAGAAGTAATATCCTAAAGATTCCTTAGGATATCCGATGTGTCATGCTCTAAGGGACCTTAATTCTAACTTGTCCTCCTATTGTCATTTGACATGGGCTGGACAATTCCAAAACTTGAGATGATTCTGACTTAATTTCTTACCATGCCACATCTCATATGGTGTGGTAGGAACGACTTTAGAAGAAATCCTATTTAGTAAATAATTGGCTGTTAAAAGACTATATCCCCAAAGAAAAATGGAAAGATCTGTGAAGCTCATCATAGGATGAACCATATCTAATAGGATCCAATTTCTCTATTTTGAAACTCTGTTGAGTTAAGGCATTCCAAGCAGTCCACTATAAGACTATGCCATATTCCTTGAGATAGTCTAGAAATTTTTTACTAAAGTATTTATCTCCTCGATTTGATCAAAGATCTTAAGAAATTTTTTAGTTTATTTTTTTACTTCATAACTAAATTCTTTAAACTTTTCAAAGGCCTCAGACTTATCATGCATAAGGTACACATAACCATACAAAGAAAAATCATTGGTAAAGATAATGAAGTAAACAAAATCTCCTCTGGTTGGCACATCAAACAGGCCATAGATCTCTAAATGTACTAGGGCAAGTACTCTATGGTTCTTTCCCCATATCCTATAAAGGGTAGCTTGGTCATTTTTTCTTAAAGGCATGATTTACAGATCAGATTTGACTCGAAAGTCAGCAAACTCAATAGTCTGGTTTTCTCCAATATGTTAATCCTGTCTTCTCCAATGTGACCTATGTTAGATCTTGGTACTTTTTTGATATCAATTGTTGGAGAGAAGAAGAACAAACTAGATGGCCGGCACCTAGGGCTTAAAGTTGGAACTAGAGAAAAAAGAGTAGAGAGTTATAGGAAGAAAATCTCCATTGTATTCCACTCTTTTGTAAAGATACAATACCTGGGTTTATATATCTTAGAATTTCTGCTATACCGCATGAATCCTAATAAATCCAAATCCCAATTGAAAAACTATCTTAGGCTAATCCAATACATGAAAGTACTCACCGAGCCTATGTATATATGTCTCACATGCTCTTATCTCGTGGATCTAAATCCAACCCATACATAAGTTAGCCCCCTTAAGACATTATTGGTCCAGGCCTTAAGACCCTAGGATAAAAGCCTATCCTAGATTCAAATAGAAAACCCCATCCAATTCTGTTTGCCACTATCGAGCCAGCTCTATCAGGAGCTAAGCTGGTTCGGCTGCATCTCATTCGAACCCTATCTTCTGTCTGTCTGAATAGTCGGCTCAATTGCACCTTGAGCCAGCTCGACTGTGTATCCAAGTCGGCTCGCCTCTGTCTCAGCCCCTTATCTTGGCTGATTCTTCTCCTGGCTTTGGTCTTTTGCTCCATCTTGTATTTCAGATTTCTGGAACACCTACCAAGCTCCCTCAAGATCCTCACACCTGAACCTCGAGCCCATGTAGGGCTACATGCCACCTTCAACTAGGACAACTTCTGTCCTAGCCCTAGGACTCACACCCATCCTCGGGTGTTTGGATCAGGGCTACATTGCCGGCTCAATTTGATGAGGTGTTTGGATCAATCGAGCTAGGGTGTTTGGATCAGGGTGTTAGCTCTGGATCCTCCTATGGCCTCCTAAGGCTTGGGAGCATCACATCAAATTCTACAATCTTCACCTTGGTCATCCAAGTCTTGGCACACCTAGCAATGTTTTCCTGTACGTATCCACTATCGATGCATGCTCTGACAGCTACTTGTGCACACCTTGCCACCGCCATTCTTCTTCAGCTACTAAGCTCCCCTTGAGGCATTTGGGATGACCACCTCCACCGCTGAAGACCTTGGCTTTTTTCTATGCACCACCCTTGGAGTTGTATACATCCTTTTGCTTGGTAGTCGCATCAGCTATCCTAAACTTTCTTGGAGAATTTGCAGCAATCCTATGCCTATGCCTACTGCATACCCTGACACGATCTCCTCAGAACTTCACCTATCCTTCCGTACATGTTGCTCCACCTAGAATTGTGCATCTTTGATGTTTGTGCTAGGATATTGATCCTCCTGCACTCCTCCGCTCTGAACTCGTATCACATCTCTCTCAATCTATGAAGCCACCTCTATCTGATGCTCCACCTGAAACCAAAGTCCCCCTAATGTCGCAGAAGCTGACTTTGTAACCAACTCCCCCAAGAACAACCACTCAACGCTGCATTGCTGAGCCTGTCGCTACGCCTCAAACATCATCGCTGCCCCTTTGGATCCTCCATGTTCTGCAGATCTATCCAAAATTATCTTAGATACACTGCATCCCACGGGCTCCTTTGAGACCACCAAGAGCTCATCTGACTCTTCGCTTGCAGCGACTGAACCGATGAAATCCAAGTTTTCTCCTCCCTTATACTTCTTCCAAAGTAGACATTTTTGATTAAAGTGCCCTACTTCACCATACTTGAAGCATCTCTTGGACTCCTTGCTGCCCCTTCGCTGACCCTTCTTCTTCTCTTTCCTGGGCCTCTCTAAAATCATAAGATCCTCTTGGAAGATCTTCCTCTTCATCATTCATTCTTGCTGCTCGTTGGACCTTAGCACTGATACGATCTCTTTGTACACCAACGTTTTCTTACCATACAGCAATGTCATCACCAATGGATCAAAGCTCCCATGTAGCAAACATAGCAGAAATAAATTTTTATCCTTCTCTTCGAGATCCATCCTAATGTTGAACAAATTCATGCTCATCTAATCGAACCGCTGAATATGCCCTGCAATATCCTCGCCCTCTTGCATGCGAAGGCCGTATAGTTACCTTTTTAGCATCAACTTGTTGCACATATTCTTCCTCATGTACAACTGATGTAACCTCAACCATAAACCCTTGGGTGTCTTCTTCTCCAATATGCCATACAGCATCTCATCTATCAGACAAGTCCTAATCATGTTACATGTCTTTTTCTCTAAGAACACCCACTTCTTGTCTATCATCTTCTTTGACCTATCTTCTAAGGCCGAATTCAGTCTCATCTGAATCAGCAAATCCTCCACTCTAAACTTCACATCATGAAATTTTCTTTTCATCAAACTTCTCAAATTCTATCTTCAACCTGCTGTTCTCCATGGTTGTGTAAATCAAAAATAGCAAACAGATGGATCTAAAAAAATATCTTGACTAGGGATGGTGGACAGCAGTCCTGTGATCTCTTTCTTCCTCATGAAGCCTAGAGAAAGCCCATAGATCTGAACCTCATTATTGATCTCTACTAAAATTTGATTTTCTTCCTCCGCCACACTCAACTAGGCTCTAATACCACTTGTTGGATCTTGGTACTTCTCTGATACCAATTATTGGAGAGAAGAAGAATAAAGTAGATGGCCGGCACCTAAGGCTTAAAGTTGGAACTAGAAGAAGAAGAGTAAAGAGTTTTAGGGAGAAAATCTCCATTGTATTCCACTCTTTTGTAAAGATATAATATCTCGATTTATATATCCTAGGGTTTCTGCTATACCACATGAATCCTAATAAACCCTAACCCCAGTTGAAACATTTTTTTAGGCTAACCCAATACATGAAAGCACTCACCGAGTCCATATACATATGTCTCACATACTCTCATTCTCTGGATCTGAACCAGACCCATACATAAGTTAGCCCCCTCAAGACCTTATTAGTCTAGGCCTTAAGATCCTAGGATAAAAGCCTATCCTAGATCCAAACAGAAAACCCCATCCAATTCTATTCACCATCGTCGAGCCGGCTCTATCAGGAGTGAGCTGGCTTAACTGCATCTCACTCGAACCCTATATTCTATCTGCTTGAGATAGTTAGCTTGACTTGCCTCAATCTAGCTCGATCTTAGCTCAAGCTGGCTTGACTGCATATCCAAGTTGGCTTGCCTCTTTGTTAGCCCCTTATCTTTGCTGATTCTTTCCCTGGCTTTGGTCCTTTGCTCCACCTTATATCCCAAATCTCTGGAGCACCTATCAAATCTCCTCAAGGTCCTCACACCTAAATCTCAAGCCCATGCAAGGCTACACACCATCTTCACCTAGGAGAACTCCTATTTTAGTCCTAGGACTCACACCTATCCTAGTCTTTCAGAGCCAAAACCCTGGCTGCTCCTATGATCTCCTAAGGCTTGGAAGCACCATATCAAATCCTACAACCTAGCCTAAGGTGTCATATGTAGTTTATATTTATGTTATCTTTATGTCGTTTAGATCCTATGACATTCATATTTTGCTCGACATAATTTACAAAAACATCAACATGTAACTGAAAGAGTTCGCTAATAAGAAAACCTCTATCAACTTTATTATTTTCAAAATGAATGTTATAGTGGTCCTTATAAAAGATAATTACATAATTATCTTGCATCAAGTAGAAGATAGAAATTAGGTTCCTGCTCACAGTAGGTATAAAGTAACAGTCTCTAGATACTAAAACTCTTCTAGATGGTAGTCATAGAGGGTACGTTTCCATGGCTACAGCAATAATCTTTGTTCTATTTCCAATACATAGGATCATTTCTTTATCCCTCAGCCTTCGGCTATTCTCAAAATCTTGCAAAGAAGCACATAAATAAGCATTCGATCTTGAGTCAAGCATCCAACTGGATGTAGAAAAAACCATCAGGTTCATTTCAATGATTAGTTATAACTATCAATAATTTATAAATAAAAGTATTAAAATATATATTAATTAATATTTATTTAAAAAAATTAATATTTTTATTAATATTTTATAGAAAAAAATTACCAGTGTGAAGAGCTCAATTTATGGGTTCAAATAAAATTTAATTTGATAAAAATCATAGCTAAAATGGAGAAGAAATGAATGCTTGAACATTTAAACAACAACAACAACAACAACAATAACAAAAACAACAACAACAACAACAACAACCACAACAACAATAATAATAATAATAATAAGGACAACTGGTTCGGTCCAAACTAGCCTAGAAGAATTGATCGGCTTAGACCGGCCATGGCCCAGCGAAACCCACAAGCGCATAGAACTGGGCTAGCCCAACACCTGACATCAGGTTGATGAAAATTTTCCTGGGACTTATGGGAGTGGATTACGGTGGCATTGATCAGTTCTTCACATGGTCTACAAAGAGGAAAGAGGCAATTTGTGATATCAAATGGCTGAGCAGCCATTATGCACCAGTTCTAATGGCCAGGGGAGCTTTGACCTATATCTAGTAGTGGTGGCCCGCATTCTACCACACAATCAGATCGTTGGAAGAACTCCATGCATGATCCAATGGTTAGGAAAGCAGGCGACTAAATCCAAAGTTCCTTCAGCTCCTTTTTCACCATCTAATGGTCAAAATCATCACCAGCCAAGATCTAATGGTGGAGATGAGTCTCCAATTTGATGTAGGACTTCCTAGGGCCTTTATGCACAATCCAATGATGGTTAATCAACTGATGGATAGATCCTATGGCCCAGAGTTGATCAAGCATTGATCTTTAAGCTGGCAGTTGTTTTTAAGTGGATTTTTGATGAATTTTGAGGCAATTCGATGGCCAGAAAATGGTAGCAACATGTAATTTGATCTAAACTTAAAATGGACTTTAGGAAGGACTAAAAACTCCCTATTTTCTCTTCTATTTGAACCATCCCTCATGCCAAAAGAATAGAGAACCCTCTCAAGGGGTATTAGCCTTCTTCCAGTCTCTCCCACCCTCTTCTCTTCTCCCTTCTCTTACCCTCTTCTCTCTTCTTCTTTCTTTGTTTTTTCTTTTTCTTTTTCTTTATCAAGGAGATTTGAACATGCCGAGAGCAAGTAGATCATCAACCATGCATGGCTAAAGAGTAAAATTATAGATAAGTAGATGAAGTCTTCTAGTATGGGTTGTATTTTTCTTTTCTTTATCCTTTGTAATTTCTTTTACGCAATGAATGTTATGTTCTCCTGCTCAATCTTAAATTTTATCTTTTATGCATGAGATCTTGTATTAACATGTTTATTATTAATTAATATCTAAATAAACTATATTTATAAAGATGGATTATGATCAGAAGATATGGTCCATTTTCGATTTAATAGTTTATGTTAGAGAAAATCATTAAAAGCCATGTTATCAATTTTTAGGAATTAAGTATTGAATAGCTTATGATTCTATTGAGATGGATCGTGATCAGAAGATATGGTTCATGCCCAAAAAAAATAGGTTATAGTTATAACTAAATTCTTAAAAATAAAAAATTCTTGTATTAAAAAAAATTACCACAACCTTACTAGAGATGGATTCGAAATTCAAGAATACTTTTAACTAATTCCAAATCCTAATTAATTATTTTTTACTTTTTTTTATTTTAATTTACTAAATATTAATTAATTTTTTTAATTAACTTATTTAAAATTTTATTTTATAAATTAATATAAAATTTTATTTTTTTAATTAAAATTTAATGCAACTCGGCCTTCAATCTTCGAGAAAATCGACGCCCAACTCATCATTATTCTAATTAATAGTAAGACTAATTTTTATTTTTATTTATTGTTGTAACAATAAGCATCAAATTTTTGTCATAATTACTAAAGACTGTAGCATGGTTGCTTTAATTAAAAAAAATTAATTAATTAATATAAAAATTAAAAAATATTTTTTATTGCTCTTTAATTTTATTTAGTTAGTACTATCTTTCATAATTGATTTCTTGCTTCATATAGTTTAGATTAATTTATTATTTTTTAAGACTTAATCACTTGAATTTTCTTTCTTTTACAAAACCAAACAAATCAAACATTTTAAAAAAATTATAAAAAGATAAAATCATAAATCCTATAAGATCACCGACATCTCATAACACTTAATTAACTTAGCATAACCAAAAATATAAAATAAAATTAATTTTTAACTTGATTGGATATCTTATTTTGTTTGCATTGCATATCCATAATATGCTTTAAGGGCACAACATATTAAACAAAATAAGGTAGGGATTTGATCACCCTTTCTTAGCGCACAAACCATCACCTTTTATATTGTATTGATCCAGATATTAATTTAAAATCAATTAAATGTTGGTCCTAGGATTTTCAAGCTCAATAAGATAAGAAAGCCCAAGAGTTAGACTGGGTTCGGATTGGTTAATTACTCGGTGTTTAAGGCAAGTGGTTTAAAGAAGGTGGTTTTCAATTGATTCCATTATCTGATCTGGCCAACTCAGTTGATCTCTAAGAAAAGCAATAAGCAAGAAATCTTCCATATCTTACACATACCTGACTAAGATAGTTAGTCAGTCTTGTGCTTGGAGTGCTCGAACATGATCTTAGAACAGTTAGAAGCTATCTAGATCTAGATTAATCCCAAGATAGAGAGTCTATGCTTGATTAACTTGATTGCAATTAACACCAAATACTAATTAATTCTTCGCATCTATCATCCTTAGATCTAGGATCCTTTAGGCTCTTAGCTTTAGAGTTCTCTCTCCTCATCTCTTTTCTTATTCTTTCTAATAAAATCTTATTCTTGATTGCATATATTTGAATCATCAGAATAATCTGAGATGGATCTCGAGAAGAGATTGGATGAGTTATCCCATAAAATAGATCATCTAACATCCATTAGAAACTCTTCCTATCCATCTCTTCTTCTCGCATAATAAGTTTGTGCAATATGCTTGAGCCCCACTCATAATGCAAATGAATGTCCACATTGATTTTTTGAGTATATGTATGAGCAAGTTCATCAAGATCAAACCCAAATAGCTTGCAGACTAGGACATAATCTATACTTTAATGCCTATAATTCAAGCTGGGGGGCTCAACCAGATTTTTTATGATAATCACAATCAGTGGTTATCCTAGTGCCATAAAGACCTACATTCATGGATGCACATTATAATATGCCCTACCCACAATATCAATTTTCTCCAAATAACAATGAGTCAACTTTTGAAGAGAGGATTCAGCAAGCATTAGCTGAGTTAAAACTTACTAATTAGACCTTGCAACAAACCTATCACTCCTGGATACAAAACTATAAAGAACTAGAGAAGCAAGCACTTACCTTCAAACAACAGGAGGAAAGAGAGTTGCCTAGTTAGCCCAAGAGTGACCCTGAGGGACCATACCTGGCTAGAAATTTTAATATTTCTATAACTTTTTTTGAATAATCAATTTAAATTCTTGAAAATAATATAGTCATAGAACAACCTTACACAACTAAAAATACTCTTGGACCATATAATTGGGGCATGATATAGAAAAGACCAAGAATGGTGGGACGAACCAATTCCATCATCCTAGTTACCTACCATCCCTTTCCTAAGTGCCTTAGAATCACCTAATTCTTTTTGCAGGGAAGGATCAATTGATAAAATGATGGATTTAATTAAGACTTCCCAAGAATCATAGATGAATAATGTAATAGAGGACCCATAATTCTTTTCTAAGATTCTTTAAATCCCTATTTGGCTCATTATGAGGTGGATGATTTTGATGAAGATGGGTATAATACAGAAGTTAGTGACCAAGTAAATATACCCTATCCTAAAATCATCCCAATATGGATTAAAAAAAATGAGCCATCACCTAGCCCATCAATAACTCCCTTATTAGAACCACCAATTATTCAAAAATTGAAACAACTTCTTGATGAACCTACTGACACCCTACCAGTGATACCTACCAAGGAAGACCAACTTATGGATGTTCTAAAAGCACATAAAGAAGTTATTAGATGGGGACATTACTGAAATAAGAAATAATGATTTTAAGACTAATTTTTTGATATTCAGCTCTACTTTTGAGGATAATCTTCAAGATCTATCAACAATATTAAAATGATGTATGGAGGTAGATTTAAAATTAATTTGGAGAAAGTACCATGATTTAGAACAGGAAGAGTTAATGCCAAAACACATCATACTCGAGAAAGGGAGTGGGGTAGATCAAGCTATAGTTGAAATAATTTCTAAACCACCACCCCTAATTTTGGCCTATCAAACATAATTTCTTCATGATTATCATAAAAACTATAATAATTTTAAACTCTGGTATAACATGCTTGCTCTAAATACTATACTAATCTGGGCTACGCTTAACCACTGAAATGTATTCCATGAATGTCTTTTTGCAATGATGACAAGGCCTCCTAATTGGCCCTTTCTTTCTGGAACCTAAAGGATGTACTAAAATTGACTATACAAAAAACTCCTTCATAGGGTTCGACTGAAGATGTTAAACTTAGTGCTTAGTAGGAGGCAATCCAGCTTTTGCTTTTGCATTTTCTTTTCAGCTAACCTTTCTTTCAAGACTATGTTAGTGGGGAGAACTACAGACCCATGCTAGACAAAGAAAAGAAAAAGCCCAGGCTGAGACAAGAAATAAATTAAGCTGGGTGAGCACTTTCGTTGTTATTTTCTTATAATTTATCACACTCTATTTTTTTTCTCCATTAAGGATAATGAAAATTAAGTTGGGGGGAGGGATAAAATAAAATAATTAAGGTCCTTAAGTATGGTAATAATTAGTCTTATATACCTGATTTCATCTCAATTTAAAGTTTTCAAGCACTTTAGTTGATGATTGATTAATAGTCTAGAGAATTTTTGAAATACTAAGGATCAAATTATTAAGAAAACTTGATAAATGGTTAGGTTTAGAATAGAATAAATTTTTGAGTGATTCTAAAATCTTCTTCTAGCCTATATTTAATAAAAAATCTACTTTATATGCGTATGAGTAGAAAATATGAAAAAAATACTAAAAAAATAAAAAAATATAAAAAAAGTAATTTCTAAACATTGGTCTTTGATCGAATAATCAGATTCCGTTGCCTAAGTAAGTAATATTGTTCGTCTAAAAAAATGGGTAAGGTGAAGAAGTTTGTTATACAGTTAGTTTTAACCTATAGCCTATTTGACTCGAGTCAGTAAGCCCGAGGGGTATTCTACATCTAATGTCCTAAAACCAACTGGTTTAGGAGTCATTGATTCAAAACTTATTACAAGGATCAGATAGAAAGCTTAAGAGATGAAAATATTGCACTAGTAATAAAAAAAATTAAAAAAAATATATACTAAAGATAGAGGATTTAAAGAGTAAAGATGGAAAATTGATCAAAGAAAATATTTTAAATTTTATATTCTTCACTTAACCATTATTTGGGATGGAATTAAAAATCCAATGATGTATCTTTTAAATCTCTAATAAGGCATCAATTGACTTTATGATGATCTGAAGAAATTTTCATATCTTATTAAGTCGATACATGTTCCTAATTTTTCTCTTTTTACTCGAGGACAAGTAAACTCAAGTTGGGGGATGTGATAACTATCAAAAATTTATAAATAAAAGTATTAAATTATATATTAATTAATATTTATTTTAAAAAATTAATATTTTTATTAATATTTTATAAGAAAAAGCCTCACTAGTGCGAAGAGCTCGATTTATGGATTCAAATAAATTAAATTTGACAAAAATCAGAGCTAAAACAGAGAAAAAAAATGAAGGCTTGAAGATTTAAAATAATAATAATAATAAAATAACCAACTGATTCAATCTGAACCGACCAATTTGGTCCGACCACGGCCCAGCAAAACCCACACATGTATAGAATCGAGCTGGCCCAGCACCTGACGTAAGGTTGATGAAAATTTTCATGCGGCTTATGGGAGTGGATTACTATGGCATGGATCAGTTCTTCATGCGGTCTACAGAGCGGCAGGAGGTGATCTATACTATCAAATGACTGAGCAGCTATTATGCACCGGATCCAATGGCCAGGCGGGCTCTGACCCATATCTAGTAGTGGTAGCCTGCATTCTACCATGTGATTGGACTGGTGGAAGAACTCTATGCACGATCCAATCGTTGGGAAAGCAGCCAACTAAATCTAAAGCTCCTTCAACTCCTTTTGCACCATCCAACGGTCAAAATCATCACTGATTGAGATCTGATGGTGGAGATGAGTCTTTAATTTGATCCAAGACTTCCCAGGGCCTCTATGCATGATCCAGGACTTCCCAGGGCCTCCACTGATGGATAGATCCTACGGCCCAGAGTAGATCGGGCGCTAATCTTTAAGTTGGTGGTCATTTTTGAGTGGATTTTTGGTGGGTTTTGAGGCAATCCGATAGCCATAAAATGGTAGCAACATGTAATTTGACCTAAAATCAAATTGGACTCTAGAAAGGACAAAAAACTCTCTATTTTCTCTTCTATTTAAACCATCGCTTACACCAGAAGTGGAACATAGAACCCTCCCGGGGGGGATTCACTCTTCCAATCTCTCTCTCTCTCTCCCCCTTCTCTTCCTCCTTCTCTTCCCCTCTTCTCTCTTCTTCTTTCTTCTTTCTTTTTTCTTTTTCTTTTTATTTATCAAGGACATTTGAACATGCCGGGAGCGAGTAGATCATCAACCATGTACAGCTAAGGAGCAAAATTCTAGAGAAGTAGATGAAGTCATCTAGTATGGATTATATATTTTTTTTCTTTATCCTTTATAATTTCTTTTATACAATGAATGACATGTTCTCCTGCTCAACCTTAAATTTTATCCTTCATGCATGAGATCTTGCATTAATATCCTTATTATTGATTAATATCTAAATAGACTATATTTATAGAGATGGATTGTGATCGGGAGAAACAATCCATGCTTGATTTAGTAGTTTATGTTAGAGAAAATCATTAAAAGCCATGTTACCAATTTTTAAAAATTAAGTGTTGAATAGCTTATAATTCTATTGAGATAGATTATGATAAGGAGATATAGTTCATGCCCAAAGAAAATAGGTTATAGTCATAATTAAATTCTTAAAAATAATAAATTCTTGCATTAAAAAGAATTACCACAACCTTGCTAAAGATGGATTCAAAATTTAAAAATACTTTTAATTAATTCTAAATCCTAATTAATTATTCTTTACTTTCTTTTATTTTAATTTGCTAAATCTTAAGTAATTTTTTTAATTACTTATTTAAATTTTTATTTTATAAATTAATTTAAAATTTTATTTTTTTTAACTAAAATTGAATGCAACTCAGTCTTCTATCTCCGAGGAAATCGACACTCGACTCACCATTGTTCTAATTAATAGTAAGATTCATATTAATTTTTATTTGTTACTATAATGACAAGCATCAAATTTTTGAGCATACCTTCAAAAGTTCCTCTTTCCCTCTTGTTCTTCAGACTTGCTAGGTTAGTGTGGCTGTTCCGCTTCCAATGGCAATCAGAGATGTAGTGGAATCACTTTTCCTTCTCTCTGACTTCTTCTTCAGATCTACCTTCTTCTCCTTCTTCTTTTCCTTGATCTTTTGCTTCTTCATGAACTTTTTCTTCTTTCTAGAAGACTTTCTCTTGGAGGAAGTCCACTCCACTGCAAGTATTAAGCCCCTTGAATTCTTCAAGGTGCCCTCAGTAGTGACTAGCATATTCATAAGCTTGGCCAAGGTGCATTGCATCTTATTCATATAAAAGTTTACTATAAATTGCCTATATGAATCAATCAAGAATTATAGAATTACATCAATCTACAAGTTCTTATCTATGGACATACCAAGCTTCTCAATCTCCTCTAAGTTCTTGTGATGGAAAACATGCAGGATTTTATGCATAGATTTCAAAATTTTTTTGAAATATAGAGTAGCAGAAGATGTAGATTAAACTATTTAATCTACAACATGCATGTAATCAAATTAGAAAATCCTACATCAAGGATCTATAACATGTTATAATGCAAATATAAATCTAAAATTAAGTTAATCATAAGTGGTATTGATCATATCAATACCTAGATCTAGAATAATTCTAGATCTAATCCAAGATTGCATCTAAGTCACCAAGAGATCAGATCTCTTATCTTTGCATGGGTCGAGAACTTCGTGGTTAAATTCATTATTGTCTTTGAAGTTGCACAAGCATCCGACCTCTATAGATGATCCACATGAACCTACAACATAGATCGGAGGTTCGTCGAATGAAGATCCGCTCGAAGTGCTAGCTTCTCGCGGATCCCTCCTGATGGTTAATCAAATACATATTCTTCGATCTCTTGGATACTCCCAGAGATGAAGAACATGAGGAGGAATGAGGGAAGAATCCAACCCTTGGATCTCCCATAAATCAGAAATAAATAGACATATGGAATAAACCCTAGGAGAAGACAAATCTTCTCCCTCAGGACGTCAACGATTGATGTCCTGAAAATATCTATTATGCTAGGTTCAGAGGAGACCTTCTTCTCTAAATTTTTTTCTAATTTTTTAGATATCACACCCTTAGATTTTTCTTATAAAAATATCATAAATAAAATTGAGAAGAAGGGCTCTCAAGGAAACCCTAAGAGAAGACCTTCTTCTCTTCTTCTTCTCGCATCAGGATATGATCAGATCATGTCCAAAAATGATCACCATGCCCCATCATCTTGGAGCATAGATCCTATGCCCTTAGACTCTCTCTCTCTCAGATCATTATCATAAAAAAGTCATAAATAAAAATTGGAAGGGAGAAACATAAAAGAAAAATATAAGAGAAGACAATCTTCTCTTACCTTGTCTCTTCAAGATATCAACATTTGATATCTTAAATGTGGATACTTCTCCATGAATCATGGCACCAAAAATCCTTCACGTATTCTCCTCCTTTTCCTCTAATTTTTCATGATTTTTCTAGGATTTTTCATGTCCTCTTTGGTTAAAGAAAGAGGCATCCCTTTTATATTGCAAAACTAGGTTAAAACCTAGTCAAAGGAGGACTTCTATGGGGCATCCAACTCTTGGACGCCCCTCCCTTGATTTTTGGCATGTGAAATAGAAAATCAATTCCCAAAAGAAAGGGAGAAAGGATAGAAATAATATTGGAGGCATGGGGAAAGTGGGCGCACAAGAGGAGGGAAGAGTTTAGGTCAAAGAGGGCTCTTCCAAGAAGGAAACTAATCCTAACAAGTTCCTGCTTTTGATCAAGTCAAAATTTATTCCAAATAATCTGATATGGGGCATGAGAAGCCTTTTATTAGGCATGGGAAAACATAGAAAAAAATCTAAAATTAAAATATGGCATGGGCTTTCTTAGGCGCAAGTGAAAGAGAGAGAGTCCCAGTCCAACTAGGACTCCTCTTGTTTGACTAGGAAAAAAATATTTTAAATCTAATTTAAATCCTATTTAAACTAGATTAAATGTAACCTAATTAAGGATAATCCTAGTCCAATTAAGATCCTAATTAAATTAGATTAAATCAAGATTTAAATTTGATTTAAATCCTAAGTCAATCAGGTGCACCTAAGTCCTAGTCAAACAAGGAATTATTTTTTTCTTGCAATTGGCTTATCCAATAAACCAATTAGACTTAATCCAATTAAATCCCAACCAATTATAAATGAATCTAATTCAATTAGACTTGATCTTAGCCTGATTGCTCAATCAAATTGAGCCAATTAGCAATCCAATTGCTAATTGATCCTGCTGTAATACTTGTATTAGGTCAAACATCAGTCGCATTGAATGTTTGACCTCGAAATGATTCTCAATCGTCGATTAACCATCCGATCAGGTTACAAGCTTTAATGTGTGTGACCCCATAGGTTTGAACCTAAGCTGGTACTACAAAATCTAATTCTTATACCAATCAAAGTTACCATCTAGCAATGGTTTTTGACGTTCGGATAGGTCGAATGTATGCAAAGCAACATTCTTAAAATCTTGGCCCATGGTTACTATATAATTCATCCCTATGATCAATAATGCTCAAGATGACTTTGAGTATGCTATCAATACTCATACAAGTCATTTCTATTATGTCTTAAAATTTTAGTAATCCTGTGACACCTCATGAGGATTACCCAAGCCTAGGTTTTGCTAAATTAAAATATAGCGAGATATTCTCTTCCTAAAGTTAATCAGGAGTGGTCAATCTCATCTTGACTCACACACCGACTCTACAAGTACTTGACTATACCCAGAAATCTTTCATCATCTATATTAGTAATACAGGCAGTCTAGCACAAAAGTATAATGAGTTGCTTGTAAGTCACCGTGGCGATCTCAGATCGGAGGGACACTTATATCCATTGGCCTTAGCTAGCTATTCTTGATAGTAGAGTGCTACATTGATCATGTTCAGTGTAGATGTACTCCTACATCTCACCTGGATGCCATACCAGTGTCTCCACACCACTTGGTTACGAGGACAACCAATGCATATGATATACTGCGACTTACACTCGATAAGTTTTCATCCTTGTTAATAACTTATCATTTGGTCATGAATAATTTAAGAACCATCCGATAAATCCTCGTTTATCGATTGATTGTGTTCTAAAAACTTGATCGTAATTTAAAAATTCATTTAAGAAAGATAGAACTTTCATGATGAAACAGTCAAATTACTATTATTATTAGATAATTCATATACTAATTCCAATCATCTACTACTTAGAAGATTGGCTTTAGGATACATTTCTCAACAACTCCCACTTGGACTAAAGCTAATCAGAATGATATCAAATATTCTATCTTCCACTTGAGTTTGTAGAACTCCTTAGTTTCAAGGCCTTAGCAAATGGGTCGGTTAAGTTCTCCTTTTACATCAATCTTCTAAAGATCGACATCACCTAGATCAAATATCGAAGATGAAAATGATGCAGAATATGCTGGTCTTTCGCTTTTTTAGCCTGAGCTATGGTTCTAGTGCTACGATAGGACTGGACCATGGGTACAAGATGCCACTCCCAACCTGCTAATGAACCTCAGTAACTACACAGCTAACATGGCAGCATCATATGCCATGATGTACTCTACATCACTAACTGAATAGGCTAAAATTTTTTGCTTGGAACCTTTCCAGCAGATTGCTCCTATAATTAGGGTATGAGTCGACATTCTCTTGTTGTCATCTTATTCTGACTGAAATCAAAATATCTATATGTTTTAAGTCAGTACTTCCATATTTGAGTCACTGGATCTTAGTATTTTTCAAATACTTAGGTATTGTCTATACAATCCTCCAGTGGCTCTTACTTGGATCAAATTGGTATCTGCTCACTACCTCTAGTGAGTATACCATGTCTAATCTTGTACATGGATAAATAAGATGACAGTGAAACCTTTATTTCTTGCAATGTTGGAATGCTACTCTGGATTAAGAGAATTTCATCCTCAAACATCATAAGTAATAACACTACAAAATATTTTGCCCAATAATAAGTGTAGGGTTTGTCTTTGTTCATAACTAAGATATATGTTCAGAACATATGTTCAAACTCTAAGATGATACTCAGATGGGCTTTATAGGTCCTTACCTTTCCATCTGTGCTACTTTGATCCTATTAAAAATTCATTCATACCCAATGGGTTTTATCCCTTTAGGTGATCAACTACTGTCCAAACACTATTGATTTTCATAGACTTCAATTTGGATCATATGGCTCCAAGCCACTTCTTAGAATCAGGCCACTGCATTGTATTCTTATAGGTGATCGAATCCTTGTTGTTCTCAACGAGCTCAACATGATCGCCATCCTGGACCTAGACACTGAAGTATCTATCTGGCTAACATGGTACTCTATTGGATCTCCTTAAAAGTGAAACTTTAATGGGCTCCAGATTTGATCTGATCAAATTCAATTATATAGGTTTATCAGATAACGTCGGTTCTTTTCTACCAGTCAAACTTTTACAAGTTTAACTTGATAGACATCATTTTCTTTTCTAAGGAATTCCTTTCCAAAAGAAATGCCATACTGCTGATGAACATCTTATATTCTTTAGCATAGTAGAATTAATAACCCTTAAATACTTATTGGACCAAGATTCAAGTTTATCTGTGTGCAAATTACGACATAGGCTGATCAAATCCAAACTTGAAAATGAGAGAGTCTAGGTCTACACCCGATCCATATCCCATATGGAGTCAATGCAATAAATTAACTCGATATAAATTTTCAGAGTAAAAAAAATAGTCACAAGAGCACAATCCTACAATAGCCAGACAAGTATATCCTATTATGGATTGAACAATGTCTAACAAAGTTCAATTTCTCCTTTTAGATACACTATGTTCCGAAAAGAAATCCACCGAGAGAGAATCCTATTCTCTCCAAGATATGTCACAAACTCACTAGATAAGTATTTGCTTCCTCCATCTGGTCAAAGAGTTTTAATACCTTATCGAGTTTTTTTTTTTTTATTATTGAATCCTTTGAACATTTCAAAAGATTCATCCCAGATGTACACATGCGTAGGTAGGTCGTTTGTAATGAAATATTAATGTCTTCCTTTGGCACTTAAGTTCAAGATCTACATACATCACTATGTATGAGACTTAGAACTTTATTGGCTCCTTCACCTTTTTTAGTAAAAGGTAACTTTTTCATCTTCCCAAGAAGACAAGATTCATAGGCTATCGGTGAATTATAATCATTGATATCGAGGTTTTTCTCTTAAGCTAACCCATTTATCCTATTCTTGTTAATATGACTAAGCTTGTAATGTCAAACATAGACATCCATGACATAATCTAACTAGGGTGTGTACATTCCACTTATCTTAAGTCCTTGCAATGAATTGCATAAGACCACTGATATCTAATACCCAGGTAGTAGAATTACATATAGAGAAGTTTTAAGGTGTTATCATATAATGTCTTTAATAAGCAACTTTTGCTCCTTTCTCTTGTTTAGCCTGTTGTGGTCAAGGGAAGCAAGACAAATCTTCTTCCTATGACCCTGTTTCAGGCATTAGAAGTACTATACCTGATTTGGGTTAATCATTGACTAATTATTTTGACTGAGCTCAAAAACCCCAATACGAATCCATTCGTATTGCTGAACTAATATTTAACTTTCGATACTGATTGTCGAAGTTCAATCCATAAGTCTTCACTGTCTAACAGTGATAGGAGCATTTAGAATTTAGCCTTAATAGAGAATACTGACCTATTATATATGAATTATTTTAAGCCTAAAGACTTGAACTTTAGTCTAAAGATTCTTCCACTATTTTATTTGAATTGGTAGCCTCTACCTCTAATTCAAAAAATTACTTTAATTCTCTAGTAGGTACTAGAATCCACATAGACTGCACACGAGCCCAACTTTGGTTGGCCCACCCATGTACATCTAAGGATAGGTTCATAACCAATTATTTCTCTAAATAATTTTTAGTAATTTTAATTTTGCCCCAGGTCCTGATCAATTAGCTTTGGCCTTCTCAGAAAAGGATCTAGTTAGGTCCAACCATTAACATGACCATACTTGGCGCATCCAACCAATGAATGATCAGGCCCAACTTTGGTTGGCCAACCCAACCACCATTAGAGAGACACATCCAAGTCATCATATGATGGATGATAATTTTATTGGTCAACAAGCACTAGGTCTTTGGGCCTCCAATGATTATTTAGTTAATGGATCCATTATCAAATACCTTAATGGAAGGCTATGACTCCGTTATCCTCATAACTTTATCATTTTAAGGACCTAATAATTTTAGAGGATTTAAATTATTAGTGAATTAAGGATAGAAAGGATATGAACCAATTTGCTCCCACTAACTTTACCAAGTCAAGTCCTCCCACTGACTTCGTAAGTCACTGATGAGGACTAGGATCAATTATGGTCTATGGGCACCTAAATCAGTCTCACTGAATAAAATCAGTCTCACTAATTTTCTATGTGACATGGGTTAGCACGAACCAATGAGCAACCTAATAAAAAACTTGATTAACCATATTGGCCAGGTAAGTGATATCGGTGGAAGGGTCTGCCAAGGCTTGCCTTAGATACCATCAGAAATGGCCAGGTAAGCAGGCTGCCAATTAAAAACCACTGGTCTGGGATGCCAGACTTACCTTAGACACCAAGAAATGGCCAGGTAACCAAATTGCCAATTAGAAACCACGGTTCTGGGATGCCAGACTTACCTTAGACACCAATTGATTTGTCAGTTTTGATTTGGTCTGCCTAAAGACTTGGGCTCGACCACTGAGCTATGATCAGCATCAATTTGTTAGATGTATGGACTTTGATCAACTACAACTATTGAAGTGATCTATAGAAATGACCTAATCCTAATTAACTATTAATTAGATTTGATCAATTTCTTAACTATGTCCATATTTAATCTAACCCTAGATCTAACCCAGTTAAGAACTTGATCAAAGCTAACCCATTTTTCTTTAACCCATGTTTTATGAAATTATCTTAGGATCTTCAAATCACAAACCTAGATCCTAAACAATCACTTAATTTTCAATTAAGTTCAAGTCTTATGGGTTTAGGTTTATGGAATCTCAGAACTAGTTTCTGATTTTATTGTTTGAAACATTTTCAAATTGTATTGAATCATATTCAATATATAGTTTTAGATCTGATTTATTTCATTATCTAGATCATGTCCTTGGGTTTCAAATCTAGGGTTTTGTAGAAAGTAAGTTTGCAATTTAATTTTTATAAAATAAATATGTCATACATATACATTCTAGATTCAAAATAAAAATTAAATATCAACATAAGCAATAAGAGGATTAGATCTAAACATAAAATACATCATGCGGATCAGATCATAAACCATTTAAAATTAGATTTAAAATTTAAAAATAAATTATTAAATACTTTAGATCTCATCTAACATATTTATGATTTAAGTTTCTCAGATCAGCACATACTAGGACAACCTTTCCACTATAAGGGGTAAACCTTACAGTAGGACAACCTTATGGTAGTATGTGCAATCCTGATATTATTTAGATCTAATCTAAATAATCTAAAATAGATCTAATATCTACTAAATTTTAAATTTAAATTAAAAAATTAACTTTTAAATTTTTTTAGATCTAATCTAAATAATTCATGATTTTGATTTAGATCAGCACATACTAGGACAACCTTTTCATTGTAAGAGGTTAACCTTACAACAGGACAACCTTATGACAGTATATACGATCTTTAATTAACTTTAGTTTTTAGATTTAATCTAAAGCATACATAAACATGTTATAATAGAACCTAGATGCTCTGATACCACTAATAGAAAACATGCAGGGTTTCATGCATAGATTTCAAAACTTTTTTGAAATATAGAGCAGTAGAAGACATAGATTAAACTATTTAATCTACAACATGCATGTAATCAAATTATAAAACCCTATATCAAGGATCTATAACATGTTATGATGCAAATATAAATTTAAAATTATGTTAACCATAAGTGGTATTGATTATATTAATACCTAGATCTAGAACAATTCTAAATCTAATCCTAGATTGCGTCTAGGTCACCAAGAGATCAGATCTCTTACCTTTACATGGGTCGAGAACTCCATGGTTGAATCCATTATTGTCTTTAAATCCGGACAAGCATCTGACCTCTACAGGTGATCCACATGAATCTGCAACATAGATCAAAGGTTCGTCAAACGAAGATCCTCTCGAAGTGCTAGCTTCTTCTAGATTCCTCCAGATGGTTAATCAAATACATATTCCACGAATCTCTTAGATACTCGAAGAGATGAAGAACATGAGGAGGAATAAGGGAAGAATCCAATCCTTGGATCTCCCATAAATCAGAAATAAATAGACATATGGAATAAACCTTAGGAGAAGACAAATCTTCTCCTTCAAGACGTCAACGGTTGATGTCCTGGAAACATCTATTATGCTAGGTTCAAAGGAGACCTTCTTCTCTAGATTTTTTTTTAATTTTTTAGATATCACACCCTCTAATTTTTCTTACAAAAATCTCATAAATAAAATTAAGAAGAAGGGCTCTCAAGGAAACCCTAAGAGAAGACCTTCTTGTCTTCTTCTTCTCGCATCAGGATATGATCAGATCATGTCCAAAAATGATTACCATGCCCCAACATCTTGGAGCACAGATCCCATACCCTCAAACTCTCTCTCTCTTAGGTCTTTATCATAAAAAAATCATAAATAAAAATAGAAAGAGAGAAACATAAAAGAAAAATATAAGAGAAGACAATCTTCTCTTACCTTGTCTCTTCAAGATATCAACATTTAATATCTTAATTGAGGGCTCTTCTCCATGAATCTTGGTGCCACAAATCCTTCATGCCTTCTTCTCATTTTTCTCTAATTTTTCATAATTTTTCTATAATTTTTCACGTTCTCTATGGTCAAAGAAAGAGGTGTCCCCTTTATATTGCAAAACTAGATCAAAACCTAGTCAAAGGAGGACTTCTATGGGGCATGTTAGATTCCCCTCTCTTAATTTTTGGCATGTGAAATAGAAAATCAATGCCCAAAAGAAAGGGAGAAAGGGTGGAAATAATATTGGAGGCATGGGGAAAGTGGGCACACAAGAGGAGGGAAGAGTTTAGGTCAAAGAGGGCTCTTCCAAGAAGGAAACTAATCCAAACAACTTCCTGCTTTTGACCAAGTCAAAATTTATTCCAAATAATCTGATATGGGGCATGGGAAACCTTTTATTAGGCATGGGAAAACATATAAAAAATTTGGACTTAAAATATGGTGTGGGCTTTCTTAGGCATAAGTGAAAGAGTGAGAGTCCTAGTCCAACTGGGACTCCTCTTGTTTGATAAGGTCAAAATTATCTTAAATTAAATTTAAATTCTATTTAAACTAGATTAAATATAACCTAATTAAGAATGATCCTAGTCCAACTAGAAGCCTAATTAAATTAGATTAAATTAAGATTTAAATCTGATTTAAATCCTAAGTCAATCAGGTGCACTCAAGTCCTAATCAAATAAGGAATTATTCTTCTCTTGCAATTGGCTTATCCAATAAACTAATTAGACTTAATCTAATTAAATCTAAACTAATTTTAATTGAATCTAATTCAATTAGACTTGATCTCAGCTTGATTGTTCAATTAAATTGAGCTAATTAGCAATCCAATTGCTAATCGATCCTCCTGCAACACTTGTATTAGGTCAAACATCAATTGCATTGAATGTTTGACCTTGAAATGATTCTCAATCATCGATTAACCATCCGATCAGATTACAAGCTCTAATATGTGTGACCTAATTGGTTCAAACCTAAGTTAGTAGTATAGAAATCAATTTCTATATCAATCGAATTTACCATCTAGCAATGGTTCTCGACGTTCGGATAGGTCAAATGTATGCAAAGCAACATTCTTAGAACCTTGGCCCATGGTTAGCATATAATTTTTTTCTATGACCAATATTGCTCAAGACGACTTCGAGTATGCTGCCAACACTCATACAAGTCATCTCTATTGTGTCTCAAAATTTTGCAAATCTCGTGACACCTCACGAGGATTACCCAGGCTTAGGTTTTGCTAAATTGAAACACAACAAGACATTTTCTTCCTGAAGTTAATCAGGAGTGGTCAATTCCATCTTGACTCACACACTAACTCTACAAGTACTTGACTATACCCAAAAATCTTTCATCATCTATATTAGAAATACAGGCAGTCCAGCATCAAAGTACAGTGAGTTGCTTGCAAGTCACCATAGCAATCTCAGATCGGAGGGACACTTATATCCATTAGCCTTAGCTAGCTATTCTTGATAGTAGAGTGCTACATTGGTCACATTCAGTGCAAATGTACTCCTACATCTCACCTAGATTCTATACCAGTGTCTCTACACCACTTGATTATGAGGACAACCAATGCATATGGTATACAGCGACCTACACTCGATAAGTTATCATCCTTATTAATAATTTATCATTTGATCATGAATAATTTAAGAACCATCCAATAAATCCTTTTTTATTGATTGATTGTGATTCTAAGGACTTGATCATAATTTAGAAATTCATTTAAGAAAGATAAAACTTTTATGATGAAACAACCAAATTACTATTATTATTAGATAATTCATATACTAATTTCAATCATCTACTAGTTAGATGATTGGCTTTAGGACATATTTTCCAACACCTTGATCATCGACAAGCAATAATCATGGACCAACTGTCCATCATGCATCTATGCTTTGAAGAGTCGCTTAGACAATTTATTGCATGCTACATGGCTCTGCTCACCATACTATAGGATCTAGTAGATCTATCCAATCGGATCAGTTTTAAAGTAGGAGAATTAAAAAATTTTTACATGGTCTAATCAGATCTGAAAGCTCTCAAATCTGATCATGTACATTTGAAAATAAAGTATGCAAATAAGGTAATCGAAATACCACCTTTTTGAGTAAATGATTTACTCGCAGTAATGATTTGAAGCTATCCCGAGGTTCGACTTGAGCTGCACATGTGCCCAGCCTCTGCTAGTATCCACTCAGATTAGATTTTGAGGTTTTCTCTTTTTGGATCTAACTTTTAGAAAATTAGAAAGGGATCTCCTTGTTGTGCCTTCAATCATATCTCTAGCAACAATTTGATTGACAAATGATCGGGATCTTTTTCGACTTGAACTTGCACAGATAGCACCTCGACGCTCGATGATGCGATCTGCCCAACACTTAGGCATGGGAGAGATGATCAAGAGGAGGGAGAGGAGGTGTAGACAAGGGGAGTAGAGCTTAGATGTGGGCTGATCGAATAGCCAAACACTTTGGCCTACATCCCTATTTATAGAAATATGGGAGACCTAGAGTCCTCGGGCTTTAAGTAATTGATCGGGTTAATTTGCTTAAAGCAGAAGGACTTTCCATAAGCCTTGGCACCCAACTTTAGAATTTACATGAATTTTATCACAAAAAATTTACTTCTAGTACCTAGATAATATTTCTCCAAGAGTTTGAACTATTTCAAACTCTAGTTTGACTTGTTCAAATTATTTCAAGCAAGCTAACGTCCCAAACCTCCTCATGTTTATCCATAAGGGGCGCACGCTAGGATGGGGCATGTGCCCTATTTATTCTCTCTCTAAGAAACCATTTGGGGCGTGTGCCTCTAGAGAAAAACTAGGGGATGTACACCCCTATCTTCCTTCTTGCATGCATGACCAGGTCAAAGTGGGGGTGCCAACTCTTGGTGTCCCTTTGTCCTAATTCTTCTTAAGAGAGATCAAGATAAGGCCTGATCTAATTAGGACAAGGTCCAATCAATTCAGGACAAATCCATATAGGATTTCTGGATAAGCCAAATCTAATTTGACCAAGTCCAAACCAATCAGGAGATCCATTACAGGAGAAAGTTAGGTCCAATTGTGTGCTAGCGTGATTTTCTTAAACCTAATCTAATTAAATCCAAATCAATCGGACTACATTAGTCCAATTAAAGACTTCCAGACCTAAACCCTTGTTTATATGATTCAATGGTTTAATTCTGTATGGTAATAGGATATATCGCGATTTCCATCATCGACATCATTGAAACATCTTTCGATGGACCGAAACTCTTCTTGATTCATCTAATTAGAATTATTGATCATCAAGATAATTTTAATATTAGATGTGTGGCATAGAAGCCAGATTGATTGACACTTATAATATACTTCTAGGAATAATTTTATAATTTTAACTTAAAAAATTAATAAAGGGTTATTTTATTCTATCATATTGTGTACATAGTGTCTGTGATACATATTCTGAGTTAATAGTAATGATAATTCATATTTTCAAGAGTTTAAAATTTAAGACATAAATTTTCATAATTAACTCATAAATTGCTCTCAATCATAGGATCATCATGAGGATGGTGATCGATCTGGAAGGTTGATATACTATGACTTTCTTAGGATAGATGAGTCTTAAGTCTATGGTGTGGAGACATCAAAGCGATAGTGTAGGTACTCATTAGAGAATAAGGGCACTGAGCGTGACCACCTCGAGCAGTCATAAAGGATTCTACCTTCTCATCGATGACTGGCTCGATGCTGAAGTGGTGTGTCTGATTTTTTGACCTGAGGTGCATCGATAGGTCACCTTGAGGGTGTTATAGTTTGACTACACCACAACTCGATCTTCTAGCCATTCAAAATCCTAAGGTATATGTTGGGTATAGCATGTTTATTGTAGGAATTGGATTGCACCAATAGAAGATCTATCTACCTCAGTAAATGAGGAGTAGTCCTATGATGATCATGAGATCGAGTCCTTAAGCCCATGGCCATGTCAATGTGAAGATGATAGAAAAGTTTCTATTAAGATTTCACATCAAACTCGAATTAAATAATTTATTCATATGATGGATGTTGGGTTTGATGAGTTCACCATAACCCTAATCTTGTCAGGATTCAAGATAGAAGAACCTATCACACAGGTAGCTACACCGAGAGGTTCACTTTTGATTCTGATGTGTTGCCACCATATACTACTTAGTATCACTAGCGGATTTTGGGAGTAATTAGAATTATCTTGATGATCGATCATTCTAATTATGTGAATTGAAAATGTTTTTATCCATCGAAAGGTGTTTCGATGATGTTGATGATAGAGATCATGACATATCTCATTACCATACAAAATTGAACCTAATTGGGTCACACAAACAAGAATTTGAATCTAGATGTGACCAATTAGGCTAACCCAGTTTGATTGATTTAGTTTAAGAAAATCATACTAGTACATGATTGAACCTAATATTCTCCTTCTATAGTATTTCTTGTTCATCTCAGATGAGTTTGACTCACCCGGGAACCCTGTCCTAATCTAATTGGAGTTTGTCCAGGTCAAAAAAGAATTATCTTAATTCATTAGACGATTTTAAGATAATACCTACCAATTCCTACCACCTACCAATTTCTATTTTAGACAAGGGTCAAAGGTTGACCTTGATGTAAGAAAGAAGGGACAGGGGGTGTGTGCTCCCTAGAGAATTTTTAGGGGCGCGTGCCCTAGATGTTTTATGCGGCATGGAGAGGGTGCACGTCCCCCTAGGTATGGCCCCATGTAGATAGGTTTTGACTTGGTCAAAATTTAGATTTGACCAGTCAAAAGAGGTTTGATTGAGATCAAATTCTAAGAGAGAAGGAAGAGTCCATCATGCATAGTCATTCTCTCTCTCTCCCTATCCAATTTGCATGGCAACTCTTAAAGGGTTTTGGGTAACAAAACCAGGTAAAGACCTTGTGTTTATGTGTGGGAAATCAGATGGAGTTTTGATTCAATCAAGCAATCAAGTTACTTGATCAATCAGAACTCTTAGGTGGTGCAGGATCTATTTAATGGACCCCACTAAAGGGACAATCCTGATTTTCTGGGTCAGATTTGTTCAAATTTGATTGGATCAAGAGGCATATTTCAAAAATATTTTCTTAGATCAAAATTAGATCTGATATTTTTCAGATCTAATTTTATGATCTGATAAATAAAAAAATTAAATTAAATTAAATCTAAATTAGTTTTACCATGATATGGGTAAACTGATTATCCATTGATGATCCTGCTGATTATCTGAGGTTCTAGATCTAGCCACGTAAGTGCTTGGCCTCTACCAATATCCACTCAGGCTGGATCTAGAGATCTTCTCCTTCTTTATCACGTCTCCAAAAATTAGATCTAGATCTGATTTGAAGGATCTTCAAAACTTGTTCTGAAGATCAGCAGTCATCTCTGCAGCAGTGCTGCCTTCTTCTTTTCTCGTCAGCCATTTCTTGCCTGGATCGCACCAAACTGAAGGCCCAACTTCCTTGGGTGTGGAGAGGAGAGAGATGATTAGAAGATGGTATAGAGGATGGAGAGAGGCAGCCTTGGGGCATGGGAGAAGAGGAACTCACAAAAAGTTGGGTGCAGATAGGGTTTATTTATAGACCCTATTGTGCCATGCAGTGCAGCATCATCCCGGCCAATCACGTTGCTTCGTGCAATCAGATTTAAATCTGATTGGTAGGATGACATCACCCAATCCAATCAGATGAGAGCCCCATAGATTCATCCTTAGATGGCACCTAAGACTGGTTAAAGTCTATAGGTAAGGGTCACCTAGTTTGAATCCAAGAAGCAACTTGGAGTCCAATCCGTATGGGACTTCAGTGTTTATCCACATGGGGCGCACGCCATCCTAGGCATGTGCCCTCCATCTACCTACCAAATTGTAGGTGGACTTGGTCAAAAAGTCTCTCCTATGGGTGCATGACACATGGGCAGATGTCCAAGGATCAAAGGTCAATGTTTGACCAAAGTCAAAGGACAAGAATTAGTAGGTGATGGAAAATGGCAAGCGTTGTCTCAAATTTATCTCATAAATTAAGACAAATCTTTTCTGACCTGGACAAGCTTCAGTCAGACCATGTAAAGGTATCTGAGTGAGCACAAGCACATTTAGCTCGATTGAGACAACTTTTAATGATAGAAAATGAAGAATGTTAGGCTTAATCATGTGCTAGCACGATTTCCTTGAACCTAATTGAATCTAATTTAAATCAATTGAATTGGGTTAGTCTAATTGATGATATCTAGATCCAAATCCTTATTTGTGTGATCCAGTTAGGTTTAGTTCTATATGGTAATGGAATATGTCATGATCCCTATCATCGACATCATCGAAACTTCTTTCGATGGATCAGAACTCTTCTGATTCAGACAACTGAAATGATCGATCATCTAAATCATTCTAATTGCTTCCAAAATCCATCAGTGACACCTAGTAGTATATGGTGGCAACCCATCAAAACTAAAAATAAATCTCTTGGTGCAGCTACTTGTGTGATTAAGTTCTTCTATCTTGAGCCCTAATCAAATTAGGGCTAAGGTGAACTCGTCAAACCCTAATTTCTATCATATGATTTAATCATTTGATTCAAGTCCGATGTGAAAACCTTAATAGAAACTCTTTCTATTATTTCACTCTCTGCCATGGCCATGGGCTTATGGACTTGATTCTCATGATCATCATAGGGTTGCTCATCATCCACCGAGGTAGATAGATTCCATCTTGGTGCAATCCGATTCCTACAATGAACATGCTATAGCCAACATACACCTCAGGATTCCAAATGGATAGAAGACCGAGTCATGGTGTAGTCAAACTATAACACTCTCAAGATGAACTACTGATGCACCTCAGGTCAAAGAACCGACACACCACTGCAGCTTTGAGTCAGTGACCGACGAGAAGGTAGACTTTCTTATAACTACTTGAGGTGGTCACGCTCGGTGCTCTCGTTCTCTAACGAGTACCTATACTCTCGCTCCGGTGTCTCTACACCATAGACTCAAGACTCATCTACTATAAAAAAAATGATTGTACACTATCCTTCTGGATCAATCACCATCCTTATGATGATCCTACGGTCAGGAGCATTTTATGAGTTAATAATGAAAAGTTCTTGTCTTAAATTTTTAACTCTTGAAAATAAGAATTATCATTACCATTAACTCAAGGGATGTATCACAGACACTAAATACATATATGTGATAGAAAATAACCCATTTTATTATTTATAGTCAAAATTATAATTTTGCCCTTAGAAGTGTATTACAAGTGTCAGCCAATTCTGGCTTCTAGGGCACACATATCTAACAAACTCTCACTTGACCTAAAGCCAATTGGCTACAAATCTAAGTCCCATCTTCTCAAGGTGGGCTTCGATCTTCTACTGGCCCAACGGCTTTGTAAGCGGGTCTGCCGCATTATCTACGGAGTCGACTCTCTTGACCTCGACGTAACCCTTCTCGAGGTAATCGTGGATGAGGTGGTATCGCCGCTCGATGTGCTTGGAATTTCTTGATGAGACCTCGGCTCCTTAGCAAGGGCTATGGTGACCATTGTTGTCGTAGTACAGAGGA
This sequence comes from Cocos nucifera, assembly GCA_006176705.1. Taxonomy (NCBI): domain Eukaryota; kingdom Viridiplantae; phylum Streptophyta; class Magnoliopsida; order Arecales; family Arecaceae; genus Cocos; species Cocos nucifera. Next base: position 7,237 of record QRFJ01002925.1, on the reverse strand, counting down.
ATGGCATCTGATGGCATCACTCCAATCTCTGTGGCAAACTTCTTGTACCAGAATGCCTCCTTTTACAGCTTCTGATGCAGTGATGTATTCTGCTTCCATGGTGGAATCTGCTATCACTGTCTGCTTGAAACTTTTTCAACTGACATAGCTCCACCATTGCACACAAATAGACTTTCAGATGTCGACTTTCGATCATCTACATCGGACATAAAATCCGAGTCTGTATACCCCTAGGACTTGGAGTTCTCCATTACCAAAGACCAACAACATATCCTTAGTTCTTCTCAAGTACTTAAGGATACATTTCACAGAAGTCCAGTGTTCTTCACCTGGATTCGACTGATATCTGCTCGTGACACTCACAGCATGGGCTATATCAGGTCGTGTACATAACATGGCATACATGAGGCTCCCTATTGCTGAAGCATAAGGGATCTTGCTCATGCATTCTATTTTCCTCAGGTGTGCTAGGGCACATCTTCTTGGAAAGATGAATGCCATGTCTGAAGGGTACTAAACCCCTCTTAGAGTTTTCCATGCTAAACCTCTTTAGCACTTCCTCTATGTACATCTTCTGTGAAAGTCCTAGCATCCTATTCGGTCTATCTCTATAGACCTTAATTCCTAGAATAAAGGATGCTTCTCCTAGGTCTTTCATGGAGAATTCTTTAGATAACCACATTTTAACTATGGTCAACATGGGAATATCATTTTCCCAATAAGGAGGATGTCATCCACGTACAATACGAGGAAGACAACAGCGCTCCCACTGACCTTTTTGAAGACACATGCTCCTCCTCATTTTTGATGAAACCAAATAATTTTGATCACATCATTAAAATGAGTATTCCAGCTCCGAGATGCTTGCTTAAGTCCATATATGGACCTTTGCAGCTTGCAAACCTTGTGATCATCATCACTGGATGTGAAACCTAGCGGCTGTTCCATATAGATATCTTCCTCAAGATATCCATTTAAGAATATCATTTTCATGTTCCATTTGCCATATTTCATAATCGAAATAGGCTGCAGTAGCAAGCAATATGCTGATGAATTTAAGCATAGTTACTGGCGAAAAGGTATCCAGATAATCAATGCCTTCGCGCTAACTATAACCTTTTGCCACTAATCTAGCCTTGAATATCTCCATATTTTCATCTGCACCAATCTTTCTCTTGTAGATCCATTTACATCCAATAGGTACTATACCTTCTGGTGGATCTACCAAGGTCCAGACTTGGTTTGAGTGCATCGAGTCAATTTCTGACTTCATTGCCTCTAACCATTTCTCAGAGTCGATATCTGATATCGCCTTATTATAGGTTTTGGGATCATCACCATGAACCCCATTACCTACGAGGAAATATTTCCTCTACATCCTCTGAAATAGTACCTAAGTACCTCTCAGGAGGATGGAAAATCCTTTTCGATCTATGAGGTGGAGGAGGTAGTGTATAGGATTGGCTCAACCTGATTTGGTTCCATTTGGTCCTTAGCTCGTTGCTCTTGTGAGACTTTCTCTTCGAGCTTGATCTACTTTCCAATGCCGCTATCTTGAATAAACTATTTTTCAAGAAAAATGGCATGTCAACTCACAATCACATTGTGATCTTCTAGAATGTAGAAATAATATTCTAATGACTCTTTAAGATATCCTATAAATCGAGCTATAAAGGACCTAAAATCTAACTTGTCCGCTTGTTGTCTTTTGATATAAGCCAGACAATCCCAAATTCTGAGATGACTCAGACTTGGTTTCTTACCATGCCATATTTCATACGGTGTGGTAGGAATGGTTTTAGAGAAAATCCTATTCATTAAGAATATAGCAGTTAACAAATAGTATCCCCAAAGAAAATCAGGGAGATCTATGAAGCTCATCATGGATCGGACCATATCTAATAGGGTCCGATTCCTCCATTCTGAAATCCCATTGAGTTGAGGTGTTCCAAGTGGAGTCCATTGAGAGACTATGCCACTTTCCTTGAGATAGTCCAAAAATTTTCGACTAAGGTATTCACCTCCTCGATTTGGTCGAAGAACCTTAATGAGTTTTCCAGTTTGCTCTTTTACTTCATGTCTAAATTTTTTGAACTTTTCAAAAGCTTCAGACTTATGTCTCATAAGATACACATACCCATACCAGATAAATCATCGGTAAAGGTTATGAAGTAGACAAAGTTGCCTCTAGCCGGCACATCAAATGGGCTGCACACATCAGTATGTACTAAGGCAAGAAGATCCATGGCCCTTTCCCCATGTCCTACAAAAGGAAGCTTAGTCATTTTGCCATGAAGACAAGATTCACAAATTGGATATGACTCAAAAGTCAATGAACTTAATAGCCCAGTTTTCTCCAATTTGTTAACCCTATCTTCTGCTATATGACCTAGTCTTAGGTGCCATAGATATCTATCATTTGGACTATCCCTAGGTCGTTTCATGGTGTTCACATTTTGCTCGATATTAAAAATAGATACATCAATATGTAACTGATAAAGACCGTTAATAAGAAAATCACTTGTAATTTTATTTCTTTTATAAAGAATGTTATAATGGTCCTTAAGAAAACTAATTACATAGCCTTCTAATGCAAGGCAAGAAATAGAAATCAAATTTCTGCTTGCTGCAGGCACATAATAATTGTCTTTTAATACTAAGTCTAAACCAGATGGTAGTCAAAGAGGGTATGTTCCCATGGCCACGGCAGCAACTCTTGCTCCATTTTTGATGCACAGGATCATCTCACCATCCCTCAGCCTCCTGCTATCCTCAAGATTCTATATAGAAGTGCATAAGTGAGCACTAGAACCAGAGTCAAGCATCCAACTGGATGCAGAAGAAACTATAAGATTAGACTCAATAACGAGCATACCTCCAAAAGGACCTACCTCTTTCTTCTTTAGGGTGGCCAGGTAAGTAGGACAGTTTCGCTTCCAATGGCCATCATTGTTGCAATGAAAATACTTTTCTTTGTCAGTGGTCTTCTTCTTCAGCTCTATCTTTTTCTTCTTTCCTCCTTCCATCTTCTGCTTTTTTATAGACTTCTTCTTCTTTTCAAAAGACTTTCTCTTGAAAGAAGTCCATTCCATAGCAAGTATTGAGCCTTTAGAACCTTTCATGGAAAGCTCAGTGGTAACCAGCATGTTCATAAGTTCGACTAAGGAGTTTTGAAGTTTATGCATATGGTAGTTCATGATGAACTGCCCATATGCATCAGTCAAAGATTACAGAATTATATCATTCTACAGATCCAAGTCCAACCTCACTCCAAGCTTCTTAAGCTCTTTCAAGTCCTTGATCATCATCAGACAATGATCTTGGACTGACTGCCCATCATGCATCTTAGCCTTGAACAATCGTTTAGTGACTTGATACTTGGCTGTGCAACTCTGTTCACCAAACATCTCCTATAGGTGAGCCAACATTTGGCGAGCAATCCTGATATCTTCATGTTGGTGCTAAAGTTCATCAAACATCGAGCCCAACATGTAGTATCTGGCCTTATTATCATCATCTATCCACTTATCTAGAGATGCTCCCTACTCAGCGGATGGATGAGCTGGTAAGGTGGGAGGGTCTTGGTCCAGTACATGAGTTAACTTCTTGGAACCCAAAATGATTTTAAAGTTTCAGAGCCAATCCTTTTAATTTGGTTCGATCAGTCTATGGGTGTCCAGGATTCGTGCTATTAGATTGGATCCAGATATTTTTCTATAGAGAGTCAAAGTTTCTAATTAGATATTATAATTAAGACTTAACAAATTTTTTTAGGGATTTTATTTTTAAATAAATTAGCTTTCACTATTTTCTTGGATCCCTACACTACCTCTGTAGAGATGCAAAAATCTTCACGATTACTGATTTCTAGTGGGTGGTGCGGTCCCAACAACTGACTCATCACCTTACCTAACAGTTATTGGTGATGGGTTAGCCAATGAGTGAACAACTCTTGTTCAATGGTTCTCTAATCATGATGTTGTTAGATATATGTGCCCTAGAAGCCAGAATTGGCTGACACTTGTAATACACTTCTAGGGGCAAAATTATAATTTTGACTAAAAGCAAAAAATGGGTTATTTTCTATCACATATGTGTATTTAGTGTCTGTGATACATCCTTTGAGTTAATGATAATGATAATTCATATTTTCAAGAGTTGAAAATTTAAGACATGAATAATCATTGTTAACTCATAAATTGCTCCCGACCATAGGATCATCACGAGGATGGTGATTGATCCGGAAGGTTGGTGTACAATCACTTCTCTTTAGTAGATGAGTCTTAAGTCTACGGTGTGGAGACATCGAAGTGAGAGTATAGGTACTCGTTAGAGAACGAGTACACTGAGCGTGACCACCTCGAGTACTCATTAGGGAGTCTACCTTCTCGTCAATGACTGACTCGATGCTGCAGTAGTGTGTCTGGTTCTTTGACCTGAGGTGCATCGATAGTTCACCTTGAGGGTGTTATAGTTTGACTACACCATTACTCGGTCTCCTAGCCATATGGAACCCTGAGGTGTATGTTGGCTATGACATGTTCATTGTAGGAACTGGATGGCATCAAGATGGAATCTATCTACCTCGGTGGTAGAGGAGCAGCCCTATGATAATCATGAGAATCAAGTCCAGAAGCCCATGGCCATGGCAGAGTGAAATAATAGAAAGAGTTTCTATTTAGATTTTCACATTGGACTCGAATCGAATGATTACATCATATGACAGAGACTAGGGTTTGACGAGTTCACCTAAATCCTAATCTGATCGGGGCTCAAGATAGAAGAACTGAATCACACAGGTAGCTGCACCAAGAGGTTCGCATTCAGCTCTGATGGGTTTCCACCATATACTGCTAAGTGCCACTGGTGGATTTTGGGAGCAATTAGAATGATTTAGATGATCGATCATTCTAGCTGTTCAAATCAAAAGAGTTCTGATCCATCGAAAGGAGTTTCGATTATGTCGATGATAGAGATCATGACATATCCCGTTACCATACAGAACTGAACCTAACTGGGTCACACAAACAAGGGTTTGAATCTGGTGATCATCAACTGAACTGATCTAGTTCAATTGATCTGAATGAGATTCAATTAGGTTCAAGGAAATCGTGCTAGCACTCGATTGAACCTAACGTTCTTCTTTTGCTATCATAAATAAGTTATCCTGTCTGAGCCAAAGGAGTTTGTTGGCTCAGACAGAGGCCTTCATATGGTCTGACAGAGAGTTGTCCAAGTCAGAAAAGGTTGTCTTATTTGTAGGACACTACCTGCCATTTTTGGTCACCTGCCATTTCTTATTTTTTGACTTTGGTCAAAAGTATACCTTTGACTGGTCAAATGTTGACCATTGACACTTTGACTTTTGACCACATGTCATGCACCTATTGGAGAGCTGGTGGGGGCCTGTCCCCCTGCCAGAACCTGGCAAGGAGAATGCGCATGCCACCCTAGGCGTGTGCCCCAGTTGGAGGCGCCTAGGAGTCCTTGTTGGACAAGGACTCCATCTCCTTTTTGAATTCCAATTAGAGTTCTTCTAAGAACCAACTTTGACTGATCTTAGGCACCCTCTAAGGAAGAATCCAGGGGACTCTATTCCCACCAATCAGATTTAGATCTGATTTCATAAAGGGTTGTGATTGGTTGGGAAGAAGAGGAGTTGGATCACAGCTAGTCTATAAATAAGACCCTGTACCCAACTCAGATTATAAGAGATATGATGAGATCATAGTTTCTCCACGCCCCAAGGCTGCCTCTCCCCTCCCTCTCCATGCCAAACCACCTTCTCCCCTTGCTCTCCACGTCCAAAAGGAGTTTTGGACCTTGGTTGGTGCAATTCAGATCAAAGAAAGGCGATCAAAAGTAAGAAGGTTGCGCTGCTGCAAAGGATGACTGCTCATCTTCAAAAAGAGTTTTGAAGAACCTCCAGATCAGATCCAGATCTGATTTTTGGAGGCATGATAGAGAAGAAGAGGATCTCCAGATCTAACCTGAGTGGATACTGGTAGAGGCCAGGCGCTTGCGTGGCTAAGATCCAGAACCTTCCGCTGCAAACAGGATCATCAACAGGATAATAGGATTACCCAGATCAGGTAAATTAAATTTGATTTAATTTATCTTTTAATTTTATTTTATTAAAATAATAAGAATTAGATCTAAAACATATCAAAATCTAATTGGAATCAAGAGAAAAAATTTTGAAATATATCTCTTGATCTGATCAGATCTGAACGAACCTGGACTGGGAAATCAGGATTTTCCTTCAACTGGTATCAGAGCCATGGTTCTAAATTGTTTAGATCTGATTTTAAATTTATTTTAATTAAAAAATAATTGATTTTAGATGTCACATGAGATGTGATCAGATCTAAAATCAGAAAAAAATTAAAATTAAATAATTTGGATCTAAGATTAGAAGATATGCATGACTAGTTCTAGAATAGAATAGTTCTATAGAATATTCTTGCATATTTTTGATTTAATCTGATTAAATCATATTTTAGATCTTTTTATTTACTATTTTTTGATATTATAAGTGTTATAATAACATCTAAAAAATAGAAAATAAAAATTATTTAATTTTTGAATATCGTATGAGATATGATTGATGCATGTCTAGACTAGTTGTAGAATAGTTCTACATAATTATCTAGATTAGAATTTATTTTGATTAGATCAATTTAAATCTAATGTTTTAGATTATTATGAGATAATTTAGATCTGAAAACATGCATGATTATGATACATGAGATGTATGCAAAATATGCCATGATTAGATCTACTTTATATATGAGATATATGATATAGATCTGATACTGTTTTGTAGTATTGAATGTTCCTGATTAAGGCGTTCCTCTTGGCCGTCCGATCATAAGAATGAAGAAGGGTTTAAAGGCCCTCTCTTCCCATTCGATGGTGTGTTCTTATGATGTGTAGGGGTGCTGCGTGTTCATCCTTATTCAGAAACCCAAAACTTACTTTCTGCAAAATCCTAGATCCTGAAACCCTAGGATTTATTGTGCATATTTTATTTATGAACCCTACTTAATTAAGAATTAAGTTTATGAAATATTAATTAGGTCTAAAATTGAGAATTTCAGATCTAATACATATTCATAATACTGGGTTCGGGCTTGGGTAGCTCAATTAGGTCTAAGCGGTTGATCAAACCGAATCAAGAGTTGGTCAGATGGGATCAACAATGCTTAAATTGACCAGCCCTAATAGGAATCTCCTC
>QRFJ01002924.1:82387-116902 GCA_006176705.1 Cocos nucifera | reverse complement strand
GGCAACTCAAGCTAGCTCGAGCTACCTCATGACGAATTTTCTTGATTCATTGTTAGATATATGTGCCCTAGAAGCCAAATTGGTGACACTTGTAAATACTTTAGGGGCAAATTATAATTTTGACTATAAATAAAAAATGATTATTTTCTATGATAACAATCCTTGATTAATGGTAATGATAATTCATATTTCAAGAGTTGAAAATTTAAAATGAATAATCATTATTAAACTCATAAAATGCTCCTGACATAGGATCATCAGAGGATGGTGATTGGACCAGAAGGTGTGTACAATCGCTTCTCTTATAGTAGATGAGTCTTAGTCTACGCGGTGAAGAGACATGAGAGGAGAGTACAGATACTCGTTAGAGAATGAGGACACTGAGGTGACACCTCGAATAGTCATAGGAAGTTACTCTCACAATGACTGACTCGACTCTGTGATGTTCTGATTCTTTGACCTAGGTGCATCGGCAGTTCTACTTGAGTGTTAATAGTTTGACTACCATACTCTCTCCTAGCCATTAAAACCTGAGGTTATGTTGCTATAGATGTTCATTGTAGATGGATTACCAAAGATGAATCTATCTACTCATGCGTAGAGGAGCAGCCCTATGATGATCATGAATCAAGTCAAAGCCATGGCCATGGCAAGAAAATAATAAAAGAGTTTCTATTTAGATTTTACATTAGACTTGAATCGAATGATTATCATATATAAGAAAATAGGGTTGAGAGTTCACCTTAACCCTAATCTGATAGGCTTAGATAGAAGAACTTAATCACAAGATACTACATCAAGAGGTTCTTTTAGTTGATGGGTTGCCACCATATACTGCTAGTGTCATCGATGGATGATTTGGAGCAATTAGAATATTTAGATTGATCATTTACTGTTGAATCAAGAAGAGTTCTGATCCAATAAGGAGTTTCGATGAGTGATGATGAGGATCGATACATATCTCATTATCCATATAGACTGAAATCTAACTGGATCACACAAATAGAGTATTGGATTGATTCATTCAATTGACTATCCTAGTTCAATTGATCTGAATAGATTCAATTAGTTCAAGAAAATCGCTGCTAGCACCCAATTGAACTTTTTTAACTTCTTCTTTTACTTCCATAAAATAGTTGTCCTGACGACAATAGAGTTTGCTGTCATCAGAGCCTTACATATCTGACTGAGCTTCAGTCAGAAAAGGGTTGTCTTTATTATTATAGATAATACCTATCCATTCTTGGTCACCTTCATTTCTTATCTTACTTTTGTCAAAAGTTGACCTTTGACTTCGCTGAACTGGATCTTCCATGTGTCATGCATCTATTGGGAGCTGGTGGGGGCTTGTCTCCTTTCTAGAAATTGGAAGAGAGGGGCATTGACACCTAGCGTGGCCCAAGGATTGGAGCGCTGGAGTCCCTCCTTGGAAGGACTCAGTTCCTTTTTGGATTTCCAAATAGGTACCTCACTATAAGAACCAAACTTATGGTACTGAATCTTAAGCACCATCTAATGGTGATCCACAGTGGATCGTATTCCACAAATCAAATTTAGATCTATTCAACAAGGCGTGATTGGGGGAAGAGGAGTTGGTCATGAGCTATAATAAGACTAATGCGCCCAACTAGAGACCTTCCCATCCCAAGACTTACCTTCTCTCCTCCTCATGCCAAGCCTTTCATCCTCTCCTCTTCCACCCCCAAAGAGTTTGGATTCAGATTTGTGCGATTCAACAGGTGAGAGAAAGATGACTGAAAGCAGAAGCGCTGACTGCGTCAAGGATAAACTGAGATCTTCGAAAGAATGTTTAAGATCTCCAAATCAGATCTTAGATTAATTTTTGGAGTACATGATAAGAAAGAGGATCTCTCAGATCAGCCTGAGTGAATACGGTAGAGGTCAGCACTTGCTAGCTAGATCCAGAACTCAGCAATGCTACAGATCATCAACGGAATAATCAGATATCCTACATCAAGATAAATTATAATTTGATTTTAATTTATTATTTTTATTTTATTTATTAATATAAATTAGATCTAAAAATATTAATTAATTTTAGATCTAAAAAATTTTTAAAATATCTCTTATCTGATTAGATCGAACGAACCTGACCCAAAGAAATCAGGATTTTTCATTCACACTGTATCAGAGCAGTTCTAAAATATTTTAGATCTAATTTATTTATTTAATAAATTAGTAATTTTTAGATATCATATGAGATGTATAGATCTAAATAAAAAATTTAAAATTAAAATTAATTTAATCTAGATCTAATATATATGCTTATACTAGCTAGGAATAATATGTTCTAGATGTTATTGAGTATGTATACATTAATTTTATTGATTAAATATAATTTTAGATCTATTTATTTATATTTATTTATCATTATAATTATTTATAATAATATCTAAAAATAAAAATAAAATTATTTAATTCATTCATAGAGGATTTGTAATGCATTTTAGACTAGTTTAGAATATTCTATATAGTGTCTAGATTAATTATTTGATAAAGATAATTTAAATTTAATTTTTAGATTGATTATGAGATAATTTAGATCTAAAAATATGCATGATATGATGTATTAAAAATATATATTAGATCAATTTTTATTATGGAATGATATAGATCTTAATAGTTCTTGTAGTATTTAATTTCATATTAAGGCGTTTCCCTTGGTCGATCATAAGAACAAAAAAGAATTTAAACTCTCTCTTCCATCGATGAGTGTTCTTATGATGTGTAGGAGGTTGCTGCGTTCGTCCTTATCAAAATAAACTTACTTTCTGCAAAATCCTAATTGAAAATTCTAGAATCTTATTTGTCATGATTTTTTGATGAATCCTACTTAATAAAAAATTGATTATGAATATATTAGATCTAAATTAAAATTTAGATCTAAGAAATTTCAAAATTGGGTTCGGTGGAGCTCAATTAGGTCTAGCGGTTGATCAAACCGAAAGAGTTGGTAGATGGATCAACAAATGCTTAAATTGACCAACTAATAGGATATTGGTCAAGATGAGTCACTATCAGAAGACTAATTAAGCTAGAGGTTAGAGTCTGATTTGTAGGCTACAATTGTTCTAAGCTCATAATTTAGTGTCTAAGGTAGAAGTTGAGCACGATACGATCGACTGTTTAATTGGTTAGCTACTCGATCTTGAATTGATTTCTTGTAATGGATTAATGCATACCCTATCCACCGATCTACTTACCTGGCTATCTATTGACTCAGTTCTATCTGAGGTGGTCAATAATCCGAGCTAACCATGCCACTAGGTTAGTCATAATGTGTTATGACTATGTCAAGTCTAGTTTAATGAGATCTAATCAATATTTCTAAGAAAAAAGATTAGCTAGGTCTTCCACATTGTAGATGTGCGGCCTTCCGGGTTGATTTGTTCCGGTGGATAAGTGGCTCAGTTGTCATCGGAGAAGACAACCATGTCTATTAGCATTGGATGCTATGGGTGGAGGATGATTGGCTCAATATTTTTGGATACGGTGAGAGACTAATTAGGATTTATCCTGCAAATGGTGGGTCTGATTAACTAGGAGTGGGATCAATATTTTGATACGGTGAGATTCTCATGAATTAGAGACAATTTGGGTGTCACTCATATTAGAAATCATTTAAAAGAGTGTTCACTCATTGGCTAAGCCATCACCATAAAGGATCTGTCGGAGCATGAGGGATGAGTCAGTCGGTGAGGACCGCACCATCACAGCTAGAAATCATTCAATCTGAAGGATTTTCACATCATCTACAGTAGATAGTGTAGGGATTCAAGGAAAATAGTGAGCTAATTTATTTAAAAATTAATTTTTAAAATTAAATGATCAAGTATAATTATAGTATCGTTATATATATTTGTGTCCTATGAAGCCAGATATTGGCTGACACTTGTTATACACTTCTAGGGGCAAAAATTATAATTTTGACTAAAATCAATAAAATGTGTTATTTTCTATCACATATGTTGTATTTAGTGTCTGTGATCATCCTTTGAGTTTAATATAATGAATAATTCATATTTTCAAAGTTTTGAAATTTAAGATATTGGAATAATCATTATTAACTCATAAATGCTTTCCGACCATAGGATTATTCACGAGGATGGTATATGATCCGGAAGGTTGGTGTACATCGCTTTTCTTTTAGAGATGAGTTTTTGAAGTCTATAGTGTTGAGACATTGGAGTGAGAGTATAGGTTACTCGTTAGAGAATTGAGGCACTGAGCGTGACCACCCTGATGAGTAGTCCATTAGGAAGTTTACTTCTCAGTCTAATGACGATTGATGCTGCAGTGGTGTGTACTGATTCTTTGATCTTGAGGGTGCATCGACAGTTCCCTTGAGGGTGTTATAGTTTGACTACATCATAACTCGATTCTCCTAGCCATACGAAATTCCTGAGTGTATGTCTAGCATGTTCATATGGTTTAGAAACTGATTTGCATCAAGAAGGAATCTATCCTATCCGATGGTAGAGGAGCAGCCCTATAATGATCATGAGATCAAGCCAGAAGCCATGCCATGGCAGAGTGACATAATAGAAAGAGTTTCTATTTAGGTTTTCACAATCGGACTTGATATCGAAATGATTACATCATATGACAGAGACTAGGAATTTGATGAGTTCACTAAACCCTTAATTTGATCGAGCCAAGATAGAAGAACTTAACTACTCACACAGGTAGCTGCACCAAGAGGTTCGCATTTTTAGCTCTGATGGGTTGCCACCATATACTGCTAGGTGTCACTGGTGGATTTTGGGAGCAATTAGAATGATTTAGATGATCGATCATTCTAGCTGTCTGAATCAGAAGAGTTCTGATCCATCGAAAGGAGTTTCGATGATGTCGATGATAGAGATCATGACATATCCCATTACCATACAGAACTGAACCTAACTGGGATCACACAAATAAGGGTTTGAATCTGGTGATCATCAATTGAACTAATCCTAGTTCAATTGATCTGAATGAGATTCAATTAGGTTCAAGAAAATCGTGCTAGCACTCGATTGAACCTAACGTTCTCTTTTTTACTATCATTAATAAGTTGTCTCGACTGAGCCAAAGGAGTTTGTGCTCAATCAGAGGCCTTCATATGGTCTGACTGGAGGTTGTCCAAGTCAGAAAAGGTTGTCTTAATTTATAAGATAAATTTAAGACAACACCTGCCATTTTCCATTATCTGGTCAAAATTCTTTCCCTTTGACTTTGGTCAAATGTTGACCTTTGACACTTTGGACATCTATCCATGTGTCATGCACCTATTGGAGAGCTGGTGGGGGCCTTGTCCCCCTTTCTAGAAATTGGAAAGGAAAGGGGTGCATGCCAAAAATGGCGTGTGCCCAATGGATAGGGATGCCTAGGAGTCCCATACGGATGGGACTCCAGGTCTCCTTCTTGGATTCAAACTAGGTGACCCTCACCTATAGATTTTGACCAGTCTTAGGTGCCACCTTAGGAATGAATCTAGGGTCTCTCATCTAATTGGAATCAAGTGATGTCATTCCACCAATCAGATTTAGATCTGATTTCACATGAAGGGTTGTGATTGGTTGGGAAGAAGTGGAGTTAGATCAGGGTCTATAAATAAGACCCTATGTGCGCCCAACTTTTTAAGAGACTTCTCTCCTAGCCATGCCCCAAGGCTGCCTCTCTCCCTCCTCCATGCCAATCTTCTTCTCCTCTCTCTCCACTCCATGCCCAAAGGAAGTTTGGGCCTTCAGTTGGTGCGATTCAAATCAAAAGAAAGGCGAGAGAAAGGCTAGAAGGCTGCACTGCTGCAAAGATGACTGCTGATCTTCAAAAGAGTTTTGAAGATCCTCCAGATCAGATCCAGATCTAATTTTTGGAGACATGATAGAGAAGAAGAGGATCTCTAGATCCAGCCTGAGTGGATACCGGTAGAGGCCAGGCACTTGCGTGGCTAGATCCAGAACCTTCCGCTGCAATACAGGATCATCAACGGGTAATAGGATTACCCAATCAAGGTAAATTAAATTTGATTTAATTTATCTTATTTTATTTTATTTATTAAAATAATAAGAATTAGATCTAAAAAATATTAGATCTGATTTAGATCAAAAAAATTTTTTTTGAAATATATCTCTTGATCTGATCAGATCTGAACGAACCTGGTCCGAGAAAATCAGGATTTCCCTTCAACTGGTATCAGAGCCAAGGTTCTAAAAGTATTTAGATCTAATTTTAAATTTATTTTAATTAAAAAATAAGTAATTTTAGATGTCACATGAGATGTGATCAGATCTAAAATTCAGAAAAAATTAAAATTAAATGATTTGGATCTAAGATTAGAAGATATGCATGACTAGTTCTAAAATAGAATAGTTCTATAGAATAGTCTTGCATGTTTCATAATTTAATTTGATTAAATCATATTTTAGATCTATTTATTTACTATTTTTTGATATTATAAATATTATAATAACATCTAAAAAATAGTAAATAAAAATTATTTAATTTTAAACATCATATGAGATATGATTGATGCATGTCTAGACTAGTTGTAGAATAGTTCTACATAATTATCTAGATTAGAATTTATTTTGATTAGATCAATTTAAATCTAATTTTTTAGATTATTATGAGATAATTTAGATCTAAAAATATGCATGATTCGATACATGAGATGTATGCAAAATATGCCATGATTAGATCTAATTTGTATATGAGATATATGATATAGATCTAAAACTAGTTTTGTAGTATTGCATGTTCCTGATTAAGGCGTTCCTCTTGGCCGTCCGGTCATAAGAATGAAGAAGGGTTTAAAGGCCCTCTCTTCCCATTCGATGGGGTGTTCTTATGATGTGTAGGGGTGCTGCGTGTTCGTCCTTAATCAGAAATCCAAAACTTACTTTCTGCAAAACCCTAGATCCTGAAACCCTAGGATTTATTGTGCATATTTTGTTTATGAACCCTACTTAATTAAAGAATTAAGATTATGAAATATTAATTAGGTCTAAAATTGAGAATTTTAGATCTAAGACATATTCATAATACTGGGTTCGGGCTTGGGTAGCTCAATTAGGTCTAAGCGGTTGATCAAACCGAATCAAGAGTTGGTTAGATGGGATCAACAATGCTTAAATTGACCAGCCTAATAGGATTAAGTCTGGGTCAAGATCGAGTCGTGAGTGACGATCAAGCAAGACCTAATTAGGCTCAGAGGTTAGAGTCTGGATTGTAGGCTAACCCAATTGGTTCTGGCTCAACAATTTGGTGTCTAAGGTAAGTTTGGCACATACGACCGACTGGATTTTTAATTGGAAGCTACTCGACCTGAATGCATTCTTGTACGAGTTAATGGCATATTCCCTTCCACCGGTCTCACTTACCTGGCCATATCTGTTGACACAGTTCTGATCTGAGGTGGTCAATAATCCGAGCTAACCCATGCCACTAGGTTAGTCATAATTGTTATGACTATGACAAGTCTAGTTTAATGAGACCTGAATCAATTCTTCCTAAGAAAAGATTAAGTCTGAGGTCTTCCACCATTGTAGATGTGCGGGCCCTTTTCGGGGTTGATTGTTCTCGGACTGGATACAGTGGCTCAGTTGCACCGAGAAGATGCAACCATGTCTATTAGGCATTGGATGCTATGGGCTGGAGGATGAGTTGGGCTCAATATTTTGGATACGGTGAGAGACTCAATTAGGAAATCCAGTCTATGCAAATGGTGGGTCTGACTTAACTAAGGAGTGGATCAATATTTCGGATACGGTGAGATTCATGAATTAGAGACCAAGTTTGGGTGCACCATGATTAGAGAATCATTGAACAAGAGTTGTTCACTCATTGGCTAACCCATCACCAATAACTGTTAGGTGAGGTGATGAGTCAGTTGGTGAGACCGCACCACCCACTAGAAATCATTAATCATGGAGATTTTTGCATCTCTACAGAGGGAGTGTAGGGATCCGAGAAAATAGTGGGAAGCTAATTTATTTAAAAATAAAATTCTTAAATAAATTGGTCAAGTCATAATTACAAGTATCTAACTAGAATCTTTGACTCTCTACAGAAAAATGTCTGCGTCCAACCCATTAGCACGTATCCTGGACACACATAGACTGATCGGACCCAATTATAAAGATTGGCTCAGGAACTACAAAATTATTTTGGGTTTTGAGAAGTTAACCCATGTATTGGACCAGGACCCTCCCACCTTACCAGCCCGTCCATCCACTGAACAGAGAGCGTCTCTGGAAAAATGGATAGACGAAGATAATAAGGCCAGATATTACATGTTGGGCTCGATGTCTGATGAGCTCCAGCGCCAACATGAAGATATCGGGACTGCTCGCCAAATGTTGGCTCACCTGCAGGAGATGTTTGGTGAACAGAGTCGCGCAGCCAAGTATCAAGTCACGAAATGACTTTTTAAGGCTAAGATGCGTGATGGGCAGTCAGTCCAAGATCACTGTCTGATGATGATCAAGGACTTGGAAGAGCTTGAGAAGCTCGGTGTGAAGTTGGACTTGGATCTGCAGAATGATATTATTCTGCAATCCTTGACTGATGCATATGGGCAATTCATCATGAATTACCACATGCATAAACTTCAAAATTCCTTGGCCGAATTAATGAACATGCTGGTTACCGCTGAGCTTTCTATGAAAGGTTCTAAAGGCTCAGTTCTTGCTATGGAATGGACTTCTTCCAAAAGAAAGTCTTATGGAAAGAAAAAGAAGTCTGAAAAAGCAAAAGGTGGAAGGAGGAAAGAAGAAAAAGGCAGAGCTGAAGAAGAAGGCCGCTGACAAAGAAAAGTATTTTCCATTGCAACAGCGACGGCCACTGGAAGCGGAACTGCCCTACTTACCTGGCCACCCTGAAGAACAAGAAGGAAGGTCCTTCTGGAGGTATGCTCGTTATTGAGTCTAACCTTATGGTTTCTTCTGCATCCAGTTGGGTGCTTGACTCTGGTTCTAGTGCTCATCTGTGCACTTCCATGCAGGGTCTTGAGGATAGCAGGAGGCTGAGGGATGGAGACATGATCCTACGCATCGAAAATGGAGCAAGAGTTGCTATCAGTGGCCGTGGGAACATACCCTCTTCGACTACCATCTGGTTTAGACTTAGTTTTAAAAGACTGTTATTATGTGCCTGCAGCAAGCAGGAATTTGATTTCTATTTCATGCCTTAGCATTAGAAGGCTATGTAATTAGTTTTCTTAAGGACCATTGTAACATTCTTTATGAAAGAAATAAAATTGCAAATGGTTTCCTTATTAACGGTCTTTATCAGTTACATATTGATGTATCTATTTTTAACTATCGAGCAAAATGTGAATGCCATAAAATCAAAACGACCTAGGGATAGTCCAAATGATAGGTATCTATGGCACCTAAGATTAGGTCATATAGCAGAAGATAGGATTCAACAAATTGGAGAAAAATGGGCTATTGAGTCCATTGACTTTCGAGTCATATCCAATTTGTGAATCTTGTCTTCAAGGCAAAATGACTAAACTCCCTTTTGTTAGGACATGGGGAAAGGGCCACAGATCTTCCTTGCCCTAGTACATACTGATGTGTGCGGCCCATTTGATGTGCCGGCTAGAGGCAATTTTGTCTACTTCATAACCTTTACCGATGATTCTATCTAGGTATGGGTATGTGTATCTTATGAGACACAAGTCTGAAGCTTTTGAAAAGTTCAAAGAATTCAGACATGAAGTAGAAAAACAAACTGAAAAACCCATTAAGGTTCTTCGATCAGATCGAGGAGGTGAATACCTTAGTCGAGAATTCCTAGACTATCTCAAGAAAAATGGCATAGTCTCTCAATGGACTCCACCAGGAACACCTCAACTCAACGGGATTTCAGAATGGAGAAATCGGACTCTATTAGATATGGTCCGATCCATGATGAGCTTCACAGACCTCCCTGATTTTCTTTGGGGATACTCATTGTTAACTTCAATTTATCTACTGAATAGGGTTCCCTCTAAAACCGTTCCTACCACACCGTATGAGATATGGCATGGTAAGAAACCAAGTCTGAGTCATCTCAGAATTTGGGGTTGTCCGGCTCATGTCAAAAGACAACAAGCGGACAAGTTAGAGTTTAGGTCCTTTAGAGCTCGATTCATAGGATATCCTAAAGAGTCATTAGGATACTATTTCTACATTCCAGAAGACCACAATGTGATTGTGAGTCGACATGCCATCTTTCTTGAAAAATAGTTTATTCAAGATAGCGGCATTGGAAAGCAGATCAAGCTTGATGAGAAAGTCTCACAAGTACAACGAGCTAAGGACCAAATTGGAACCAAATCAGGTTGAGCCAATAAGAACACTACCTCCTCCACCTCGTAGATCGAAAAGAGTTTTTCATCCCCCTGAAGGATACTTAGGTATTATTTCAGAGAAAGTAGAGAAAATGTTCCTCGTAGGTAATGGTGCTCATGGTGATGATCCCAAAACCTATAACGAGGCGATATCAGATATCGACTCCGAGAAATGGTTAGAGGCAATGCAGTCAGAAATTGACTCGATGCACTCAAACCAAGTCTGGACCTTGGTAGATCCACCAGAAGGTATAGTACCTATTGGGTGTAAATGGATCTTCAAGAGAAAGATTGGTGCAGATGGAAAATGTGGAGACATTCAAGGCTAGATTAGTGGCAAAAGGTTATAGTCAACGCGAAGGCATTGACTATCAGGATACCTTTTCACCCAGTAGCTATGCTAAAATTCCATCCGCACATTGCTTGCCTGTTGCAGCCTATTTCGATTATGAAATATGGCAAATGGACGTGAAAATGGACATTCTTAAATGGATATCTTGAGGAAGATATCTATATGGAACAGCCGCTAGGTTTCACATCCAGTGATGACTGATCACAAGGTATGCAAGCTGCAAAGGTCCATATATGGACTTAAGCAAGCATCTCGGAGCTGGAACACTCATTTTCAATGATGTGATCAAAATATTTGGTTTCATCAAAAATGAAGAGGAAGCCATGTGTCTTCAAAAAGGTCAGTGGGAGCGCTGTTGTCTTCCTCGTATTGTACGTGGATGACATCCTCCTTATTGGGAATGATATTCCCATGTTGACCACAGTTCAAAATATGGTTATCCTAAAGAATTCTCCATGAAAGACCTAGGAGAAGCATCCTTTATTCTAGGAATTAAGGTCTATAGAGATAGACCGAATAGGATGCTAGGACTTTCACAGAAGATGTACATAGAGAAAGTACTAAAGAGGTTTAGCATGGAAAACTCTAAGAGGGGTTTAAGTACCCTTCAGACATGGCATTCATCTTTCCAAGAAGATGTGCCCTAGCACACCTGAGGAAATAGAATGCATGAGCAAGATCCCTTATGCTTCTGCAATAGGGAGCCTCATGTATGCCATGCTATGTACACGACCTGATATAGCCCATGCTGTGAGTGTCACAAGCAGATATCAGTCAAATCCAGGTGAAGAACACTGGACTTCTGTGAAATGTATCCTTAAGTACTTGAGAAGAACTAAGGATATGTTGTTGGTCTTTGGTAATGGAGAACTCCAAGTCCAGGGGTATACAGACTCAGACTTTATGTCCGATGTAGATGATCGAAAGTCGACATCTGAGAGTCTATTTTTGTGCAATGGTGGAGCTGTCAGTTGAAAAAGTTTCAAGCAGACAGTGATAGCAGATTCCACCATGGAAGCAAAATATATCGCTGCATCAAAAGCTGTAAAGGAGGCATTTTGCTATAAGAAGTTTGCCACAGAGATCGGAGTGATGCCATCAGATGCTATTCCTCTGTACTACGACAATAATGGCACCATAGCCCTTGCTAAGGAGCCGAGGTCTCACCAAAAATCCAAGCACATCGAGCGGCGATACCACCTCATCCACGATTACCTCGAGAAGGGTTACATCGAGGTCAAGAGAGTCGACTCCGCAGACAATGCAGCGAACCCACTTACAAAGTCGTTGGGCCAGCAGAAGATCGAAGCCCACCATGAGAAGATGGGACTTAGATTTGTAGCCCTTAGATTTGTAGCCAATTGGCTTTAGGTCAAGTGGGAGTTTGTTAGATATGTGTGCCCTAAAAGTCAGAATTAGCTGACACTTGTAATACACTTCTAGGGGCAAAATTATAATTTTGACTATAAATAATGAAATGGATTATTTTCTATCACATATGTGTATTTAGTGTCTGTGATACATCCCTTGAGTTAATGGTAATGATAATTCTTATTTTCAAGAGTTAAAAATTTAAGACAAGAATTTTCATTATTAACTCATAAAATGCTCCTGACCGTAGGATCATCATGAGGATGGTGATTGATCCGAAAGGTTAGTGTATAATCGCTTCTTTATAGTAGATGAGTCTTGAGTCTATGGTGTAGAGACACCAAAGCGAGAGTACAGATACTCGTTAGAGAACGAGGGCACTGAGCGTGACCACCTCGAGTAGTCATAAGGAAAGTCTACCTTCTCGTCGATGACTGACTCGAAGCTGTAGTGGTGTGTCTGGTTCTTTGATCTGAGGTGCATCGGTAGTTCACCTTGAGGGTGTTATAGTTTGACTATACCATGACTCGGTCTCCTAGCCATTCGGAATCCTGAGGTGTATGTTGGCTATAGCATGTTCATTGTAGGAATTGGATTGCACCAAGATGGAATCTATCTACCTCGGTGGATGAGGAGTAGCCCTATGATGATCATGAGAATCAAGTCCATAAGCCCATGGCCATGACAGAAAGTGAAATAATAGAAAGAGTTTCTATTAAGCTTTTCACATTAGATTTGAATCGAATGATTAAATCATATGATAGAAATTAGAGTTTGACGAGTTCACCTTAACCCTAATCTTATTGGGGCTCAAGATAGAAGAACTTAATCACACAAGTAGCTACATCGAAAGGTTTATTTTTAGTTTTGATGGATTGCCACCATATACTGCTAGGTGTTATTGGTGGATTTTGGGAGCAATTAAAATGATTTAGATGATCGATTATTGTAGTTGTCTAAATCAGAAGAGTTCTGATCCATCGAAAGGAGTTTCGATGATGTTGATGATGGAGATCATGACATATCCCATTACCATATAGAACCGAACCAATTTAGATCATACAAATAAGAATTTGGAACTAAATATCATCAATTGGACTAACCCAATTCAATTTATTTGAATTAGATTCAATTAGGTTCAAGAAAATCGTGCTAGCACACGATTGAACCTAACATTCTTCTTTTTCTATCATTAAAAGTTATCTTGACAGAGCCAAATGAGTTTGTGCTCACTCAGGTACCTTTATCAGGTCTGATTGGAGCTTATCCAGGTTAGAAAAGGATTGTCTTAATTTATGAGATAAATTTGAGACAACATCTGCCATTTTTCGTCACCTGCTAATTCTTGTCCTTTGACTTTGGTCAAATATTGACCTTTGATCCTTGGACATCTGTCCATATGTCATGCACTTATTAAAGAGCAGATAGGGGCTTGTTCCCTCCTTGGAAATTGGAAAGAAAGGGGTGCATACTTAGGATGGCGTGTGCCCATGGATAGGGACGCCTGGAGTCCCATACGGATGGCACTCCAGGTTGCTTCTTAGATTCAAACTAGGTGACCCTCATCTATAGACTTTGACCAATCTTAGGCATCACCTTAGGATGAATCTATGGGTCACTCATCTGATTGGATCAGGTGATGTCATCCCATTAATCAGATTTAGATCTGATTGCACGAAGCAATGTGATTGGTCAAGGTGATGTGGCGCAGCAGGGTCTATATAAAGACCTATGTGCGCCCACTTTTTAAGAGATTTCTCTCCTAGCCACGCCCTAAGGCTGCCCCTCCCCCTCCTCCATGCCACCTTTTTTATCCTCTCTCTCCTCTCCATGCCCAAGAAAGTTGGGCCTTCAGATTAGTGCGATTCAGGCAAGAAAAGGCTAAAGAGAAAGAAAGAAGGCAGCACTGCTGCAGAGATGATAGTAGATCTTTGAAAGGAGTTTCGAAGATCCGCTAAATTAGATTCAGATCTAATTTTTAGAGATGTGATAAAGAAGAAGAAGATCTCCAGATCCAGTCCAAGTGAATACCGATAGAGGTTAGGCGCTTGCGTAGCTAGATTAAGAATCTCAAACAATCAGCAAGATCATCAATGGATAATCGGATTACCTATATCAAGGTAAAACTAATTTAGATTTAATTTAATTTAATTTTTTTATTTATCATATCATAAAATTAGATCTGAAAAATGTTAGATCTGATTTGGATCTAAGAAATTTTTTTTGAAATATACCTCTTGATCCAATTAGATTTGAACGAATCTGACCCAGAAAATCAAGATTCCTCCTTTCAACATAACTTAGATCTAGACAGCTCCTAACTTTCAAGACCACCTTCGAGTACTCCAAGTCCAAAACTAACTAATTGACTCGATCAGGTAAGTATAAGATGTGGGAGGTTTTCTGCTTATTGCTTTCCTTAGACACCAACTGAGTTGGCCAAGTCAGACAACGGAATCAATTGAAAACCACCTTCTTAAACCACTTGCCTTAGACATCGAGCAATTAATCAATCCAAATCTGATCTAACTCTAAAGCTTTGTTATCCTATTGAGCTCAAAATTTCTAAGGCTAACATCTAATTAATTTTAAAATTAAGGCCTGGGTTAATGTAGAATGATGGATGTGGTTTTTGGACTAAGAAAGGATGATCAAATTTTCACCTTATCTGATTAATGGGTTAATGCCCTTAAAGTTAATTATGAAAATGAGATGCAAAATGAGAGAATATCTAATATAAGTAAGAATTTTTTAAAATTTAATTAGTTTTTCTATTTTAGTTAAGTATTTTATGGTTTTTTTAAAAAATATTATGTTATCTTTAAGCAAGAAAGACTAAGAGGTAAGTTTTAAATTAAGTTAAGTAGGTGTGAAGAGATTTATAGAATCTAACTAAATAAGAAGTAAATTATGCAAAGATTAAAAAGCAACTAGATAACTTACAAGTAAAGCAAGGACTCAAATCTACTTTAAGAGTAATAAATTAAAAGATAGAAAAATATATTTTCATATTTAGATAATCTATTAAAAAGGAAGTAAATAAGAGGAAGGTCTAAAATAGGTAGAAAATTAACTCTATATACAAGGCAAAAAATTATTTTACTAGAAAGACAATAAAGCAATCTAAAGTAGAAAGAAAAAATACATATATAAATAAAGATCTAGAAAGCAGTATAATATATTATCTTCTTTACTCTTTTTTTTAGACCTGCAATAATAAGAATCAAATATTAGAATTAAAAAGGCAAGAGATTATAAAATAAAGTAACAAGAAATTTTTTTTTTTGAATCAATCGTGCCAAGATCTCCAGCAATGGTCCAAAAATTTGATACGCTCTTATCGTAAGAGCGATCAAAGATAAAAATTAACTGACTACTACTCCATAGAATAGGATGAATCAGGTCGAGTTCTTAGGGATCTAACGTAGTTGTTTAGAAAATTAAAAGAAGACTTGTTTGTTTTTAAGAATTTGAGAACTAATCAGATTGATAAAATAATATTTAAAAGAAACTTAATGAGTCTAATATAGAAGAGAAGCCTCAGAAGATCGAATCTCCTTATAAAATAGATATCATATCTATTTTCTACTGCAGCACCGCTACTTATGATTTTGGTTAGTATAGCTTATTTTCTTTCTGAGCATGGACCGTATCCTCAGATCACGGTCAGTCTCTTAGAGCGTAAGCTATCTAACTAAATCTTACAAGTAAAAAAAAGAGGATCTATTTTTTTTGATACAATCTATCTCTTATCTAAGCATGCATCGTATCCTTAAATCATGATGTATCTCTTAGAGCGTAGATTGTTCAAAATCTAGATCTTATAAATGAAGCAAAAAAAATAGTATATTTTTAATTTCTAAATAAATTAAAAATTTTATTAATATAAGAAAAAAGATACATAAAATAGATGAACATCAAACTATCTGTTTACAATATTCATCTTCCTTCCTAAGATGATGGAGCCTAGCCACGCATGGAAGGGATGCCATCCGTCATTACCAGCTTCTTACTTCTAACCCATAGGAAGAAAAGAAGAAGAAGAGAGTTTTATGAAGGAAGAAGAAGAAAGAAAGAAAAGTGGAGACTTAAGTGGAGAGAGAGAGGAGGTGTGAAGGCTAGGGCTAGATGGAGATGGATGGAAGAATAATTTTGGTTGAAGTCTTAGGGGCTTTTTATAGATGCTAGGAGGTAGGAGGATTTATTGGTTAAGCAATATGGGACTAAAGATATGATAGGAATGGATGGATGAGATGAAGTATACATGAGAAATCTTTGATTTGGTGTGGACTTCTAATTGGGGGATGAAAAATAAGGTAAAAAGAGAAGTGCATGTAATTTATTTCCCTCCTTTCTTTCCACTCTATGATCCATGCTAAATCAGTTTGGGATGGATCATATGGGATCTTTGGATTAGGCTCCAGTTTGGGATGGATCATGTAGGATCTTTGGATTAGGCTCCAATTTGGGTTAGAGCTTCATAGATACATGCCTTAATTTTCAATCCTTTGATCAATTATTTTCGATCCAAACTCTTAAAGCAACTATCTTTCTTTTTGGTCCTTGGATCTTCAATGAATTGCTTTCTAGCCATTGATCGTGACTTAATCCCTTGGGTTATTTACTCTTAGCTCATTAGATATCTGATTTTTGCTTGGTTGAGCCAATTTGAGTCTGGATTAGCTTATATGAGCCCAATCTTCTAATTACCTATAAAAGAGATTAAGAAGCATCAAATTCAACTAATAAATATATAATGCAACAACATTTAGTGCTTTTTATTACAATATATCAAGTACTTATCACTCCACATCATAAAAGGTTAGTGAGAAGAAACAATGGTGAGATAAGATGCCGATTTCTGCTGGATGCTCGCAATCCTTTGACATTAGTTGTACTTTGAACAAAGTCCATCGCATCTTATTGCATTGCAGGCTAGTAATATTCTTGGTGGAATATTTTTTAAGCTAATAATCTATCCCCCAAGTGGTTGCCATAGATGCCTTCATGCACTTTCTAAAGTGCATAGTTCATTTCAAATGGCCATAGACATCTGAATAATGGCAACGAAAATGACTCTTATATAACTGGCGCTCAAGAAGAACATACCATAAAGCTTGTTGCTTGATTCTTCTCGCTTTCTTTTCATTGGTAGCAGTGGTACCATTAGTAAAGTATTGAATCAATAGGTCCATCTACTTGATTCATCATCAATCTAGTTAATGCTTCGTGCTTCTTTGATTCTCGAGATCTCTAGATGTTCGATGTAGATATTCTTTCCCAAATCAACAGAATTAGAAGTTGCTAAATGGGAAAGAGCATCAACTCGGGCATTCTTCAATCTTGGGGCCCTCTGAACCTTAAGCTTGATAAAGCCTATAGAGAGGTCTTTTATCTTTTGAAGATATTTGGACATCGTGGGATCCTTGGCTTCATATTCACCTTGCTTTTGGCTCACGATAAGTTGAAAGTCGGAGAATACCTTGACTTCTTTTGCACTGAGCTCCTTAGTGATCTTAAGCCTAGTGATGAGTGCTTTATACTCAGCTACATTATTTGCTATACAGAAGTTGAACCTCAATGCTTACTCAGTGATAACTCCATCAGGGTTGGCAAGAATTAGGCTTGCTATAATTTCTTAGGAATTTGAGGCTCCATCTACATGTAAGATCCACCATTATCTCTTGCACTGATCTTTGACTCACAAGCACTCATATTTGTCTTTTCTTTAGTGATCATATATTCGATGAGAAAATCCATCAGCGCTTGAACCTTAATTGCCGTCCAAGATCGAAATTCAATGTCAAATTTTTTTAGCTCTATTACCCACTTTTCTAGCCGACCTGATGTGTGTGGCCTCCATAGTATTGCTTTCAAGGGTTGATCAGTTTGCATGAATAGTATAAGCTTGGAAGTAAGGCTGAAGATGGTTATTAGTGATGACAAGTATATAGATCATCTTCTTGGTTCTCATATATTTGGTTTCCGCATCTTTTAGGACTTTGCTAGTATAATATATAGGCTTTTGTACCCCAGTGTCCTCTTGAATGAGAACCAAACTGACTGCCTATGAACTGATGGATAAGTACATGTAGAGTTTGTTATCTTCAATAGACTTTGATAAGAGTGGTGCTGATCCTAAGTACCTCTTGAGGTCTTTAAATGTAGATTGGCATTCTTCCAACTATTCGAAGTTCTTTGCTTATTTTATTACTTTAAAGAAAAGTAGACACTTTTTAGCCAATCTAGATATGAAGCAACTAAGTGCTACAACTCTTCGAATGAGCATTGAACTTCTCTTTTGTTGGTCGGTTGCTTCATTTCCATAAGTGTTCGGATCTTCTCCGAATTTACTTTAATTCCTCGTTAGGTCACCATAAAGCCGAGGAATTTTTCATAGTTCACTTTGAATGTACACTTGCTTGGGTTCAGCCTCATTTGTAAGCACCTGAGTTCATTAATTGTCTCATTTAGATTGGTGATATGTTGATCAGCTTCTACATTTTTTACCAACATATCATTCACATAGACTTTCATGTTGTAGCCAATCTAATTCTTGAAGACTTTATTAATGAGGCATTGGTAGGTTTCTCCCGCATTCTTTAATCTAAATGGCATCATTTTATAGTAATACGGCCCTCTTTTAGTTACGAAGGCTGTCTTCTCTTCATCTTCGAGTGCCATCCAAATTCAGTTATGATCCTAGAATGCATCCATGAGCTTAGTAACTTGTGGCCCGATGTGGCATCTACCATCTGGTTTATTCATGATAATGAAAAGCTATCTTTGGGACAAGTTTTATTGAGGTTGGTATAGTCGATACAGATCCCTCACTTACCATTAGCCTTCTTCACCATAATCACATTGACAATCCATTTCGAATAATGGATCTCCTTGATAAATCCTATTTTGAGAAGTTTGTTAACTTTTCTTCTATTGCTTTTTTTCATTCTAGGGCAAAGTTTCTTTTCTTTCACCAAATAGGATGATGATGAGGATCAACATTGAGGTTATATATGATGACATCAGGGTTAATACTTGGCATGTCAGATGTCGACCAAGCGAATACATCAGTATTTGTTCAAAGAAATCTGATCAGCCACTCCTTGAGGTTCTTGGATAGTTAACCTCCAATCTTGATAGTTTGGTTTGGATCGTCCTCGAGCTTTACCTCAAGGAGTTCTTCTATCGGTTTGCCTCGATTTTCAGTTTCATCTTCTCTTGAACTAGCTCTTTAATTGATAAAGTTTACTTGGGCTTATTTTCTTAGACCGTTGCCATGAAGCAATGTCCAGCTAGTACTTGATCATCTCTCATTTCTTTGACCCTGTTCTTAGTTGGAAACCAAACAAGCAGGTGGTATATTGAGACAATGGCTCTTAGTGCATTGAGTCCAAGTCATCCTAAGATTATATTACACACCGATGGTATTTGAACCACTAAGAATTTAAGGAGAATGATTGCTTGCTGAGATGATTTTTCTATGGTTATAGGCAATTTCATTTCGCCTTCTAACATCACTGAATCACTAGAGAATCTGACTAGTGGTATAGTAACCTTCTTAAGTCATTCTTTAAGCAATTTCATTTTTTGAAATGCATCATAAAATAAGATATCAGCAAAGCTTCCATTATCAACTAAGATTCTTCTTACATCATAATTTGCTATTGTCATTAAAATGATAGCAGCATCATTATGAGGAGTTTGAATTCTGTCTATATCTTCGTTAGAAAAAGAAATAACATTAGTAGAGGAAAGATTTGCTTTTCTTATTCACTGCTTCTTCTGAGTAGATCCTTCAACTTCTTCTCCTTCTTCTACCCCTGTCGCCAACCAGTCTTGAGATCATGTTGATGACACCAGCTATCGGGTTATTACCATAGTCCTGCATATCAGTATTCACATATGATGTGACCCCTCTATTAGAATTTTTTTTCTGTTCTGTACAAACTTTTTGAGGTATCTCCTATGGATGAGATCTTCAATCTTATCCTTCAACTAGCGACACTCTTCGATGTCATGGCCATGATCTCAGTGAAAGTGGTAGTACTGTTAGAGTTCTTCCTTGGGGCATGAAAACCTGGAGATCACCCAAGAAACCTAAGAGACCTGGGCATGGAGTCCTTGGCAGCCAAGAATAGGGGGCGGTAAGGTTGTGGGCTCCTCTCTCCTAAAACCCTAGGTGCTAGGGCTTTTCTCCTTGGATAAGACTTGGGTGGTGCCTCCTTTGCTTGGGCTTAGAGATGGCATGAGGGAGGGAGAGAGAGAGAGAGAGAGAGGAGTTTTTTGGAAGAAAAGCTACTGATTATATGTACCTAGATTAATATATAAAAGAGTATTTATACAAAGCTTTCATGTTTCCTAATTCAAATAGGAAATCTTTCCTAATTCAAATAGGAAACCTAATAAACCTAATAAACCCTAGCTCAAAAACTCACATGGCTAAGCCCATATATACTCACTCAAGTCTATGTACACTCATGACTTGCATGCTCTCAGCTTCTTGGACTTAAACCTAGTCCAATAGTGACTTAGCCCCTCAAGGTCCCCTAAGCTTGGACCTTAAGTATGTGAAGGTAGAATACCTCCATCCTAGGACTCATACTAGTCCTAGACTCATGAAGCTAATGCCCTAGCTCCTCTCCTGGTATCCCAAAGGCTTGGGAGCACCATACATGAGTTTACAATCTCCACTTTGGTACCCTAAAATTTTTGCAAACTCAATCTAGTCCATCAATCCCATCAGCACTACAGACATGTGAAAGTTATCTCTTGGAAGAACTTTTGTCAACACGTCAGCCTAATTCTCCTTGGTGTGAACTTTGACCAGCTCTACCTCACCTTCTTTTACTAGCTCCCTGATCTGGGGTAGCTAATATTGATATGTTTGGTCCTTGCATGATAGACCAAATTCTGGACCAAAAATAATGCATTCTAACTATCACAGTACACCCTCATAGCATCCTGTGCAATCTCCATCTCCAATGCCAATCCATTCAACCATGCTACCTCCATAATGTCGATATACTTGCTTCATTTGTAGATAATGCCATGATGAGTTCCAAGCATGATCTTCAAGAAACTGGACCCCCATTCAAGCTGAACATAAATGCATGGTGTCCACATCTCCTCCAAAATCCGCATCCACAAACCCAATCATCTGACCCAAAGCTTTCTTGGACATGTTGGAGCTTCCCTCAATATTACCTTGCTATCCATAGCAAATGCCAACTCCAACTATCCACTACATACCTAAAGATATCCTTCAGTGCTCTCCAATGCTCCTTGCCCGATTCCGCCATGACCCTGCTGACTTGGCTCATGCATGAGTAAGATCCGGTCTATAACACACATACATGATACTTTCCACACCTGAAGCATATGGTATCCTCTCCATCTCCTTAGGCTCCATCTCGGTCTGGGGTGACATAAACTTCAAAAGTCTGATATGATCGACTAATGGTAGTGCTGCTAGTTTTGCATTCTTCATGTCAAATCTCTCTGATATCTTTCAAATCTACCCCCCCTAAGATAAATGTAGCACCCTCTTGGTTCTATCCCTAAGAATTTTCATGCCTAGGATCTTCGTAGTAGGATGTAAATCCTTCATCTTGAACTTTCGAGATAAGGTTGCCTTCAAATGCTATACTACCCTTCTGCTCTTGCATGCTATCAATATGTTGTCCACATATAAAAGAAGATATAGCCTAGACTCATGCTCAAGTATTTTAACATAGACACAAGGATCATACTCATATCTAGTAAGGCCAATACTCCTCACATATGAGTCAAAGCACTTGTATCACTGCCTCGGTGATTTCTTCAACCTACGTAGTAACCTCTATAGCAAGCAGACCTTGTCTTCTGTTCCTGACTCACTGAACCCCTTGGGCTACTCCATGAAGATCTTCTCCTCCAAATTTTCATGGAGGAAGGCCATCTTAACATCCATCTATTCTAATTTCATGTGTTGAACTACAACAATACTTAACAGTATCCTGATTGATATATGTCAGATGACTAAAGAGAATACCCCACTATAATCAATGCCCTCCTTCTAGGGGCATCTCCATTGACCACCAATCTAGCCTTGAATCTGATGCATCTCTACTCTGAAGTTCCTTCTTTACATTAGAAAATCTATTTGTAGCCTATGGATTTCTTTCCACTCGATAGCTGCACTAACCACCAAGTCTATTTTTCTAGAGAGACTACATCTCTTCTAATATGACTTGGACCCATCTATCTCTATCTTAGCTCACCATAGCCTTCTCATAGGTTTGAGGGTCTCCATATGCTGCCACCAATGCAAATGACATAGTATCCCTAGAATCATACCTCTCTAGTTGCTTTACATTCCACTTAGGCATGTATAGTGCAACCCTGATGCTGGTGTTGGGATGTGGCTCCTCCCTTTGCACCTCTTAGCCTCGAACTTGTGTCATCCCTTCCTCTATAGGTAGAGGCACCTATGGTTGGTGCTCTACCCTAATTTTGTGTTCATTTGATGCACCTGCAAATGGTAAAATTAAATAAGAAGTTAGCTATCTACTGTTGCCCAGCTGGACCTCCTATTGCTCTTCCATTGCCCATTGCACCTTTAGGACTGATTTTTCATCAAAGACCATATCCCTATTGATGATGGCCTTCTTCTCCAAGGGATCCAACAGCCAATAACCCTTAAATCCATGTGGATATCCTATGAACACCATCTTCTATGACCTAATATTCAACTTCCTCCGCTCACTAGCATCCACATGCATATAAGCCGTGCACCCAAACATCCTGAGATAGCTCAACTCTATCTTATTTTCATACCATAGCTCCTCTAAAATTCTATCATCTAACTTGGTGTGGGGTGATCGATTCACCAAATAATAGGCTGCATTAAT
The DNA here is from genome assembly GCA_006176705.1 of Cocos nucifera. Lineage (NCBI taxonomy): Eukaryota > Viridiplantae > Streptophyta > Magnoliopsida > Arecales > Arecaceae > Cocos > Cocos nucifera. Next base: position 93,948 of record QRFJ01002924.1, on the reverse strand, counting down.
TGTATCCATTCAGAATACCTTGGGAAGCTCTGCTTGCAGTCTCATGCACCTAGCCTTCTTCATAAGAGTTTGGTTCATCCTCTCAGCCATTTCATTTTGTTGAGGAGTTCTCCTTACTAAAAAATACCTTTTAATATTGTAATCTTTACAAAAAACTTGAAACTCTTTGCTAGTAAATTCTTCACCATTGTCTGACCATAGGCACTTCACACTATAATCCTATTTCTTCTCCACTTTTGCTTTTCAGACTTTGAACTTTGAGAAGATCTCGAAATTTTTTCCTTAAGAAATACAACCATACCTTCCTTAAGAAGTTATCTATTAGGGTTAGAAAGTATCTTACCCCATTCTTGGCCAAACTAAGGCCGGTCCCCACATATTAATGTACACTAGCTCCAAGAAACTTGCACTGCAGGCTGTACTGATGGCAAACTTCATTTTGTATTGTTTGTCCATCTAGCATAGCTCACAAACCTCTAGAATGCCGCCATCTAGATCTGGGATCATTCCACTTTTACTCAGCACCTTTATACCACGATCTCCCATGTGGCCAAGGTGGAAGTGCCATAAGCAGTATGCATCCTGCTGTTCCTATACTACAGCTACTATCTTAGATCCTTCAGTCACTACAAACCTCTTTATCCTGTATAGACTATTCTTCAACCTTCTCCTTCTCATCATAGCCATGGCTCTCTTGAAAATATTCAGAACTCCACTCCTGGAATAGCTACTAAAGTTGTAGTAATTCCGCTCCAAGTAGCCTAGTCACACCAGATTTTTCTTTAGCTCCACGATGTGCTTTATATTGGTAAGGATCCACACCGTCCTATCAAACATTCTTACTCTGATGGTTCCAACACCAGCCATCTTGCAAGATGATCATCTCCAAGTGTCATACTTTTTTAATCAATTTTGATGTATATAGCGAATCAAGACCGATTCAATGTATAGTGGTGAAAATAGACTGAATCCAAGATCCAAATCTCCGTGTTGCTCTTATGACTATCGAAAACCACCAAGAGGTCATCCTGCACCTCAAGATCAGCTATGGTACTTAGTGAATCAGATCCACTTCTTTCTCCATATTTCTTTCAAAGCAAATAATTATGCTTGAAGTGCCCTGCTTTATTACACTTGAAGCATCTGGCTTCCTTCTTGCCCTTTCGAGACTTAGACCATCCCCTTTGCTTGCACTTATCCTTTTCTCTTTCAGGTCTCTCCCCTATGGTTAGAACCTCCTAGGTAATAACATCCTTAGTCAATCTTTTTCTCTGTTCGTTAGATATGAGTACTAAAACTATCTTCATAGTTTAGCATCTCCTTTCCATATAGCAAAGTCATCACCAACAAATTATATGTACCAGATAGTGAACATAGAAAGAGTAAACTTTTATCTTTCTCTTTCATCTTCATCCCAAGGTTCAGTAAATCTATACTTAGCTGGTCAAACTTCTAGATTTGAATAATAATATCTTCGCCTTCCTGCATCCAAAAGCTATATAACTGCTTTTCAATATCAACTTATTATGCATATTTTTTTCAATGTACATAGTGTGCAACTTCAACCATAACCCCTTGGGTCTCCTCTCTTCTAATACTGAATACAACAACGAGTCTGCCAAACATCCTCTAATAGCTGAACATGCTCTTTTCTTTAAGGACCTCTATTGCCTATTTGTCATGCCTTCCAATCTTTCTTCTAAGGCTAGATCTAATTCATGTTGGAAAAGATCCTCTATCCTAACCTTCGACATAGAGAAGCTTTTCTTTCTATCAAACTTCTTGAAATCAACCTCATGTTACTGCTCATGGTTGGTGCTTAATACAATCATAATAATCCATAAAGTAGATTCAAGAAAATACCTTGGGGTGTGCAGAATTTTTCTTTCTTGATAGATAACTTCTCCTTTCCTTTCATACTTATCCTAGCTCTGATACCGATTGTTAAAGTTCTTTCTTAGGGCATGAAAATCTAAAGATCACCTAAGAAAACCTAAGAGACCTGGGCATGGAGTCCTTGGGCAACCAAGAAGAGGAGGCAGCAAGGTTATGGGCGCTTCTCTCCTAAAACCCTAGGCGCTAGGGTTTTTCTCCTTGGATAAGACTTGGGTGGCCCCTCCTTCACTTGGACTTAGAGATCGCATGAGAGAGAGAGAGAGAGAAGAGTTTTTAGGAAGAAAAGCTATTAATTGTATTCACTTAAAATTATATATGAAGGGATATTTATACAAGACTTTCATGTTTTCTAATCTAAATAGAAAATCTTTTCTAATCCAAATAGAAAATCTAATAAATCTAATAAACCCTAGCTCACAGACTTTCATGGTTAAGCCCATATATGAAAGCACTCATCTAAGCCTATATACACTCATGACTTGTATGCTGTCAGCCTCTTGGATTTAAACCTAGCCCAATAGTAACTTAGCCCCTCAAGATCCCCTAAACCTGGATCTCAAATATGTGAAGGCTGAATACCTCCATCCTAGGACTCAAACCAGTCCTAGACTAATAGAGCTAATGCCCTAGTCTAATAGTGATTTAGCCCCTCAAGGTTTCCTAAATCTGGACCTCAAGTATGTGAAGGCTAAATAACTCCATTCTAGGACTCAAACCAGTCCTAGACTCATAGAGCTAATGTCCTAGCTCCTCTCCTAACATCCCAAAGGATTGGGAGCACCATACATGAGTTTACAAGTACTTCTTTCTATCCCTTTTGTGTGGTGGTTTCCTCATGAGTCCCGACCAACATACATAATCTCAACCTTCAATCTTCATTAAGATCTGAGCACGAGTGGCAAAGAGTGGAGTGTAGTCATGGAAGCCCTTTTAAAGACTCTTCATCCTTTGTTGCTTTTGGGAGTTGCTATTTTTCTCTTCTTTTCTTGCTCGATCCTCTTCGTGGGCTTTCTTCTTTCCATCATTCTTCTTTCCCTCTTCCCTTCATCGAAGGACTTTGCTCTCCTCAGCTTACGCATAGAATATTAGGTGTTCGTCTTTGAGTTCTAGCTTCATTGCAGTCATCGCGATAGACTTATTGAAGTCACGGACTTCCAAGATGGCAGCACTAAAGCACACCACATAATCTCTTAACAGTTTTTCTTTTCTTTGTTCAATTAAGAAGAGGCTATCACTATTCTTTGGCTGTAGTCTTTGGCTGCCAAAGTGCCTGACGAACTTCTATTCCAACTGCTCAAAAGAGTAAATTAATTCTCATGGAAGGCTAGAGAATGAAACTCTTACAGCTTTCTTAAGAGTCACTAGGAAAGCAAGGCAGAAGAGGGCATCTGATGCCCCCTACAGCATCATAAGAGCTTTGTATCCCTCCAAGTGGTCGAAAGAATCGATCGAGCCATTGTAGGGCTTGATCGGTGGCATCTTGAACCAATAAGGAATTGATTTATTTAGAATTTCTTAAGAGAAGGATGGCTAGGTATTGAAGCTAAAGCCATCATTCCATTGATGACTCCCCACCTAAAACTCACCAACATGATCTCCAACTCTTAGACCTTCCTCTCAAGGTCATCTTCATGTCGGGAGTAGTGCTAGTGTGGGGAGTAGCTTGAGGTGGAGTCCTTCTTAGAGGGCTCCGATGATTGATATCTTCGATCATCTCTACTTGGACTCCAAGGGCGCGGAGACAAGTGATGTAGAGCCGATTCCAATGATCGAGATAGTCGGCATGAGGCTCGAGCTAGGCTTGAGTGCCAGTGCCTCTACTTTAACTCCTTTATGCGGTCCAGCTGCTATGTTGGGATGGAGCCGTTGGAGAAGCTTGCAGTCGCATTATACTCCACTGTAATTATTGTACAATGGCTACAAATGCTTAGACTTGCTCCATTAGTGCATCGATCAAGTTTTGGTTTACGGCCGTAAGCTACCAAGGAGACTACTCTCCTATAATTTGTCGGGATGACTATCGACATGCCATGACTAGGTGATTCTATGATCTAGTTCTCACTATCTTTCTTTAGAAATGATGTATGACCCTCTCTTTAGCACTAATCTATTGCTGTGCCTCTCCGATATGGATGACAACTGAATTTTTTGAAGGAGCTAGAGTAGGTTGGTGTCGAACTAGACTCCCAATCACCTACAAAGAAAGTTTGCATGCACTAAGGAAGGAGATGGGGGGTTTGAAGGGAAATCCTGATTTTCCGGACTAGGTTCATTCAGATCTGATCGGATCAAGAGATATATTTTAAAAATTTTTCTCTTTGATCTAAATCAGATCTATGATGTTTCAGATCTGATTTTTATTATTTTAATAATTAAAATAAAATTTAGATAAATTAAATCAAATTTAATTTATCATGATGTAGGATAATCCTATTATCCATTGATGATCCTATAAGCAACGGAAGGTTCTGGATCTAGCCATGCAAGTGTCTGGCCTCTACCGGTATCCACTCAGGTTGGATCTAGAGATCCTCTTCTTCTCTATCACGTCTTCAAAAATTAGATCTGGATCTGATTTGGAGGATCATCAAAATACCTTTCGAAGATCAGCAGTTGTCTTTTGCAGCAGCACAGCCTTCTAGCTTTCAGTCGCCTTTCTCTCGTCTGGATCGCACCAAATAAAATCCCAAACTACTTTGGACATGGAGAGGAGAGGGAGAAGATGAGCTTGGCATGGAGGAGGAAGAGAGAGGCAGCCTTAGGGCATGGGAATTATGTTCTCTCTTTGAGTTGGGCGCAGGGTCTTATTTATAGACTATGCATGATTCAACTCATCTTCTTCCCAACCAACCACAACCCTTTATGAAATCAGATCTAAATCTAATTAGTGGAAATAGAGTCCCCTGGATTCATCCTTAGATGGTGCCTAAGATCAGTCAAAGTTGGTTCTTAAGAGAAGTCTATTCGAAATTCAAAAAGGAGATAGAGTCCCTATCCAACAAGGACTCCTGCGCCCTCCTCCTTGCCAGATTCTGGTAGGGGGACAAGCCCCCACCAGCTCTCCAATAAGTGCGTGACATGTGGATAGAAGTCAAAGTATCAATGGTCAATATTTGATCAGTCAAAGGTCAACTTTTGACCAAAGTCAAAGGACGAAAAATGGCAGGTGACCAAAAATAGCAGGTATTGTCTTACAAAATAAGACAACACTTTTCTGACCTGGACAGACTCCAGTCAGACCAAGTGAAGGTCTTTGATCGAGTACAAACTCCTTTGGCTCAGTCAGGATAACTATTTATGATAGTAAAAGAAGAACGTTAGGTTCAATCGAGTGCTAGCACGATTTTCTTGAACCTAATTGAATCTCATTCAGATCAATTGAACTAGATCAGTTCAATTGATGATCACCAGATTCAAACCCTTGTTTGTGTGACCCAGTTAGGTTCAGTTCTGTATGGTAATGGGATATGTCATGATCTCTATCATCGACATCATCGAAACTCCTTTCGATGGATCAGAACTCTTCTGATTCGAACAGCTAGAATGATCGATCATCTAAATCATTCTAATTGCTCCCAAAATCCACCAGTGACACCTAGCAGTATATGGTGGCAACCCATCAGAGCTGAATGCGAACCTCTTGGTGCAGCTACCTGTGTGATTAAGTTCTTCTATCTTGAGCCCCGATCAGATTAGGGTTAAGGTGAACTCGTCAAACCCTAGTTTCTATCATATGATGTAATCATTCGATTCAAGTCCGATGTGAAAATCTAAATAGAAACTCTTTCTATTATTTCACTCTGCCATGGCCATGGGCTTCTGGACTTGATTCTCATGATCATCATAGGGCTGCTCCTCTACCACCGAGGTAGATAGATTCCATCTTGATGCAATCCAGTTCCTACAATGAACATGCTATAGCCAACATACACCTCAGGGAATTTCCGATATGGCTAGGAGATCACCGAGTAATGGTGTAGTCAAACTATAACACCCTCAAGGTGAACTATCGATGCACCTCAGGTCAAAGAACCAGACACACTACTGCAGCATCGAGTCAGTCATTGACGAGAAGGTAGACTCCCTAATGACTACTCGAGGTGGTCACGCTCAGTGCCCTCGTTCTCTAACGAGTACCTGTACTCTCGCTCCGGTGTCTCCACACCGTAGACTCAAGACTCATCTACTAAAGAGAAGCGATTGTACACCAACCTTCCGGATCAATCACCATCCTCGTGATGATCCTATGGTCGGAAGCATTTTATGAGTTAATAATGATTATTCATGTCTTAAATTTTCAACTCTTGAAAATATGAATTATCATTACCATTAACTCAAAGGATGTATCACAGACACTAAATACACATATGTGATAGAAAATAACCCATTTTATTGATTATAGTCAAAATTATAATTTTGCCCCTAGAAGTGTATTACAAGTGTCAGCCAATTCTGGCTTCTAGGGCACATATATCTAACAATCTCCCACTTGTCCTAAAGCCAATTGGCTACAAGTCTAAGTCCCATCTTCTCAAGGTGGGCTTCGATCTTCTACTGGCCCAACGGCTTTGTAAGTGGGTCTGCCACATTATCTGCAGAGTTGACTCTCTTGACCTCGACGTAACCCTTCTCGAGGTAATCGCGGATGAGGTGGTATCGCCGCTCAATGTGCTTGGATTTCTGGTGAGACCTCGGCTCCTTAGCAAGGGCTATGGCACCATTGTTGTCGCAGTATAGAGGAATGGCATCTGATGGCATTACTCCAATTTCTGCAGCAAACTTCTTGTACCAGAATGCTTCCTTCGCAGCCTCTGATGCAGCGATATATTCTGCTTCCATGGTGGAATCTGCTATCATGGTTTGCTTGAAACTCTTCCAGCTGACAGCACCACCATTGCACACAAACAGACTCCCAGATGTCGACTTTCGATCATCTATATCGGACATGAAATCCGAGTCTGTGTATCCCTGGACTTGGAGTTCTCCATTACCAAAGACCAACATCATATCCTTAGTTCTTCTTAAGTACTTAAGGATACATTTCACAGAAGTCCAGTGTTCTTCACCTGGATTTGACTGATATCTGCTTGTGACACTCACAGCATGGGCTATATCAGGTCGTGTACATAGCATGGCATACATGAGGCTCCCTATTGCAGAAGCATAAGGGATCTTGCTCATGCGTTCTATTTCCTCAGGTGTGCTAGGGCACATCTTCTTGGAAAGATGAATACCATGTCTGAAGGGTATTAATCCCCTCTTAGAGTTTTCCATACTAAACCTCTTTAGTACTTTCTCTATGTACATCTTCTGTGAAAGTCCTAGCATCCTATTCGGTCTATCCCTATAGACCTTAATTCCTAGAATAAAGGATGCTTCACCTAGGTCTTTCATGGAGAATTCCTTGGACAACCATATTTTGACTGTTCGTCAACATGGGAATATCATTCCCAATAAGGAGGATGTCATCCACGTACAATACGAGGAAGACAACAGCGCTCCCACTGACCTTTTTGAAGACACACATGGTTCCTCTTCATTTTTGATGAAACCAAATATTTTGATCACATCATTGAAATGAGTGTTCCAGCTCCGAGATGCTTGCTTAAGTCCATATATGGACCTTTGCAGCTTGCAAACCTTGTGATCAGTATCACTGGATGTGAAACCTAGCGGCTGTTCCATATAGATATCTTCCTCAAGATATCCATTTAAGAATGCCATTTTCACGTCCATTTGCCATATTTCATAATCGAAATAGGCTGCAACGGCAAGCAATGTGCGGATGGATTTTAGCATAGCCACTGGGGAAAAGGTATCCTGATAGTCAATGCCTTCGCGTTGACTATAACCTTTTGCCACTAGTCTAGCCTTGAATGTCTCCACATTTCCCATCTGCACCAATCTTTCTCTTGAAGATCCATTTACACCCAATAGGTACTATACCTTCTGGTGGATCTACCAAGGTCCAGACTTGGTTTGAGTGCATCGAGTCAATTTCTGACTGCATTGCCTCTAGCCATTTCTCGGAGTCGATATCTGATATCGCCTCATTGTAGGTTTTGGGATCATCACCATGAGCACCATTACCTACGAGGAACATTTTCTCTACTTCCTCTGAAATAATACCTAAGTATCTTTCAGGGGGATGGAAAACTCTTTTCCGATCTACGAGGTGGAGGAGGTAGTGTTCTTATTGGCTCAACCTGATTTGGTTCCAATTGGTCCTTAGCTCGTTGTACTTGTGAGACTTTCTCATCAAGCTTAATCTGCTTTCCAATGCCGCTATCTTGAATAAACTATTTTTCAAGAAAGATGGCATGTCGACTCACAATCACATTGTGGTCTTCTGGAATGTAGAAATAGTATCCTAATGACTCTTTAGGATATCCTATGAATCGAGCTCTGAAGGACCTAAACTCTAACTTGTCCGCTTGTTGTCTTTTGACATGAGCCGGACAACCCCAAATTCTGAGATGACTCAGACTTGGTTTCTTACCGTGCCATATCTCATACGGTGTGGTAGGAACGGTTTTAGAGGGAACCCTATTCAGTAGATAAATTGAAGTTAACAATGAAGTGTCCCCAAAGAAAATCAGGGAGGTCTGTGAAGCTCATCATGGATCGAACCATATCCAATAGAGTCCGATTTCTCCATTCTGAAACCCCGTTGAGTTGAGGTGTTCCTGGTGGAGTCCATTGAGAGACTATGCCATTTTTCTTGAGATAGTCTAGGAATTTTCGGCTAAGGTATTCACCTCCTCGATCTGATCGAAGAACCTTAATGGGATTTTTTCAGTTTATTTTTCTACTTCATGTCTGAATTCTTTGAACTTTTCAAAAGCTTCAGACTTGTGTCTCATAAGATACACATACCCATACCTAGACAGATCATCGGTAAAGGATAATGAAGTAGACAAAATTGCCTCTAGCCGGCACATCAAATGGGCCGCACACATCAGTATGTACTAGGGCAAGGAGATCTGTGGCCCTCTCCCCATGTCCAACAAAAGGGAGTTTAGTCATTTTGCCTTGAAGACAAGATTCACAAGTTGGATATGACTCGAAAGTCAATGGACTCAATAGCCCATTTTTCTCCAATTTGTTGATCCTATCTTCTGCTATATGACCTAATCTCAGGTGCCATAGATATCTATCATTTGGACTATCCCTAGGTCGTTTGGCATTCACGTTTTGCTCGATAGTTAGAACAGGTACATCAATATGTAGCTGATAAAGACCATTAATAAGGAAAACCATTTGCAATTTTATTTCTTTCATAAAGAATGTTACAATGGTCCTTAAAGAAGGTAATCACATAGCCTTCTTAGTGCTAAGCATGAAACAGAAATCAAATTCCTGCTAGCTGCAGGCACATAATAACAGTCTTTCAAAACTAAGTCTAAACCAGATGGTAATCGAAGAGGGTATGTTCCCACGGCTACTGCAGCAACTCTTGCTCCATTACCGATGCGTAGGATCATGTCTCCATCCCTCAGCCTCCTGCTATCCTCAAGACCCTGCATGGAAGTGCACAGATGAGCACTAGAACCAGAGTCAAGCACCCAACTGGATGCAGAAGAAACCGTAAGGTTAGACTCAATAACGAGCATACCTCCAGAAGGACCTTCCTTCTTGTTCTTCAGGGTGGCCAGGTAAGTAGGGCAGTTCCGCTTCCAATGGCCGTCGCTGTTGCAATGGAAACACTTTCCTTTGACATCGGCCTTCTTCTTCGGCTCTGCCTTCTTCTTCTTTGATCCTTCCACCTTTTGCTTTTTCAGACTTCTTTTTCTTTCCATAAGACTTTCTTTTGGAAGAAGTCCATTCCATAGCAAGAACTGAGCCTTTAGAACCTTTCATAGAAAGCTCAGCGGTAACCAGCATATTCATTAATTCGGCCAAGGAATTTTGAAGTTTATGCATGTGGTAATTCATGATGAATTGCCCATATGCATCAGTCAAGGATTGCAGAATAATATCATTCTGCAGATCCAAGTCTAACTTCACACCGAGCTTCTCAAGCTCTTCCATGTCCTTGATCATTCATCAGACAGTGATCTTGGACTGACTGCCCATCACGCATCTTAGCCTTAAAAAGTCATTTCGTGACTTGATATTTGGCTGCGCGACTCTGTTCACCAAACATCTCCTGCAGGTGAGCCAACATTTGGCGAGCAGTCCCGATATCTTCATGTTGGCGCTGGAGCTCATCAGACATCGAGCCCAACATGTAATATCTGGCCTTATTATCTTCGTCTATCCATTTTTTTCAGAGACGCTCTCTGTTCAAGTGGATGGACGGGCTGGTAAGGTGGGAGGGTCCTGGTCCAATACATGGGTTAACTTCTCGAACCCAAAATAATTTTGTAGTTCCTGAGCCAATCTTTATAATTGGGTCCAGTCAGTCTATGTGTGTCCAGGATACGTGCCAATGGGTTGGACGCAGACATTTTTCTGTAGAGAGTCAAAGATTCTAGTTAGATACTGTAATTATGACTTGACCAATTTATTTAGGATTTTATTTTTAAACAAATTAGCTCCCACTATTTTCTCGGATCCCTACACTCCCTCTGTAGAGATGCAAAAATCTCCATGATTAATGATTTCTAGTGGGTGGTGCGGTCTCACCAACTGACTCATCACCTCACCTAACAGTTATTGGTGATGGGTTAGCCAATGAGTGAACAACTCTTGTTCAATGATTCTCTAATCATGGTGCACCCAAACTTGGTCTCTAATTCATGAATCTCACCGTATCCAAAATATTGATCCACTCCTTAGTTAAGTCAGACCCACCATTTGCATAGACTGGATTTCCTAATTGAGTCTCTCACCGTATCCAAAATATTGAGCCCAACTCATCCTCCAGCCCATAGCATCCAATGCCTAATAGACATGGTTGCATCTTTCGGTGCAACTGAGCCACTGTATCCAGCCGAGAACAATCAACCCCGGGAAGGGCCCGCACATCTACAATGGTGGAAGACCTCAGACTTAATCTTTTCTTAGGGAGAATTGATTCAGGTCTCATTAAACTAGACTTGGTCATAGTCATAACAATTATGACTAACCTAGTGGCATGGGTTAGCTCGGATTATTGACCACCTCAGATCAGAACTGTGTCAACAGATATGGCCAGGTAAGTGAGACCGGTGGAAGGGAATATGCCATTAACTCGTACAAGAATGCATTCAGGTCGAGTAGCTTCCAATTAAAAACCAGTCGGTCGTATGTGCCAAACTTACCTTAGACACCAAATTATTGAGTCAGAACCAATTGGGTTAGCCTACAATCCAGACTCTAACCTCTGAGCCTAATTAGGTCTTGCTTGATCGTGACTCGATCTTGACCCAGACTTAATCCTATTAGGCTGGTCAATTTAAGCATTGTTGATCCCATCTAACCAACTCTTGATTCGGTTTGATCAACCGCTTAGACCTAATTGAGCTACCCAAGCCCGAACCCAGTATTATGAATATGTCTTAGATCTAAAATTCTCAATTTTAGACCTAATTAATATTTCCATAATCTTAATTCTTAATTAAGTAGGGTTCATAAATAAAATATGCACAATAAATCCTAGGGTTTCAGGATCTAGGATTTTGCAGAAAGTAAGTTTTGGATTTCTGATTAAGGACGAACGCAGCACCCCTACACATCATAAG
>QRFJ01002924.1:40381-82289 GCA_006176705.1 Cocos nucifera | reverse complement strand
CAATAGAGGTGTTTCTTATGATGTATAGGGGTGCTGCGCGTTCGTCCTTAATCAGAAATCCAAAACTTACTTTCTACAAAATCCTAGATCCTGAAACCCTAGGATTTATTGTGCATATTTTATTTATGAACCCTACTTAATTGAGAATTAAGATTATGAAATATTAATTAGGTCTAAAATTGAAAATTTCAGATCTAAGACATATTCATAATACTGGGTTTAGGCTTGGATAGCTCAATTAGGTCTAAGCGGTTGATCAAACCGAATCAAGAGTTGGTTAGTTGGGATCAACAATGCTTAAAATTAACCAGCCTAATAGGATTAAGTCTGGGTCAAGATCGAATCATGATCAAGCAAGACCTAATTAGGCTCAGAGGTTAGAGTCTGGATTGTAGGCTAACCCAATTGATTCTGGCTCAATAATTTGGTGTCTAAGGTAAGTTTGGCACATACGATCGACTGATTTTTAATTTGGAGCTACTCGATCTGAATGCGTTCTTGTATGACTTAATGGCATATCCCTTCCATCGGTCTCACTTACCTGACCATATCTATTAACCCAATTCTGATTTGAGGTGATCAATAATCCGAGCTAACCTATGCCACTAGATTAGTCATAATTGTTATGACTATGATAAGTCTAGTTTAATGAGACCTGAATCAATTCTCCCTAAGAAAAGATTAAGTCTGAGGTCTTCCACCATTGTAGATGTGCAGACCTTTTTCGAGGTTGATTATTCTCGGCTGGATATAGTGGCTCAGTTGCACCGAAAAGATGCAACCATGTCTATTAAGTATTGGATGCTATGGGCTGGAGGATGAGTTAGGCTCAATATTTCGGATATGGTAAGAGACTCAATTAGGAATCCAGTCTGTGCAAATGGTGGGTCTCTGATATAATATCTCCCCGGATGGAAGGAGAGGGCCTTTAAACTCTTCTTCATTCTTATGACTAGATGGCCAAGAGGAACGCCTTAATTAGGAACATGTAATACTACAAAATTATTTTAGATCTATACCATATATCTCATATACAAATTAGATCTAATCATGACATATTTTGCATACGTCTCATGTATCGAATCATGCATATTTTTAGATCTAAATTATCTCATAATAATCTAAAAAATTATATTTAAATTGATCTTATCAAAATAAACTCTAATCTAGATAACTATGTAGAACTATTCTACAACTAGTCTAGACATGCATCAATCATATCTCATATGATATTTAAAATTAAATAATTTTTATTTACTATTTTTTAGATATTATTATAATAATTATAATATCAAAAAATAGTAAATAAATAGATCTAAAATATAATTTAATCAAATTAAATTAAAAACATGCAAGACTATTCTATAGAACTATTCTATTTCAGAACTAGTCATGCATATTTTCTAATCTTAGATCCAAATCATTTAATTTTAATTTTTTCTGATTTCAGATCTGATCACATCTCATGTGAAATCTAAAATTACTTATTTTTTGATTATAATAAATTTAAAATTAGATCTAAATACTTTTAAAATTTTGGCTCTGATACCAGTTGAAGAAAAATTTTGATTTTTCGGATCAGATTCGTTCAGATCTGATCGGATCAAGAGATATATTTCAAATTTTTTTTTCTTTGATCCTAATCAGATTTAAGATATTTCAAATCTAAACCTTATTATTCTAACAATAAAAATAAAATCTAAATAAATTAAATTAAATTTAATTTACCTTGATGTAGGATAATCCTATTACCAGTTGATGATCCTATAAGCAGCGGAAGGTTCTTAATTTAGCCATGCAAGTGTCTGGCCTCTATTGGTATCCACTCGAGCTAGATCTGGAGATCCTCTTCTTCTCTATCACATCTTCAAAAATTAAATCTGAATCTGATCTGGAGGATCTTCAAAATACCTTTCGAAGATCAGTAGTTGTCCTTTGCAGCAGCGCAGCCTTCTAGCTTTTTATCACCTTTCTCTCGTCTAGACTGCACCAGCTTGGATCCCAAACACCTTTGGGCATGGAGAGGAGAGGGAGAAGATGGATTTAGCATGGAGGAGGAGGAGGGAGCAAGCCTTAGGGCGTGGAGAACACTTTTCTTAGATTTTTCTTGAGTTAGGCGCAGGGTCTTATTTATAGACAATGCGTGATCCAACTCCTCTTCTTCTCAACCAATCACAACCCTTTATGAAATCAGATCTAAATCTGATTGGTGAGAATAGAGTCCCTTGGATTCCTCCTTATATGGTGTCTAAGACCAGTTAAACTTGGTTCTTAGAAGAAGTCTAATCGAAATTCAAAAGGAAGATGGAGTCCCTGTCCAACAGGGACTCCTGGGCACCTCCAGCTTAGGCACACGCTAAGGGTGGCGAGCGCCCTCCTCCTTACCAAGTTTTGGCAGGAGGACAGGCCCCCACCAGCTCTCTAATAAGTGCGTGATATGTGGACAGAAGTCAAAGTATCAATGGTCAAAATTTGATCAGTCAAATGTCAACTTTTGACCAAAGTCAAAGGACGAGAAATGGTAGGTGACCAAAAATGCCAGGTATTATCTTACAAAATAAGACAACCCTTTTCTGACCTGGACAGGCTCCAGTCAGACCAAGTGAAGGCCTCTGATTGAGCACAAACTCCTTTAGCTCAGTAAGGATAACTATTTATGATAGTAAAAAAAAAACGTTATGTTCAATCGAGTGCTAGCACGATTTTCTTGAACCTAATTGAATCTCATTCAGATCAATTGAACTAGATTAGTTCAATTGATGATCACCAAATTCAAACCCTTGTTTGTGTGATCCAGTTAGATTCAGTTCTGTATGGTAATGGGATATGTCATGATCTCTATCATCGACATCATCAAAACTTCTTTTGATGGATCAGAACTCTTCTGATTTGAACAGCTAGAATGATCGATCATCTAAATCATTCTAATTGCTCCCAAAATCCACCAGTAACACCTAGCAGTATATGGTGGCAACCCATCAGAGCTGAATGCGAACCTCTTGGTATAGCTACCTGTGTGATTAAGTTCTTCTATCTTGAGCTCCGATCAAATTAGGGTTTAGGTGAACTCATCAAATCCTAGTCTCTGTCATATGATGTAATCATTCGATTCAAGTCCGATGTGAAAACCTAAATAGAAACTCTTTCTATTATTTCACTCTGCCATGGCCATGGGCTTCTGGACTTGATTCTCATGATCATTATAGGGCTGCTCCTCTACCATCGAGGTAGATAGATTCCTTCTTGATGCAATCCAGTTTCTACAATGAACATGCTATAGCCAACATACACCTCAGGATTTCGTATGGCTAGGAGATCGAGTTATGATGTAGTCAAACTATAACACCCTCAAGGTGAACTGTCGATGCACCTCAGATCAAAGAATCAGACACACCACTGCAGCATCAAGTCAGTCATTGACGAGAAGGTAGACTTCCTAATGACTACTCGAGGTGGTCACGCTCAGTGCCCTCATTCTCTAACGAGTACCTATACTCTCACTCCAATGTCTCCACACTATAGACTCAAGACTCATCTACTAAAGAAAAGCGATTGTACACCAACCTTCCGGATCAATACCATCCTCGTGATGATCCTATGGTCGGAAGCATTTTATGAGTTAATAATGATTATTCATATCTTAAATTTTCAACTTTTGAAAATATGAATTATCATTATCATTAACTCAAAGGATGTATCACAGACACTAAATACACATATGTGATAGAAAATAACACATTTTATTGATTTTAGTCAAAATTATAATTTTGCCCCTAGAAGTGTATAACAAGTGTCAGCCAATTCTGGCTTCTAGGACACATATATCTAACAGATACTATAATTATGACTTGATCAATTTATTTAAAAATTTAATTTTTAAATAAATTAGCTTTCATTATTTTCTCGGATCCCTACACTATCTCTGTAGAGATGCGAAAATCTCCACGATTAATGATTTCTAGTGGATGGTGCAGTCTCACCAACTGACTCATCACCTCACCTAACAGTTATTGGTGATGGGTTAGCCAATGAGTGAACAACTCTTATTCAATGATTCTCTAATCATGGTGCACCCAAACTTGGTCTCTAATTCATGAATCTCACCGTATCCAAAATATTGATCCACTCCTTAGTTAAGTCAGACCCACCATTTGCACAGACTAAATTCCTAATTGAGTCTCTCACCGTATCCAAAATATTGAGCCCAACTCATCCTCCAGCCCATAGCATCCAATGCCTAATAGACATGGTTGCATCTTTCCGATGCAACTGAGCCACTGTATCCAGCCGAGAACAATCAACCCCGGGAAGGGTCCGCACATCTACAATGGTGGAAGACCTCAGACTTAATCTTTTCTTAGGAAGAATTGATTCAGATCTCATTAAACTAGACTTATCATAGTCATAACAATTATGACTAACCTAGTGGCATGGGTTAGCTCGGATTATTGACCACCTCAGATCAGAACTGAGTCAATAGATATGGCCAGGTAAGTGAGATCGGTGGAAGGGATATGCCATTAACTCATACAAGAATGCATTCAGATCGAGTAGCTCCCAATTAAAAATCAGTCGATCGTATGTGCCAAACTTACCTTAGACACCAAATTATTGAGCCAGAACCAATTGGGTTAGCCTACAATCCAGACTCTAACCTCTGAGCCTAATTAGGTCTTGCTTGATCGTGACTCGATCTTGACCCAGACTTAATCCTATTAGGCTGGTCAATTTAAGCATTGTTGATCCCATCTAACCAACTCTTGATTCGGTTTGATCAACCGCTTAGACCTAATTGAGCTACCCAAGTCCGAACCCAGTATTATGAATATATCTTAGATCTAAAATTCTTAATTTTAGATCTAATTAATATTTCATAATCTTAATTTTTAATTAAGTAGGATTCATAAATAAAATATGCACAATAAATTCTAGGATTTCAGGATCTAGGATTTTGCAGAAAGTAAGTTTTGGATTTCTGATTAAGGACGAACGTGCAGCACCCCTACACATCATAAGAACACCCCATCGGATGGAAGGAGAGGGCCTTTAAATTCTTTTTTGTTCTTATGATCGGACGGCTAAGAGGAACGCCTTAATCAGGAACATGTAATACTACAAAATAGTTTTAAATCTATATCATATATCTCATATACAAATTAGATCTAATCATGGCATATTTTGCATACATCTCATGTATCGAATCATGCATGTTTTCAGATCTAAATTATCTCATAATAATCTAAAAAATTAGATTTAAATTGATCTTATCAAAATAAACTCTAATCTAGACAACTATATAGAACTATTCTACAACTAGTCTAGACATGCATCAATCATATCTCATATGATGTTAAAATTAAATAATTTTATTTATTATTTTTTAGATATTATTATAATAATTATAATATTAAAAAATAGTAAATAAATAGATCTAAAATATGATTTAATTAAATTAAATTATAAACATGCAAGACTATTCTATAGAACTATTCTATTTTAGAACTAGTCATGCATATTTTCTAATCTTAGATCCAAATCATTTAATTTTAATTTTTTCTGATTTTAGATCTGATCACATCTCATGTGATATCTAAAATTACTTATTTTTTTATTAAAATAAATTTAAAATTAGATCTAAATACTTTTAGAATCTTGGCTCTGATACCAGTTGAAGAAAAATCCTGATTTTTTGGACCAGGTTCGTTCAGATCTAGATCAGATCAAGAGATATATTTTAAAAATTTTTCTCTTTGATCTAAATTAGATCTGAGATATTTTAGATCTAATTCTTATTATTTTAATAATTAAAATAAAATTTAGATAAATTAAATCAAATTTAATTTATCTTGATGTAGGATAATCCTATTATCCGTTGATGATCCTGTAAGCAGCGAAAGGTTCTGGATCTAGCTACGCAAGTGTCTGACCTCTATCCGTATCCACTCAGGCTAGATCTGAAGATCCTCTTCTTCTCTATCATGTATCCAAAAATTAGATTTAGATCTGATTTGGAGGATCTTTAAAACATCTTTCGAAGATCAGCAGTTATCCTTTACAGCAGTGCAGCCTTCTAGCTTTCAGTCATCTTTCTCTCACCTGGATCGCACCAACTGAAATCCCAAACTACTTTGGGCGTGGAGAGGAGAGGGAGAAGATGGGCTTGGCATGGAGGAGAAAGAGAGAGGTAGTCTTGGGGAATGGGAATTGTGTTCTCTCTTTGAGTTGGGCGCATTATCTTATTTATAGACTATGCATGATCCAACTCCTCTTCTTTCCAACCAATCACAACCCTTTGTAAAATTAGATCTAAATTTGATTGGTGGGAATAGAGTCCCTTGGATTCATCCTTAGATGGTGCCTAAGATCAGTCAAAGTTGGTTCTTAGGAGGAGTCTATTTGGAATCCAAAAAGGAGATGGAGTCCCTATCCAACAGGGACTCCTGGCGCCTCCAGCTTGGGCGCACGCCAAGGGTGGCATGCGCCCTCCTCCTTGCCAGGTTCTGATAGGAGGACAAGCCCCCACCAGCTCTCCAATAGGTGCATGACACATGGACAGAAGTCAAAGTGTCAATGATCAACATTTGACCAGTCAAAGGTCAACTTTTGACCAAAGTCAAAGGATAAGAAATGGCAGGTGACCAAAAATGGTAGGTATTGTCTTACAAAATAAGACAACCCTTTTCTGATCCTGGACAGGCTCCAGTCAGATCAAGTGAAGGCCTCTGATCGAACACAAACTCCTTTGGCTCAGTCAGGACAACTATTTATGATAGTAAAAGAAGAACGTTAGGTTCAATCGAGTGCTAGCACGATTTTCTTGAACCTAATTGAATCTCATTCAGATCAATTGAACTGGATCAGTTCAATTGATGATCACCAGATTCAAACCCTTATTTGTGTGACCCAGTTAGATTCAGTTCTATATGGTAATGAGATATGTCATGATCTCTATCATCGACATCATCGAAACTCCTTTCGATGGATCAGAACTCTTCTGATTCGAACAGCTAGAATGATCGATCATCTAAATCATTCTAATTGCTCCCAAAATCCACCAGTGACACCTAGCAGTATATGGTGGCAACCCATCAGAGCTGAATGCGAACCTCTTGGTGCAGCTACCTGTGTGATTAAGTTCTTCTATCTTGAGCCCCGATCAGATTAGGGTTAAGGTGAACTCATCAAACCCTAGTTTCTGTCATATGATGTAATCATTCGATTCAAGTCCAATGTAAAAATCTAAATAGAAACTCTTTCTATTATTTCACTCTGCCATGGCCATGGGCTTCTGGACTTGATTCTCATGATCATCATAGGGCTGCTCCTCTACCACCGAGGTAGATAGATTCCATCTTGATGTAATCCAGTTCCTACAATGAACATGCTATAGCCAACATACACCTCAGGATTTCGAATGGCTAGGAGATTGAGTTATGGTATAGTCAAACTATAACACCCTCAAGGTAAACTGCCGATGCACCTTAGGTCAAAGAATCAGACACACCACTGCAGCATCGAGTCAGTCATTGATGAGAAGGTAGACTTCCTAATGACTATTCGAGGTGGTCACGCTCAGTGCCCTCATTCTCTAACGAGTATCTGTACTCTCGCTCCAGTGTCTCCACACCGTAGACTCAAGACTCATCTACTAAAGAGAAGCGATTGTACACCAACCTTCTGGATCAATCACCATCCTCGTGATGATCCTATGGTCGGAAGCATTTTATGAGTTAATAATGATTATTCATGTCTTAAATTTTTAACTCTTGAAAATATGAATTATCATTACCATTAACTCAAAGGATGTATCACAGACACTAAATACACATATGTGATAAAAAATAATCCATTTTATTGATTATAGTCAAAATTATAATTTTGCCCCTAGAAGTATATTACAAGTGTCAACCAATTCTGGCTTCTAGGGCACATATATCTAACAATGATCAAGATATTCGGCATGAGGCTCGAGCTAGGCTTGAGTGCCGGTGCCTCTGCTTTAACTCCTTTATGCTGTCCAGCTGCTATGTTGGGATGGAGCCGTTGGAGAAGCTTGCAGTCGCATTATACTCCACTGTAATTATTGTACAATGGCTGCAAATGCTTAGACTTGCTCCATTAGTGCATCGATCAAGTTTTGGTTTACGGTTGTAAGCTACCAAGGAGACTACTCTCCTATAATTTGCCAGGATGACTATCGACATGCCATGACTAGGTGATTCTATGATCTAGTTCTCACTATCTTTCTTTAGAAATGATGTATGACCCTCTCTTTAGCACCATTCTATTGCTATGCCTCTCCGATATGGATGACAACTGAATTTTTTGAAGGAGCCAGAGTAGGTTGGTGCTGAACTGGACTCCCGATCACCTACAAAGAAAGTTTGCATGCACCAAGGAAGGAGATAGGGGGTTGTCCAGTGGAACCCTCCGATGCTTAGGTCAATGATAGTCGGAGAGGAAGAATAGTAAAAGATAGTGAGAACAAATGAGTGTTCCGAGAAAAGAGAGTCCTTTTTCTTTTTTCTTCTTACTTTATAGGGGAGAGGTTACTAGGTGGTTAGAACTGCTGGAGCCGAAGTAGTGAATTATCAACAATCGATTATGGGACCAACTGTCCATACATGGAATGTCAAATGCCATTAGAACTGAATGCCAACTTAGCAAGATCCAAGAGCTGAAGACTTCTCATAGCCTCCGAATTGGAGTGTGGCTTATGGAGAGTCGGGGCGAAAATAGAATGAGATCGGTAGATAACCGATGCTGAAGACCTCATCTAAAAGCATGACCTTGTTGGTATGATACTGATGATGTCGATCTCGAGTGAGAGCTAATCTCATGTGATCGGCCATAAATCAATATAATACATGCCGTGTAGGATCAACATCTAAGGTCGTCTACGTCATAACGTCGAGTGTTCATCATATTTTTAAAGATCAGACACGTCATGAGGTGATTTAGCTCTCATCCAAAAGAGATGAATCATGCTACCGAGTAAGATCCCAATTTCAAGGATGGAAACTTGAAAATGGTGGACGAGGACAAATGAAATCTTTCTCTTGCCCTCGTAAGTTCGACACTCTCACTCATATATTATATTAATTTCCTGATGTCACCCTGTCCATACACAATTTCTTGGGCTTTCCTATGTGGATTAATGTGCTTGTTCCAACATGCCTAGCTCATTTTAAAACCCATAACTGTAAGGTTTCCGATTGTGTCTTTTGCAACGCCAACCACTAGATTGTGCATTGCATAGATCATAAAACACCCAGACGCCTTCTTCCATCCATCTTTATGCATGATCCAATGATGGACAATGCGAAAGAAATTCATTCTTTCGTGCTAAAGATACAATCTGAACCTTAACAATAACTCTGGATTGGTCCTAACTTATATTTTTTGTGTCAATCAATGTCCTATGTTCACCTTTCTTTTCTTTCTTTCTTTTTTTTGGTTTAGATTAAGACATCCTAATTCATACCGTTTTTTTACTTTATACCCACTCTATGCTGGGGGCTATGAGAAGCCCACTTCCTTACCTAAGTAGCAAGGAATGGTATAATCCAAGCAAGGAATGAGAGTTCGAACACCCTTGTTTCACCCATGGCATGGGTCAAAAAAGGACTCTCGAACCACCTCGGCTGAGGGCCTGGCCCGAGCAATATGGGCTCCACGCAACGTTGCGGTCGTTAGGCCTGATCAGGGTACCATAATTAAGGCCCAACCTGAGATTCCAAACATGGTCGGTCCTTTTTCTGAGCTCAGATTGCCCAGCCAGAAAAATAAACCTGTGTGCGCGCTGGATTTGAACCTAGTTCTGAAAAAGAAAGTCAAAAAAAAAAAAAAAAATCCATGGAAGGATGGCAGAGCTTGACATGGAATCCAAACCCAGGAACCATTTTTAAAAATATAATATAAGAAATACAACTGATGGAGACCAGGAAGTAACGCACCTATTGATTGGACATATGAATTATGCACTGAATATTTCTTATAATGACCATTATATAATTTAAAAAAAGCTAAAAATTAGCTATTTTATATTCAGTAATTTTTGTCTATTTCAAATTTATTGAATGCCTAGCTTATGCCAGCAATTCAACAGACCAATAAAAGAAAAAAAAATTAGCATTTGGGTGGAGGAGATCCTCTCCTGAAATTTTTAATATTAGTGACAGTACACATGCAGATGCCTGCTTGAGGCTACTATTAAAGATACTTTAATATAAGGTTTTAGAAAAGATTAGACGTGAAATAAATATTGTTCTCACAAAATTATCTAACATCTACTTGGTAGACTATATTTTTGGTTTACATCAACTTAGTTTCTGCTGCAACCAACGAGCCGCTGTAGATTTAAATTCTAGATGACATGACGCCCACAATGTACAAAATAATGGAAATGACAGCCAAAAGATCGTTAAAGTGGAGGCCCTTAGGTGATGAAAATTCTATAGATCATTGTATGATTAAAAAAAAAAAAAAAAAGAGCGGAGGCCCAAGAATGTACGATCATTAAAGTCAAATCAGTTGATGGATGGATGATCTCGATAGCCCGACTCAAAAGTTATGACAAACCTCGCTAGATCCCTTCTTTACTCAAAACACAATGCTGTTGGATACCCCTTTGCGTAGATATCCCGCTCTCAACTCTCAAGATTTCATCCGCCGGATATGCGCTCCACTGAGATATCCCGATCTCGTTGACTGCACTGCAGACTTTAGGGGAGGATCCCAACCCTGCCGTCCAAACCCTAATTCCTGCTACCTCCGCTTCTAACCCACCCTCAACGTCTCCCCTCCCCTCCTTTCTTCCTAGCCAAAACCCTAGCCCCACCATCTCGACAGCCATCTCCAATGGCGGACGACGCGCAGAAGAGAGGAGAAGAGGAGGAGCAGGTGGTGAATCCGTGGGAGGTCACCGCCAAAGACGGCGGCAAGATCGACTACGACAAGCTGATCGAGAAGTTCGGCTGCCAGCGGCTGGACCGCTCCCTTGTCGACCGCGTCGAGCACCTCACCGGCCGCCCCGCCCACGTCTTCCTCCGCCGCGGCGTCTTCTTCGCCCACAGGTCCCTCTAGCTCTCTCAAAAATCTGATCTTTTCCAGTGCCCTCTATGTTTTGATCGTGATATTGAGTGATTTCCGTCTGGATTGTTGTCTGATAGGGACTTCAATGAGATACTTGATGTGTACGAGAGGGGGGAGAAGTTCTATTTGTATACGGGGAGGGGGCCATCGTCGGAAGCTCTGCATCTGGGTCATCTGGTTCCCTTCATGTTCACAAAGTAAGTTTTCGTCTCACTCGACTCTTTGGTTGTTCTTGACTTTGTTGATAGTTTGTATGAGTTCAATTCCGATTCACATTCATCAGTATGATGTAAAGAAAACTTCACTTGCTTGCTTGTTGCACTAATTTTGATTTTTTGCGGTGGGGTGTTGTCAAAAAAATTAATCTTTAGACGTATCGGTATTTGATGGCAAGTTGTGGAGTTAAACGCAACTCCAATTCACAGTCTTGAAAATCATGTGATGAATACCGTGCCTGTTCCATATTGGTTCGACCAATATAAAATATTAAATGAAAAATAGTGACAAGAAATAAAATCTGTCAACAAAACAATGCCAGAAAAAATTTACCGATGGTGTCTTTCTCTTTGTAGAATTGAATTTTCATTTCATTATTATAAGGGTGTAATCCATTTGAGTCATGAGGATACAAGTGCTTCATTTGGTTGATCATGATTTGCTTCTTTTTCTTGTTGTGTGAACTCTAAACCCAATTAAAAGAATTTTCTGTATGCCTTGACTGCATGATGATGCCTGTTGCTTTGTCAGAGCTTGAACATGAAATGTACATTCCTCTTGGGTTCTTTGACATGTTAGTGATTTTGGATGCTTTGGCATTTTGGGATATGTCAGTACTTGGGTACTTGAACACTTATTGGTTTCTCTGGACACTTTATATTGACATATGCCTACAAATGTATCTTTTATTTGCTTCAAATTTCAGGGAAAGCGTTAGGTATAAAAAATGTACTTTTTGGTCTTTTTTTAATTATTGAGCTATGTCATGCAACTAATCTAAATGTTCTATATATTATGGATTTTTGCGTATATAAAATATGGTTGTTTTTTATTTGTGCTGTCACCCCCTCCCTCCCTCTTTTAAAGAGACCTTGAAACCTGTATGACATGTCTAGGTAGTATTGTCCAAATGCACTATAACTTGAAGAATTCAGCTGGATTCGCATTGTTAGGCAAGAAAAAAAGGAATTAGTATTAATGCTTTGTTTTTCCTTTTTCAACCTGAGGTTGGGGAATTTCAACTTTCTTCTCACATGCCTTCTTGATGTTTTCAAGTAAAACCTTGTTATTTCATTCCTTTAACCTTGATCAACATGTGGGCTTGATAGAATCATTAATTGGTCTCCTGGGTAATCCGATTTGATGGAGAAATAAGCCACTCACTCTTTCTAGAAAAGCATGATTTGTTGGGTTATGCCACTTTTCTTTAGGCCACATATTTACTTATACATCATTGTGATGGACTTCACCTTAGGAAATTTTGTTAATTTAGTTACCTCTGATGAACCATTTTTGCTCAGATTCATGAAAACCTGTTGTAAGATGTTTGCTTAAAGTCCCCCCCCCCACCCCGAATTTTGTAAATCATTTTATTTCTTCAAAGTATATCAGCTTTAAACCCCTTAAAAATGAGGGCTGTGAAGATGTGCTTTGATTCCTTAAGAGTCTCCTTCTCTTAGAAGTCAACTATTAGGGTTTATCCATTGTTACATCTAGTTCTTTCAAATCCTTACTGACAGAGGCTCAATTTTTGTATAGAAAATTTGATGATTGTGACATGAAAATAGACATTGAAAAAGAATGAATGCATATTTCTATCACCCATCATCTGTTGGACCAGCTTGAATCATGATCTAGTACAGCTAATCTACATAATCTTGCTTGGACTTGTGCTGAACTTGTCATAGACAAGTTTTATCGGTGATATGTTCTTTCCCCCCTCTACATGGTTTGCGTTTTATCTTCTATAAGTTCTCTAGCTTTATCAATTTTCTAGAAAAAGCTAAATCAGTAATTTAGTAAAAGGCTTTCCTTATGATTTTTTGCAGATATTTGCAGGATGCTTTTAAGGTTCCTCTTGTAATACAGCTAACTGATGATGAGAAGTGCATGTGGAAGAACCTCTCGGTAGAAGAGAGTCAAAGGCTTGCTCGTGAGAATGCAAAAGACATAATTGCGTGTGGCTTTGACATAACAAGAACATTTATTTTCTCAGATTTTAGTTATGTTGGTGGGTAAGTTGTGGTTGAATATTTTCCTTTCATTTGCATGAATAGATATGCCAATATCTACTGGCTGCATCCACCTAGTGGGAAGGCACTGACAACAGTAGTTATTGAGGTTATGTTTGACATAGAATTAATGCTGTATCCATTTGACTTCTATTTCATATTTTCTCCTTAGTTCATAGATTTCACAATAGGGCATTGATATGCATTGATACTTTGCTTGTATAACTAAAAGCTAAGTTATCATTGTGCTGAATATTCTTATGTGGTTGACCTCAAGATGACTTTAATTTGATTTGCATAATGGATGTTGTTGAGTTCTTCCTATCATTGAGATTGATGTTTTTGTTATATTATTGATATACAAAAAATTCATTAGTGTATGCTGGCAATGGGCATTAAACTTGATAGGTTGCAACATTATTCACGTTATCATCAATCATTATCATTTTTCTTATTATTCTTTGGTTTTCAACTTCAGGTGGAGTGATAACACGCATACAGAATTTTGGATAATTTTGAACTCATCATTTATAAATAATGACCCTGATGTTTTTCAGACAGAATAAAATGAAAGATAAATTACAGGAACACCTCTTCAAGTTTAGATCAATTTTACTTGCACTCCTGTACTTTAAAAAGTGTCAAATAGATCCCTAAAGTTATCGAAATATTCCAATAAGGTCCCGACGGTCACTTAACAGCTGACGGTGTTAATAAAATTTTTTAAAATAATGTAAATATCCATCTCCTTCCTCCTCCTCCATGGCCGGTGTCCCCCTTTCTCTTACTTCTTTCTTCCTTTCTTTTCCTCCCCTTCCTTTGCATCAATTTCTCCTCCTCTCTTTCCTCCTCTTTCTCCCTCCTCCTTTCTCCTCTCCTTTCTCCACCCATTCTCCTCCTCCCCTTCCTCCTCTTTCTCCCTCCTCTTTTCTCCACCCATTCTCCTCCTCCTCCCCTCTCCTCTTTCTCCTCTCCTTTCTCCACCCATTCTCCTCCTTCCCTTCCTCCTCTTTCTCCCACCATGATGGGATCTTTCTTCGTGGTCCATCGGCCTTTCCTCACCTTAACCTCTTGGCTGCTATTTATCCTTATGGTGTTTGTTAATTTCTTCTCCCATGGAATAAAATTCTTCTGATCCATCCATTTAGTTTCTTCCCCAAACCCCACAAAATTTCATGCTTCTACCAAAATTAAGCTCGCGAAACCTCGACAACTCTTACAAAATCCCATATGCTTGAGAAAAACCCCAACCAGAACCTAAGAAACCCCTCCGATCTCCCTCAGGTGCTCTCTTTTTCTATAGATCTCCGAAAAAAGAATTAAATAAAAAGAAAAGGAAGCAAAAAGAAAAAAATAATGATCAATCTATGTAGTGAAAAGTCTTATCTTTCAATTTTTTTCCATCTTTCTTTTGTTTTCATCAAATTTTCCTCTATTTTCCCCTAGTTTTCCTCAATTTTTTCCTTCCTCACGAGCCTCAATTGGGTGGGAAGCTTGGAGCAGCCAAACAGGAAAGCTTAGATGATGGCTATGGTTTTGTGTTAGGTATAGATGGTTTGGAGGAAAAGGATGAGAAGAAGTGGAAGGGAAGGAAGGGGAGGAGAAAAGAGAAAAGGAGAATGGGTAGAGAAAAGGGAGGTGAAAGGGGAGGAAGAGAATGGGTGGAGAAAAGAGGATGGAGAAAGAGGAGGAAGAGGAGGAGAAATGGATGAAAAGAAAGGGAAGAAAGAGAAAGAAAGAAGGAAGTGGGAGAAAGAGGGACACCGGCCATGGAGGAGGAGGAAGGACAAAGAAGATGGGTATTTTTATTATTTTAAAAAGTTTTATTAATGAAGATAAAAGACTAGAATACATTAGAAGGACTAGTTTGATACTTTTTAAAGTACGGGAGGTGTAAGTGAGATTAAGTTAAAATAGAAAGGGTGTTCGTGTAATTTATCTTAAAATGAATAAGTAATTGCAGGCTGTAGAAGAATATTCACATGATGTTTATGGGACAAACATATAGAAATCCTCACAACTGTTCTGTGCATATATACCTCGTCTCATTAATTTCTTGGTTTTATAAAACAAAGGCAAACTAGAGAGTGGCATTGCAACTTCTATGCCATTCCAAAGGATTGCTGTACCAGTCAGTAACGATGCATGTCAACCATACTGGTACTAAGCTGGTATATGGTATGAGGGGCATATTGATACTTGGTATGACGAATTGGGTACCATACTAGGTGTACTAACATCGAAATAAGATGGTATCGGTATGGGGGCTAATAGTAAGATGCCGAACCTTGGCCATTCCTCGTGCATTTATCCATAAAACTTTCATGTGATACTGAGTTTAACTCTTATTCAGTAGGTTACCTTCTAATGCTCTGGATTTTATTGCAGTGCCTTTTATGAGAACATGGTCAAGGTTGCAAAATGCGTTACATTTAATAAGGTAAATCTTAAATCTTTTGTGGATGTGCTCTGTTATTATGGTAATGTACATGAATCACCACCTGATGTAGAAAAGCTTTTTCTTGCATTTGTGCAACTTAGGTTGTGGGAATATTTGGCTTAACACCAGAAGATCATATTGGAAAAATTAGCTTCCCACCCGTTCAGGTTCAGTTAAAAATACTGTTAAAATACTTATGAATTTTAAGATATTTTGCTTCATGGTCTATGTGTACAAGGGTTCGTATGTTTGTGTACCTGACTTGCTCTTTTGTCTAATATATCTGCATTGGCAGTTTAGAAAGAACTGCTTGAGCTTAATATCATACATAATTTTTTCTTTCTGCAGGCAGTCCCATCATTTCCTAGTTCATTTCCACACCTCTTCCCTGGCAAGGACCAGCTTCGTTGCTTGATACCATGTGCCATTGACCAGGTGCTAATTCCATATTCTTAAATACTATATTTTTGAATTTAAAAATGGGTATATTATGTAGTAAAGATTGTCACCTACCCGCTTAACTAGGTTATTGTTCATATTGATCACTGATTTGGCACAAGTGAATGACTGGTGTGTGTGTGTGTGTGTGTGTGTGTATTGAACCTGGGTACATGGCTCATGGACAGGGTGTCCTGAGGAGTCTGACTCAAACATTTAAAAATTGAGCCTGTTGCTCCCTTTTCTATTTATATGTTATGTAAGTACATAAAGATTATCAATTGATGGTTTAGTCTGGTTTCTGTCCTATACCTTGCATGCGCAAGCCATGCATTGGTGGGAGGAGGTGGTGGAGTCTGTGACTTTTATGTATGACTTCATTGAGGTTATTCAAATATCATACAAATTGGTGGATTTGCATCCTCATGTTTCGAAAATATTAAAAGGACCCTGATATTATGTTAGGGTTGACACTGTTCACTACAAATTCCAAGTGCTCATTTGGGGAAATAGTGTCGAGTTCCAACGGTTGACATGAAAAGTGGTGTATGATTGTATGACAAAATGTCATGTCAAGCAGGGCAGTGTCATTTTATTCAGTGTCAAAATGTTGAGTTGCAATGATATTTCAAATTTCCTGGACTTTGCTTTATAGATCAGTGGAACAATGAAAAATATCAGTTTATACTGTGATGGAAGAACCTTATTATCCATAGACTCTGCAAACTCTTCATCTACAAGTTTAGAAGTTCTTTGATGTTAATAGAAAGCATTGCTAGTTGCATTTTCTTAGGTTTTTATTACTGGTTTTGGAAGTAGTTGTCAACATACTGGTCTGCTATTGGATTAACTAGTTCATTAAAATCTTGGCATAAGTATGGATAATATCTATTGAAGAGAGGTGGCACATCTGGTAATAAGCCTATACTTCACAGGGACATGATTGAAATTTGGAACTCTTTGATTGTCCATGAGCATGATAAAGCAAGCAAGAGTAGTGAGACAACCTAGAGACAATGTGAGGACATCAGATTTCAATTTTTGAATCACATTTTGACAGACTGGTTGGTACAAAATGAAGTCATCAAATATGGTTGTATCACCTCTATCTCATGGTTGATTATTATAGCTTGATTACTTGACCCACTTTCTAGTTGTTTGGTAACCAATTATGTAGACTGTTTGGGGATACCTTGTAAGTGCATCTATTTTGAAGAATTATAACTACCTAAGATATGGGGCATAAATATTCAATTTTGCTTGTCATACTTTACATCTTTTGGTCATCGTTAGACCTTAATAAGGTGTTCCAATAGCTTTTAGAAGTTATAAGTGTTGGTTTAGATTGACATTTTAATGCTTTACACTGGACCAAATAAGTGGTTAACCTCTGTTCAACTCACCATTTGAGCCCTCCAGTAAGTCCTGAAAGATTCAGCTTGCTGTTGTAGGAACTGTCAAATACTCCATCAGTCCACCCATCATTCGTAATTTGCCTTGCAAGGCAGTTTGTTAGTGCTCCATGGTCCAACCAACTTGTGCTTTTTGAAGGCATTCTTTGATTCGTTAATTGAAATCATCAGTCACTTGCTGGCTTCTTCAATCAAATTCATCTCTCTATATTGTTGCATTGATGCTGTTTATTAGTATTTCCACTGATTGGTTCTAGCTTTTAAATCTTTCTTCTGTTTCTTGTATTTGAAAAGCAGAAAGCCATGTTTTATCACGAATTCTGGCTCTAAAGTTGGGACCATCTAACAACACATGTTAGAGATCATTGGCAGCTGGCAAATCCTAGCATGCATGAAGTGCAATGCAATTTAATTTGCAACTATTTTTATTATTCACAGTGAGCATATGTAATGTGGTTTGATTCCTGCTTTGTTCATCATCACTTGTTAATAAGCTCTTGCTTTTCTATCTACAATTACCAATGACATCGCAGATGTCTGACATACAAGGCTGTTCACTTCTGCTTCAGAAAATGCTACTTTGTTCACTGTGTCCGAGAGGGGGTGATGTGTATTTTTTTTGGTGCCGATATGGAACTTGCCTACATGCACCTGTGTATCTGAGGATAGGCCAGCTTACTCTTATTGTTGGTATTTGCAAACTCTTGTTTGTATATAATGGCTATTATCGCCACTAAGAAATTATTATTTACCATATAATGTCATTGATGATACAAATAACAAAGCACTCTTCTTGTCACTATAATCTTATGAAATTTCTGTCAAAGATCTTTGTAATTAGGGATTGGTAATCTTTAGTTAAAATTTTTATGATAAACAAATAGATGAATTGCTTATTCACTTCAGATGAGTTATATTTCAGGTTGATATGATGTATCATGCTCTTTTTTCATTCTTATACATGTGTCTTGTTGGTCAAGCCTAGTAGGAGATCAATATGTTCCTTTCTCTGCTTTCTGGTTATTTGATTTTGCATGTACTTTTTTCTGATCTTTAATTATTTTCTTGCTCCATAATCATGTTTTTCTTAAAATTTTATATTTCACAACCATTTCCCATGTATGCTATGATATAACGTATATGTTTGTGACCACTTTCCTAACCCTACTTTGTTTCCTCCTCCATTCCAGGATCCTTATTTCAGGATGACACGAGATGTTGCTCCCAGGATAGGATACCAAAAACCAGCTTTAATTGAATCATCATTCTTTCCTGCTCTTCAGGTAGTTAAGTGAAATTCATTTACAATTGGATTTTCACAAATATTACATTCTGTACTATGGTAGTATTTAATAAAATTCATGATTTGATTTTTCTCTTTATCTGAAGTTGTACATTTTATTCAATTTAGAAAAAGATTAGCACTTATTTGCTGTCATTGGTCATGTTATGGATGCATCGTAGTTGCAAAATAGTACTTCTATTGTACAACTTCTCTAGTGTAAACCAAGAGAGTTATAGGTTTGCTAGCTGATGGGGAATAACAATAAGGATAAGAAGAAAGAGAGCTCAGAATCCATCATTGGGAAGCAATTTCTGGATTGCACCAAATATTTTTTTATGAAATCTGTCAGCTATAAAGAGCATTGGCTCCCTGACCAAACATTTAACTGTACAACACATTTTCTTCTTTATTTTTGAAGATCAAGTAGATATTCGTTCATGACTTACCAAGTTAAATCAATACATATAATTTCTATTTAGCTTCAGTCATAGCCCTGGTAGGCTTGGATGGACCCCTAAAACAAAGAACATAGCAGTCTCTCTTCCAATTGAAACAAGTAGGTCCTCTCATTTCATCATTCTATATTCCATCTTTTTTTTTTTTTGTTAATTTAATTTTCCTTGCATTGATTTAGTCTCGTCTCAGCACAATAAACTAGCATTGTTTTGACCATGTATCTCTCTTCACTAGAAGTCCAGCTAGTGCACTTCTAAGCATTTTTTACCAAACTTTTTCATATGTCATTTGCATGCGCAGACTATCTTCAACTTTCTCCAAAATTCTTGTCAGCTTAATCTTTCAAATTATCCATGAAATTTGCTGCTAGTTAAAGTTCACCAAGATGACAACTTAAACAACTAGCGAGTGTGATATCTTACTTTTTCAAGGTTTAAATTCATGTCATTTTTTATTATATGTTTTCAAAGTAAGAAATGCATGTCTGTGTCAAGTATAACATTTTTTTCAGCATTCTGATTATGCGTACTTGCTAGAAAAATAAACTCAGGAGCATTATTAATGCATGGATGACACATGAATCTAGGGAGAAGGAACACATTCTATGTATCCACAGAAAGGTTTAATGGATGTATAATATTTACATCCAAGTTTTATCTATAATCATTGAAAATGGTGTCATATTCTGGTTAAGATTTTTGACAATCAACAAGCAAGGATGTGACTGTACATCTGCATATATTCTTTTTCAAAGATTCAATGCTTATATCCTTCTTATAGATATGAAAAACTGCAATGATCACATCTATGAGCTTTGTTATGTTAATTGGCCTTTTTTTTTTTTTGGTTTCTTTTTGTTGCTTTCTTTTATATACTCCACCATATAATTCACTAGGCCTTTAGTTTTCTTCTCTTTTTTTAATAATATATAAAAGCGTTGCCTTCAGTTCCAAAATGATGGTCGGGATAAGGTTTTACGTCTCAGCTATCCCGTCCCGTTCCTATGAGAAACGGGACCAGGACTCTGAAACCCATCCGCACAGGGAAATAAGAAGAAAGAGGAAAGAAAGGAAGATGAAAAAAGGAAAAAAGTGAAAGAAAAGAAGAAGAAAAAAAATGAAAGAATGAAAGGAAGGGAGAATAAATAGAAAGGATGGAAAAAAGGAAGAACGAAAAGAGAAAGAAGAAGAAAAGAAAAAGAAAGAAAAAATGATGAGAAAAAGAAAGAAAAGAAAGAAAGAAAGGAAGGTAGAAAAAAAGAAAGAAAGAAAAAAAAGAAAGAAAGAAAGGAAAAGAGATGGAGGATATCTATGGGGATGCATGATCGCAACAGCTATCGGGACGGGACAGAATGGGACATCCGAGACACCCCCATCCCATAGGATTTAAAACCTTGGGTCAGGGAAGGATGTGATCAGAACTATGGGTATGAAGTGTGATGATGAGGTAGCAGGTAATACTTTGAGATATTCATATGTTCAGAAGAAAGAAGTTGCTCTGTTGATTTTGGTGGAAATTGATGACTTCAAAGGAAGGATAGTTATGGTGATTCAGATTAGGAGTGATGTGGTAACTGATAAAATTGGTAAGTTGGTGTTTGTTTCTAAGGAGGTTTCTGTCATGGAGAGAAGGAATTATGTGAGGTTGTTGGTGGTCTAGTCTCTAAAAGATTTAGTAGAGGAATACAATAGGGCGGAGGTCATTATCAATTAGGGTGGTGGTGCCATCATTAACATGTAAGGCATGTTTTGAGGTGGTAATGAGAGTGGAGACTAGATTGGGAGAGTATACTAGTGCCCACCATGGCTGCCCCATCAAGGTATAATTATCTGTCCTAGCACATATGCTGAACCTTTTATCCATTATTTGTCTAAGCATAACCAAGAAGTTCTTTACCATTATTACAGGTGAAACAGCAGCATCAAGTTCCTTGGCAAAAATGAGAGCTAACTAGAATAAGCTTTGCTGCATATATTCCTTCATAATTCTATGTTGCCTTTCCTTGGCGAAAATGAGAGCGAACTAGAATAAGCTTTGCTGCATATAATCCTTCTTAATTCTATGTTGCCTATTTGAAAATCATCTCATCTTGTTGGTTGGGCAAGTGTTATTTCATGTGAAACCTTTTCCCTAGCAGCATTAGAACTAAATGAGTACTCGAAATTTACCCCAACCCCAACCCCCACCCCCAGCCCCACCCCACCCACATATTGCATGCATAAAATTTGAAATGGGGCAACAAATAAACTGGCTGAGTTTGACTTGGCAAGGACATGCATTTGTTGCTATAAAGTGGTGAGAATAACTACTTCCATGTTTCTTCTTATTGCTTACCTTCTCATGGGCAAGTGTCTTGTTCCACTTTTTTTACTTGTCGGACACATATTAAATATCTTAGTTATCAATCTTAAAAATAAAAGTTTACAACTTAAAATATGTGAGTATCATTTCAGATCTAAACAAATCATTAAAATGGAGCATCAGGGGATCAAGTTCTCGGATCCATGACAATATTGCAAGATATATGTTTAACATGATGCTATAGCAAGATGTATGCTTTGATGTTCCACCTGTCTTATTAATATTCCACATGCTAGGTAAGCACTATACCAGGACAACTGGTAACCAGTTTTTTGTGGCACTCAGTGCCATCTGCCTTTATCAGCGCATATGGAGTGGATTGTGGAACTATGGAATAAGATCTATGATTGCTTTTTCTGCATGTTCATTTAAACATAAGAATGACTAGGTATTTAAACACGTGATAATCATTATTCATATTGAATGAGACTATGCCGTTTGCAATCCACTCATTGTCTATCGACCTCTGTGATTTTCTTGTTCAAGAGTTTACTGATTTGAGTGTGTTCCGGTTAGATGTATGATTTCTAATGAACCAGCCACTCATGCCTATTCATTTTCTGAACCTGAATATGAACAGGGGGAGACAGGAAAGATGTCAGCAAGTGATCCTAATTCTGCAATATATGTGACAGATTCCTCCAAAGACATAAAGAACAAGGTTGGTCTTCTATATCACATCACCCATTTTTTCATTTCTCTGTATCTTATGTGTCAATTTTTATTAAAATTAAGGTTTAACTCATATTGGTAATCCTGAATGTTAACTAGGCATTTTCTTCTAGTTGAAGTTTCACTTTTCATTGTTCCAGGATTAGGATCTCTATTTGTTCTTTGCTATATATTTTTTTGATCATGGCATTTCACATGAGCTCCTGTAGTTCTGGTATGCTTTATCAGATCATTGGTATCAGATTAGACTAGGATATTGTTTAGTGTATGAAAAATCCTCTATACTAGATATTTGATTAGCAACTAAAATAGACTGTATCACACTAGTAAATTAATTGACTGCCTTAGTGCATTTGAAAATTGATCAAACAGAAACTGTATTCTTGAAGTTTTTCCTATATGACAATTTTATGGTACAAAAAATAGAGTGGAGTTTTCAATACATTCTAGACTTCACTTCTCTCATTTCAGCTGCCTAATTTTTCCTAGTAATTATGTTTTCTAGGTTACTAATTTGCTCATGCGTTTCCTCTAAAATATCTTAGTCAATGGCCCATTCAAGTTTAGAACATAAGGCAGATGCTGACAATGACATGCCAATGTAATCGGGAATTGAGCTACATCTGTCCATTTTTGTCAATAACATATCATGGTTACTGCAAATCTGCTAAGCTTTTCTACATCCCACATCTCATATGAGAAAACTGGGTTATGACTGATTTTTGAGGCTTTGTGTCCTAGCCTTAATTACACACAATGCAAGTATTTTGTCACTTATATTCAATTGTGTTGTGTGCTACCTACAACCATAACCAACAAGCTGCTGTCCTGACTATGTGGGGGCTGCCATTTGATTCTACCACCAGCTACAACCATTTTCATTGCCAGCTTACACTGTTGCATCTTAGAATCTGAGGTCTTCACTCCTTATTCCATAAACATATGTATGAGTGTCATCATTGGGGTTTCCTTGGTTCTTCCTTGCCAACAGTGTCTCAATAGAATCAGTCAGTTTCTCTTCTGTTGGCATAATAATGCACTCATTTTAGACTCTTCTATTGTTTGTGTCCGCACTTATTTTCTCTACCATTCGTAAGATCTAGGGCACTTTTCTCCATCGAACATTCTAATTTATAGTGTTACTTAACAGCACTGCATTACTTGCCTTCTAAAAGTCAAGGAGGCCTGTGATGTAGTCCTATATTTGGCTGCATGGGGCAGAGACCTGGACCTCGAACACATATAATATATGATTTCAAGGCATTTTTGGTGGCATAGACTGCGATCAAACATGTATGTTCTGAAATTGGTTTTTGAATCATCAAATTTTTTACCAAGGAAATAATGTATAGCCCCACCATATAATAAGTAATAACATTAGTAGGCTGTAGCCCTTCTTTTTAGAGATGGATGAAGGATGTTGGTATTAAAAATAAATTGGCAAAAGTCTTGCATTTCTTATATCCTACAGCTAATTTGGGAGTTTGGTTGAGAATATACCTGCATGCATGCATATTTATATGTTGAAACAACCAAAACAAATGCTTTTTAAAATGCTTTTTCCATGTAATAACAAATAATAACTATATTAAGGATCAATATATGTGCTGGTTTTCTCATTACTTTGTCTTTCATTCTGAAACAATTATAATTGCTTCCACATTATATAAGTGAATGAGGCTTTGTTCATTAAAATTGATGAGGGGATGTATTTAAAATTATTGACCAAAAAATGAAATTTAAGCTATTAATTAGATTGAACTGGTTTGGTATAGATAGGATGGGCAAGTTTGCCTGGAGCATCTTGACTTGCTCATGGCTATTGGTTAAATGACGCAACTTTTGATGGGTCTGGTTGGGTCCTGGTCAATCTTTGTGAAGGCTGACCTAGCCCAGCCCGACCCTTCGCAAATCCTATCTGTGTATGTTTCCAGCCAAAATGGCATTATCTATACTGATGCTTTCTTCTTTCTGTCTTTAAAAAGGTGAATAGGTATGCCTTCTCTGGTGGCCAAGATTCTATAGAGAACCACAGGAAATATGGAGCCAACCTAGAGGTATGGTGTCTTCTCTATTTTGTTTGTTATGTTTGTTAAGCTCATCAAGTTCATAGCTCTTGCATATATATGGCATGAGAGACATAATTTTAGTAGTTCATATTACTATGATTATACTAAGCAGTTGCAAGTGCTGATGTAGTTTTTTTCAAACTTTTCATTGGAAGTTTCTTAGTATTTTCAACGTTAGTTATAAATAATCTTAGACTCCTTGGTTGAGGCATTAGCAGTTCAGAGCTTTCCTTGTCGTCGTCTTCCGTGCTTATAATGTGCATATAATGTATATAAATTCTGGTTATACAAGTTCAGCATACATGGATACATTGATTGATCAATCAATCAATCATATACATTGATCAGAGGCCTGTTTGATATCTTCATGGGAGTGGAGAGGCTTAATAGATGAGATGGAAGGATGAGGTTGGAGTGATTGAAGGAATCCAAGACTCCAAGCTCCTGCAAACCCAAGAATTTTGGGATTTCAAGAACCACCTTTTTAAATGGTTTTCAGCTTCCCAGGAATCTTCCATTGTATTTCTCGCTTCAGTTTTCCTTCCCTTTATCTAGCAACACCCACCCGCATGGAAGATGAGTGCTCAAGTGTCCAAACAGGCATAAAAGGTTGTGTGTGGTACAAGGGCATTAGTGGATTAAGCTGGAGAAGATGGAAAATAAGGCAAACCAAAACAAAAAGAACAAAACCTTGGATCGATGTTGTAGATAAGCATTCAACATTCCTTTAAGGTTTTGACCATTGGAAGGAATCAGATCCAAGAAATGATGCATGAAGGTGATCGAGAAATATAGGATAAGGTCAATAGTTTACTTTTATGTTTGGTGAGATACATGCATAAGTTCATCGAGTTCATTACATGGAAGTTTATCTTTGAGAATTGGTATACAATGTGCATGTCCTTTGTTGCTTAATCCTTGGTGTCTGATCCATGTCATGGCATCCATAGCTGTGTTATTGTCCTCTTCATCCTTGAGGGTGTTTACTGAACTTGCGGCACTTTATATTGATTATCTACATTATAAGATTTTAAGATTCCCATTTCTGTTAGACTGAGCATTTGAAGTCTGCTCATTGAACAATTTTACAATTCAATTATTCTCCTGTTCTCGATTTTTCTTAGGTGGA
This sequence comes from Cocos nucifera, assembly GCA_006176705.1. NCBI lineage: Eukaryota > Viridiplantae > Streptophyta > Magnoliopsida > Arecales > Arecaceae > Cocos > Cocos nucifera. Next base: position 56,705 of record QRFJ01002924.1, on the reverse strand, counting down.
TATTCCTGTCAAGTACCTTAGTTTCTTTCTTGAAGATGATGCTGAACTTGAGCAAATCAGGAAGGTATTTTTTCTAGATTTGTTTCGTTTTGTTTATGGTTAACCTTTTCTTTTTTATTTATAAACAAGTTGCCCTTTAATTTGGTGCCTACTGGGTTTTGTTTATCTAATTCCACTGTTCATTTCATGAAATATTCCAGGAATATGGTGCTGGAAGGATGCTGACTGGCGAGGTCAAGAAACGTCTTATTGAGGTCCTCTCAGAGTTGGTTGAGAGACATTGCAAGGCTCGAGCTGCAGTTACTGATGAGGTATGCAACTAATCAGAACCATTTTTTGCAACCTGTAAGCTTTCGAAAAGACTTCAGTGTCCTTCATAAAGAAGAGTTAGTAGAAACATCAGTTTTGATTCAGTGCGATCTTCCACGGGACCTCGTAGGACAAGCTTTTAGGCCCTGTTTGGATGCACGCACAGGCTTTTCATGAACAAACTCCCTCAGATGACCACGGTTGAGGAGCTGTGAGGTATTAGGAGAAATTGAATAGATTGCTGGCGGTTGTGGGCACTTGCTATCCCCTAAAAACTAGGATAATGAATTTGATTTAGAAGGTGATTTAACTTATCCTTGACTTATAGGGATAATGAAGGCTACAACCTTCCACCTCTGAAAATGAATGCCACCTTGTCTTTCTGTTCAATGTCTTCTTCCTTTTGTTAACTCTCTCACCTCTGGGTACGTATGCATTAACAACCCATTCATGTATTCAAAGAGGGTCTTAGGAAATTGAATTATGCTGGGGGGGTGGTGTGGAGAAGTTGTTGCAATCTTCCTTTCAGACTGAAGAATCATGTGGTACCCCTTGGTTCACAAATGATCGTTAACTGCCTTCTGGAAGATTGAGAAGCATCTTCTATTACCAAAAAAAAAAAAAATCTAGAATTTAAATTTATATATATTCAAAGGAAAAGAAAGCTGAAACGTTCAGGAGAACTAAGTAATATGTCTATTCTACTTTTGATTTTGTCAAATCTTCTCATCAAAATTGAGTTTCCATATGATGTTTGTTCCACCATCAATTTAGAACCATACATTGGGCCTCATCAAATCTTCTTATTTTTATCTCCTCTTTTTTGCCATAACATGAACTTTTTTGTTCCTCCCTTTCTCTAATTCACAGCTCTTGTTTAAATTTAAGCCAGAATGAGTTCCATGACTAACAAATCTCGCTGTTTTTTTTTCCAGATGGTGGATGCTTTCATGGCTGTCAGACCTCTACCCAATATGTTCAGCTAAATAGCTTTCAACATACAGATGTCAACTCAACTCCTCTCAATGATGCAAACGAGTGAAAGGAAAAGCATTTCCTTTTCACTGATTATCACTGAACGAATAATTATACTACTCCCATTTATCAACCAAAGAGCCTATGGAGAAATCAAGTTTGTAGAATCAAGAATTTGGGAGGATAGCAAATTTATTTTTCTTTCATACTTTGACAGTAATTTTTGTTGGAAAATTGCTTCTGTTGGCACAGGAACCGAGTTAAGTTAATGTGTTGCTGTTCATTTGTTCAACACTAGCAAAATATGTTGGTGTTTTATTTCTTTTCTCCAGCTTGTATGCTGTCATGCTGAAATTATTGTAAGTTCGACCAGTGGTTCTGTGCCTATAAAATATAAACTGAAATTCACTTTATAAAGTGCTTCTCATCATTTTGAGGCTATTGATGTTGGATTATATAAAATTAAATCCCTGCAGTGCCATGTAAATGGAAGGAAACATGGATGGCCATGATCATCCTATCTGATCAATTTTTTTCCCTTTTATTTTTGTAGCTTGATAAATGCTCTTACATTTTGCTATATGCAATTCTATCATTTCACCCTGTAGGAAAATAAACTGAGTGGAGTGTAATGTCAAATCTGTGTGATTTAGAAGCAAGATGACATCTGCATCCATGAATGTTCCTATGCAAAAAATATTTTTTCATATAGCAATGCTAAACAGAGTGTCTGATAGGAATCTGAATGGCTGTGATTCTCCATGCCCTTCTCTACTGGGAATGTTTGAGCCCTACTGTTGCTGCTGCTGAGTGCAATTTGACAATATCCACCATGATTCACATGATATAAGGTTTACTAGGGTTCTCTACATGCTAATTTGGAAGTTCTTTAAAACTGTTGATTGAACTATGAGAGATTCATTTTTTAAGCAAGAAACTTAAATGATGTTTCTTTATTTATTGTTGTGCAAATATCAGATTCAAGAGGCAGTGGAGAGCATGCCATGGTGGACCTAAACTATCTACCTGCATTCAAGGATGTCCCTGATTATGATGCTGTACCTGCATTCTGGGATGCAATCAGGAGCCTTGTGAGCTGAGAAATGCAAACTGAATGGTGGCTAGCCTTCACTTGCACTAATATTTAGTGTTTCTTCCCCATGTCTACTTGGTAAGTATGATATTAGAACTTCACCAACTCAGATTCATCTCCATTTATGAGATAAACTGCATTTCCCATTCATTGCCGTTTGAAGTAATTTGCTTAGGTCATAATGAAGCAATGAACTTCTGATCAACAAAATTCACCATGGTCTATTGGGTAATTGTAGTTGCAGCTATTTAATCTTGCAAGCATGAGGGACTGATGGGATCATGAAAATAAATGGTGATTTTCAGTAATGTATTCACACTGGCTTCCCTGTCTTGATAACCATGTACTTCAAGTTTCTTCTGCTGAAATCTTCATGTGCATTGTTACAAAAGTTGCAGAGACCCAATTTTCATCTTGAGAGGGCTATTCTCATCACATTCACCCAACGCTAAGAGTGAACTTTTTGGTAGACTTCCTGGGTGATGATCTCTCTCCCTCTTGTACTCATATCAACATCTAGCCCGTAAGTTCAGATGATCTGACCAACAAAGGCCCTTTCTTTGTGGTTATTAATCTATTTTCACTCCAACAGAAACTTCATGCACGGTGAACTGCAGCCCATCAATAATGTAAGCTAGTTGGAATTTCATAGAGATTTCATCTTTGTTTTGGTTCAGGAAGTTGAAGGGCCCTTTTCTTATTAAAGAAAGCAGTCAGCGTGCTGTCACTAAAATAAACCATTCGGTAGACACATCTAGTCCATTCTCAAACAAAACTGCTTTCTGTTCTAAGGGCCTTTGTTATCTCACTTTCCCCCTGGATCATACATCACAATTTTCATTCTGGCCTACAGAAAGTGAAAAGTTACATTGTTTAAGTAATCATTTTCATCATATCCCACCAAGCAGTGTGCCTTGTTGAACTATAATAAATAAGATGAACAAAATTGTTGACTATGAAAACAAGATATTTAAAATCCAAGAAAGATGTTCACTCAAATTTAACCGGCAATTTAATCTTTCAAGCTTCTGGTGCCAGATTTCTGTAAGAAATCTGGAAAGGAATGAATATGACGCACAGTGTCTAGCAGCAAAAATCGCAGGTATGTTAGGAAAATTTGCAGGAAATTGATACTATATCTTATATGTGCTCTTGTACGATCAGCTATAGATCTTGTTCCTCAGTACTTCATATCACGATCAGTTTTCTGTTGCTATATGCGACTTCTCATACAAGAATGAGATCTCTTCATCTACAAAAGTTTGTATTTACGTTTTTCTTGCCCGTTTGAGAGAAGTTGAATTTGAAAACATCACCAGCATCAGTCAGAATCATACTATCCGGGAGGGAGTCTACATCTGGTGTCACAATAACATGCTTCTTGATCTTGCCTAGATTGCAGCAAGGCTTCTCTCTAATGTTGATAGCTGATGCAACATGGGGGGTAAATTTGATTTCCCCTTGGTGGAATTATTGAAGGGGGCATTTATGACGTACAAGCAAAGTGCAGAGGAACAAACATAACAAGCTGAGCTTTGGAATCAAGATGCATCCTTTTTAAGATTACGTGCTCCTGAAACCATGAAGTAGTAGGCATAATAGCATGATAGAGCATACATATCTTGCATGATGGTCCAACAATAACAACCTAATTGCCAAAGCGAGATTTCTATGTTTAATATCAGCATTCTATTTAGCTGTACTCTCACAATTGGCAAGGAACTTAAGAAGCTTTTAAAAATTGACATAATTCCCCGTCCATTGCAGACCTAGGGGGAACGGACGCTTTGGTACCCAATGGTTCCTGCAATAGTGATAGTGGATCCATCCTGAAGAATAAACAGATGAAGTTGAAATCATGTTGTTGCAATTTCAGCTTTACAATGCTGCATACACCGACATCTTCCCGATTAACCCTATGGCAGTTGCTTGCAAGCTGCGTCACCTAGACTGTCGCAACTCTTGCAAGTTTCCATCCCTTGCCCGACACATCCCTTCTACCTTGATTTCTTTCCCCTTCACAGCAGCAGCAATAGGCTACTTTCAACCGGAAGAGATGAGGGCAGCAGGAAAACGAGCATTTGGTTATCCTCGCTTTAATCATGAACACCAACAAAGCATTAGGGCATATGTTATGCCCACTAAGCAATATTATGCTAGTCTAAATAATGTACCATCAGGCCAAGCTCCATGTCTGTCTGACTTTTAGTCTGGTCTCGAGCTGAATATTTGTTTTGGTTTGGATCTTGAATAAACTCGGCAAATCCTTCTCAACTCTCCCAAGAAGAAATCTAAATGAAGCACCAGGCTTAGGTCCCTTCATGGTGCATACGTTTTGCCACTCCTGTATTAACTCACCTTCAACCGTGTCACCTGAATCCAGATGAAGGCCCTCATTCTGCAGCTGCCAGTATTAAAGGTAAACAAAAAGCCTAATCATCTAATCACATACATTTCTCCGTGCCTGGCAAGCTACACGCAGAGTAGCTAAAGAAGACAAAACACCTGGACATTCAAATCAGCAAATATGGCTCTTTGATGCCTATTTCAACTGACTGATCTTAAAACCTTTCCTGTATCGTGCGGTATTCAAACCTTAATAAAGCTTCAGTTATTAGAAAAATATAGACAATAGATGCGCTAAGTCATCAAAATCCTAAGAAAGTAACTAAGAGATTGAACCTTAACCTATTTTTGTATACAAACAACACATGTTGGTAATCACTGCGCAGCAGCTGGTTTCCATCTTGAATGTAGCTGGAACTCCTTACATCATGAAGTGACATTAGAGCTATACATGGCGAAATTTACATGACCGAACACATATTACTGTCCATCAAACAGCAATATTAATTCGTTACACCATCCAAGAGGGAATCCAGATCTGGGGTTACTACTACACGCCTATCAATGTTCCCAAGAATGCAACAGTGCTTCTCTTTGGTATTTATTGCTGCAACATCCTGAGGAAAGATGCAGTTCACGCCTGGAGAAACCTGCCACCATAAAATTAAGGTTAGAAAATGTATTTCAAGCTAGCGTCATTGCTTGGGGCTGTGGAATCTCTAAGCAACTGCTAAAAAGGCGTGTAAGGCACATGGGCTAAGGTACATAAAACCACTCTACATTGCAAACCTATATTCCAGATTCAAAGCTATTGAATGTGACAGGGCGCTTAAACAGCCAAGGAATGCCTACAAAATCAACAGCATGCCAAATGGGAGCGTCTTCCATTGGGAATATAGATATTTACACTCAGGTAGGACCCATCAAAAAGAGTGCTCTTCAAGAACTGACGGTTCAATGAATCACCATCTTAAAACTATGACCATGCAGTTCTGTCTGGTCCCACATGAATCCAGTGGGTGAACCATGACCGCAAGATACTGTAGTAACTTGCACATAAACCTACCTTATTGATACAATGCATCTGTCATTGACCTGGAATGAACTCTATGCTACAACTCCCAACCTCAACGACACCCTTCCTTGATGGTAAATAAATGCAGACTGTAAGATCTGGGTTAACCATACTCACATCGAAAAGGGTGTCTCCCAGCTTCATCTTAACAATGCCACTCTTATACACCATCATTTTCCCCATGAATCCTGCAGGCAGCTCTTGCAAACCACATCCCTTCCCCAAGGCACTCTTCTGTCCTTCAATCTCTTTCCCCCTCCCACCAAGAGCAGGCTGCTTTTCAAATGGAAAAGATACAGGTAGCTGGAAAAAGAGCATCTGTGGTTTCTCACTTTCCTCCTGCCATAACAAATAAAGAGTCAAGGTACTGCATATATCCAACAATATATCCAACAAAGTACCGATCGGTACATACCAGCAGACCAAGCTCTTCAGCTGGCTTAATACAGGTCTCATCTTGAGTTGAACTTGTGGAAGCCTCCCCGAATTCCTCTTCATCAAGAACTTCTGTGGGCAATCAAAGTTTGATGGAATGAATGATCATTTTTAACCAAGACAGTTCTGAGCGGTAAATAAAAATCTACCTGGATCTATGTCATCTGACCTCCTCAAAGGAAGAGTGACTGGATAATATGAGTCCTTTTTCTGCAGCAGAAAGTGCAAGCATAAACACAGCAATCCCTTGTTTTTATCAAGTTTTCATGCAGAAATCATATACAAGACAGAATGAACTCTGTTCGCTCACCCATGGCTGAACATATTTTTTCTTCAATAATGGGGTGACTATATCACTGCTATCTGCAGGGAAAAAAAAAAATTCCATTGTTTGAGGATGGTAAACCATCTGGTAAGTCAAATTGGAAAATGAGATGGTTGTTCGACATGGGACCTTGATGTTTGCTTCCATCAATGCTGGGACCTTGATGTTTCCTTCCATCAATACTGCCAGGAGAAATGCCAAATGACCTTGCAGATGTTGATTCACCTCCATTGATGTGCATTGGCTCCACTGCAAATTAGAGGATCACTGGTATAAGAACCATAAATTACGTTATCATTTTACGTACTCCAATACTGCACTATTTGTTGGTATGCCGGGAATACAAGTAAGGTACCAGATTGAAGCCTGATACCAAGACTTAAAAGATTATGTACTGGTTTCTTACACAATCAAACATATAGCATGCAGAATCCAATGAACAGATGGGTCCAAGAGGCTATAGATCGTGCAATTGAGAATAAAGGTCAACCAACAATTAACATGCAGATACTGAAACATCTTACAACATGAAAAACTGAGGTCACAAAATTTACATACACATAATTGAAATTCCTGTTATAATAGGGCGCCATTTATCCATTTTTGGTGCAGAAGAGAATACCAAACAAGGGTGAGAATTGTTGACCAAAAAATAATCCATCTTTGGTGCAGAAGAGGATATTAAACAGGGGTGAGAATTGTTACCCTAAAGATAAACCAAACCCACGTTCCCCCCCTCCCATTTGGCCTTTCCAAGAGTCAAAAATACTCACGAAGTTTATCGGATTATATCTAAAGACTTGAGGCCAATATTGCAATCGCATTCCAACAGGCACATCCAAGATCAATCCCTCTAATGATCAGCTAGTGAATGAGGGGGAACAGGTCTTTGGCTTGGTAAGAGATTGCTAGTGCTCCATGATCAAACTCTTGCTTTGGATGGAACCTTGTCCTTTCCTTGAGCCTCTTGTATATCCACTAATCATAACTTTGGAGTGCTCATATAGACTTATTGATACTTGCTTATCTTTCTACAATAAATAAAACCAGGAATAGATTGTCCCACTTTTTAAAATCATATTTGATGTGTGAAAAAGTTGTTATTCAAGAAGGAACTAAAATTTAGATAGTCAATGTGAAGAGTGTTGGAGATCCCGTACCAGAATATTACAACAGGAAAAAAGAAGAAATAAAAGAAACACAATCAAGTACGTGAATCAATCCAAAGGCTCGCATCCACGGGATATGCAAAGTTTCACCATGAAAAAGAAATAGATATAAGAGAAGATTACCTACTCTCAATACTCATATATAATCCTCTCAACTAGAAGCTATACTTACAAAGATCTCTCTAGGAAACCCCTTGAAACGACTGCAGTTCGCTGCTTAGCTGTCTGCCCGAAGCTCCCCTACTCCTGCTTTTTGCTGGCACCCTCTGATCTGTTGTCTTCTCCTGTCTCAAGTCTCAATCGAACCACCAAGTTATCAGGCTACCATCTATTGGATACCGTCGGCCTTTAGTGCCTTTTAAAGGCTTCGGACAGAGTTTTAATCCAAGTACAGGATGAAGTCCTGACTCGATTCCAACTCAAACAACGTCCTGACCCTTGGATTATCACCGCAAACTTCTCTCAACCACTTGATTGCACAACAGAGCTCCATGGACTGCTGTAGATCATGCCTACGCTCCTGGCTGAACTCACGGGCGCCACAGGCGCAAGATTGCACTGTTCATCCCAAAAGCTACATATTGTGGCCGTGGACCTCTTAAGGATCCAAGGTAAACCATGTGGGCACAGGTCCATGGTGGACCATGCTCAAAACCCCCACACAAGGCATGCCGCATTGACGCCCGTGACTGGCCCCTTTGTGCACGCCCACTAGGCCACGTTCACGGCCAGCCCACGCGCGCGAACAGCCAGCGCTGGGCGGCACTCGCACGCGCTGGGCCACGCCCTCGCAGCTGGCCCACACCACGCGCTAGTCTCTGGCAGCCCGCCAGCCTACGTTGGCCTATAGATCCCATCCAATGGCTCCGCATGCTTCCTCACGCATATTTTCTTTGTCTGGTCTCTATTTGGGCTGTTCTTGAGCTTGTTGGACTCCGTTCATCATCCTAGACCTCGCTGCGGGCTTATTATGGAAGCATTCAAAATGTTTTTCTCAACAATCTCCACCTCGACTCGATATTCGATCCCTATCTATCTAAGAGCTCGTCTCACGCTCCCATGCCCTAGCAATTGCCTGCTGATCATGGATGGGCAAACATTGGAGTCAAGCCAGATCGCTCAATCCCATCTCTGTCAGAGGCTATGTCCACTCCGACCAAACATCTGCTCGGGATAGCCTCCTGTGGCAATAAGAATTTCACCTTGAGATGTCACATGTCGTACTTCTGAGTCTCCCATTTTATGCCCGATCCACCACCTGGAGCTCCACCTCGCACTGGACTACCCACCATAAGGTAGTGCTCTCTATACTTTCTTCCTCTTATCACCATTCTACAACCGCGCATGACCTTCATGATTCCTCCATCATCTTTTCATTTGAAGCCAGTCAAATCCAATCTGCACAGGGAGATTAGATTCTTCTTAAAGCTAGGTATGTATCGGACCTCACCCAACTTTTTCACTATTCCATCATGAAGCTTCATGCTGACCATCCCGCTGTCCTTCATCTCACAGATCGATCCATCTGGTAGAAATACAGTGCCCTCACTGATCTCTAGGGAGTTAAATAACCTTCTGCAATACACATAATGGGAACAAGCAAAATCCATAATCTACGGAAAGAAAAAAGTAGATACCTCATCAATTACCAAGACATCGTCACTACCTTCTATATTGCTACTGGCCATCGCCATAGTAGCATGTATCCGATCTTTAAGTTATGGACAATCCTTGACATGATGCCCCAACTATCGCACCGATAGCATCTGATCTTGCTATGATCCCTCGTCATGGACTTGGACTGCCCACCTCACAATCTCCCACCATTCTGTCTTCTGCTGCCATCATCTCCGGTCACCATCAGGGCCGATTTGCCACTTGAACTCGAGGCTCGGTACTCCTGCTTAAAAACCTCGATCTGGAGTAGTGCAGAAGTCACCTCTTCCATCTTAATGGTGCTCTTACCTACAAGAAGAGCAGTCACCAAAGACACGAAAGAGTGAAAGGAATAATAGCAAGACCAATACCCTGGTCTTCTTAACTTTTTCGCCAACACTGAGAAGGTCGGTGAGGATCTTCTGAAAATTGGATAGATGCTCCTGCACGCTCTGTCCTTCATCCATCCACAGCTTGTAAAACTGCCTCCAAAAAAATAGTATGTTAGTAAGCGATTTTGTCATGTACAACTCTTCGAGCTTCGACCACAGCATCGTCAAGAAAGTCTCGCCAAGTACATGGATCACCACACCATCCACTAGGTACAAGCGAATTGTGCTCACCGCCTGCATCTAAATCCACTTCGAATCCTTTACCTCTATGGTGGTAGGCATCTCCTCGTACAAGAGAGCGTCGATCAATCCATGTTGGATGAGGACATCCTTTACCCTTGCTTGCCACAAGAAAAAATTGCCCTTCCCATCGAACCTATTGATCTCCACCTTGATTGCGCTTGTCTTCTCCATATTCTTCAATCTATATTACCATTGTTGCAATTCGTGCTCTGATACAACCTGGCTCTAATACCAATTATTGAGGATCTCGTACCAGAATATTATGGCAAGAAGAAAAAAATAAAAAGAACACAATCAAGTACGTAAATCAGCTCAAAGGCTCGCCTCCACGAGATATGCAAAGCTTCACTATGAAAAAAGAATAGATATAAAAGGAGATTACCCACTCTCAACACTTGTATACAATCATCTCAATTAAGAGCTATACTTACAAAAGTCTCTCTTAAAGACCCTCTGAAACGACCGCAGTCTGCCCGAAGCCTCCCTGTTCCTGCTGTTTGTCGACGCCCTCTAATCTGCTGTCTTCTCCCATTTCAGGTCTCAGCCAAACCACCATGTTACCAGGCTACCGTTGGCCTTCAGTGCCTTTTAAAGGCTTCGGACGGAGTTTGAATCCAAGTACAGGACGAAGTCCTGACTCGATTCCAACTCAAACAGCATCCTAACCCTTGGATTATTACCGCAAGCTTCTCTCAGCCACTTGATCGCGCAACAAAGCTCCTTGGACCGCCGTAGATCGCACCTACGTTGCTCCTAGCCAAACCCGCCCGAGCCACATGCATGAGATTGCACTGTTCATCCCAAAAGCCGTGTATTTTGGCCGTGGACCTCTTAAGGGTCCACGGTAGACCACGTGGGCGTTGGTCCATGGTGGACCGCACTCAAAACACCCACACTGGGCGTGCCACATTGACACCCATGACCGGCCCCTTTGTGCGCGCCCACTGGGCCGCGGACGTGGCCGGCCCGAACATGCGTTCGTGTGCTGGGCCACACTCATGCACGCCCGCGTTGGGCTATGCCCGCGCGCCTAAGCGCTAAGCCATGCTCACACGCCCGCATGCTGGACCGCGCCCTCGCAGCCGGCCCATGCAGTGCACTAAGCTCTGGCAGCCCGCTGGCCTACGACGGCCTATGGGTTCCTTTCGACGGCTCTGCATGCTTTCTCGCACATATCTTTTTTGTCTGATCTCTGTTTGGGCTGTTCTTGAACTCGTTGAACTCCATTCGTCATTCTGGATCTCGCTGTGGGCTTATTGTAAAAGAATTCAAGACGTTTTCTTCAACAAAAAGTACCAATAAGATTCTCAGCATAGTGGTGATCATAAGAAAAGTCGTGCAGAAAAATGTTGAACTAATAAGAATAGTAATATGACAAGCCCAGCAATGACTTAAAATATATGGCTGGATTCTTGAAAATTCAAAATTCTTAGGCACCAGACATGGTAGCATGAATGCTTTCAGTTGAGGACAGCGCACTTACTTAAGAAGACAAATATTTGAAACATCAATCACTTTCAACTAAATTTAAAGATATTTGCAATGTTATGCCTTTACGTGTTTTGGATGTCACAATATTCAATACACAATTAAATAATTGATAAAGCCAGGGAAACGAGCTTCTACATTAGGAAGATCATGGATGTTCAGCAGTTGACAAATGAGAGGATGAACTTCGATTATAAAGCCTTAGCCATCTATTCAATTTTGGCATTATGAACCTGCTTACATCCTATTTCCAAAGCCATGCATGTTCTTGAAGATCAGCATCTTCCATTATCTTTCCCAATTCCCATCCACCATTATGTAGCCTCTAGGCCTTTCTTGCGCACAATCACAAGTCTATGCAGTATAAGTTCATTCTCATTGCTTCTTCCAATATTTGTGTGACTACAAAGCTACCACTAATTTAATCGACTTTTATAATTCTTTTCTAGTTTTACCACACAATCACCTTAAAACTTCAGTCTTACATGGCATTTTAATCCATACAACCTTGCCAGGCATACAATTGTCTTAATTTTACTCCAGTCTTCTAGGCATGTAGTTGTAATAAACTCCACCTTATCAATCCTCATCTTCATTTTCATTTTCTGAACAATAAGGACAACATAGTAAAAGCTTGTGCCTTTGGGTATCTTATTGGCTATTGAAAGTTTCACTAAAACCCCAACTGCATATATACTACTACTAAAAGCATTTAATGTGCTTATTTTTAACCATAAATTTATAAAAATTAGCCTCCAAGAACCACTCCATATTCTCAGAGGTTACATGCTCATGTTGCATTGGGTGCAAAACATTGCTTCAATGTAACGTAACAGAATGCCATGATCCATGCTAAATGCTGATTGTGTTAATCATTCCCGAAAGATTTAGCACTAGCAAAATAACATGGATTTTTTATGAACACTCAATTACAAGCTAGCAATGGCAAACATTAAAGCATAGCTATTTAAATTTGCATTAAAATTCATAGTGATGTTTCTCCCATCTGCCCTTCCCATATAAAGTAAATGATGCTTTGCTTCTTCCCCAAATTACTCTCCTAAGCACAAAAGCTGTCATGCTCCTGATTACTGTTTAATTAAACATTGTTAAAGCTAGAACCAAGTTTTTACAGTTTCAATTCTTTCTTATAATAATTCACACCCACTAAGTCTTATTGGGAAACCTCACTTATCCAAATTAACAAAACCACTTTGACTGAGGTCTTAAGCTTTTCAAAAGCTCATGTTTTAGAAGCCTGCTACCATGAAAGGTACCCAACAACTGCAAGTAGTCTATGAGCTAAAACATTCCCTAGTGGTTTGATGGAGTGCTTCAAAAACTAGTTTGCTTCTGGCTTCATTCTAGAGTATGGCATTGATGATGGGAAGATCATCACTCTGTCTTGAAGATGACTTTTCCCTGATGCAAGGATCAAAGGTACATACTGACCTCTTTACATACCAACTACTCTAAATCTGTCAGAGCCTCCTTCTAGTGAATGTTGCTTTCAAGATAATCAAACAAAGTTCCCAGGGCTGGTTGAGCATTTTCACCAGTGACTTCACTAAGAGAAATAACATTTATGCCCTTGTTGAAGTTCTAACAGCATTCCTCTAGCCGCAACGTGACACTACTCTATCCAAATGAATATGAATTTTTCTGATGATGTTTCTTTTGCATTTACTTACCTATGCAGCATAGTAGAAGCTAAATTGATATGAACAGTCTTGGTAGACATCAAGTTCCTACTCCTTGAGGATTCCTTCTCTCCTTGCAGTAAGTATGCATACTTGCTAAATCATGCCTTTTGGATAACAGGCATTAGTGATATCCCACAAAAAAAGCTCCATTCGGTGCTAAGTTCCTTTGAGAATAAACACTCAATCTGCACTGTTAATTAATAGATGGTTTGTCTACTTACCTTCTGATGACCAAATAGCCGTGCAAAAAAAATTGCATGTTTAATTCATTAATGTTCCTCACAGCATGTGCTGAACCAATCCAAACTAGATGGTTTGGCCTGTACTGAACCCAACCAACACCAAATCAAGATCATTCAGTTTATCAAATCAATTCGTTTATAAACACCCCACCACCACACCCCCCCCCTCCTCTCCTGAGCCACTTCAATGATTCGATAGCCATTCAAAGACCGTCGCTCATGCTCGCTTGCTCTCTCCACCATCTTGATGCCGACCAATATTGTCGGTAAGCGCCTCACCCCCCCCGCCCCCAACTTAGTCCCCCTCTCTCCATCTCCTCCTCTCAAAAAGCCCCATTCTCTCTACCATTCCTTCCCCTGTCCTCACATCCCTCCCACCCTCTCCTTCTCCCTCTCCCCCCTCTTTGTAAGCCCTCTCTCCCTCCTCCCTCTCTTCATTTCTCTTCTCCCTCTCCTTCTCCCTGGTCTGGTATGCCCTAGCTTGGTACAGTACATACCAGTACTGTCCTGAACCAGTTGCTAGCCAGTACAAACCCTGGTACCAATTTGATGAACCTTGGCTCCTCATGCTAGCCATGAACATCTATCATCCTGTCTTCAATATCTCCCAACAACAATTGCTTGATCTCTTATGTTCCATCTCCTTTAAGCTCATAGCCAACATGCACATAAATTAGACCCGTGATCCCTCTGACTTGTATTCAAATATTAGCTTCTGTATCTTTCTTGAAGATTCCCTCTGGTGGGGCAAAAAAGGAAACATAATATCATACCTTATGCTAATCAAGATAGCATATTTGCACAATCTTGCATCATTATGAAGGTTGATTGGCATTTGCATGTATTTTTCTTCCAACTTCTGGGTTGCCTTCGCTATTCCTACCCCCTTATATCAGGACAAATAAATGGATATAGGCACTAAATTTCATACTTGGCACCTTTTGCAACAGAATAAAATATACAAAAATTTCTGTCATGATGTATTATTCATTCCTGTACTCCTACTTTTTCACATACCTTTTATGAAGATTTTATATTGATTATCATATATATAATACATCTAGGTCAAACATTGCATCCACAAGTAATGTATGTTTATTTTCTTTTGTAGATCACTAAACTGTACAAAAAGCTCACCTTTAGTTGATTTTACATTATAATAGCCCATCCAATATATCAACCTTAACATCTGCCTATTACTATGTGCATTTAATGCTCATATGCCCTCTCTCTCTTTCTAATGTTTTGATCCATAAGCAACCCAGCCTTATAGCTTTTCAGAGTATTCTAGCTTAAGTCTTGAGATTACACATCTGAGGATTCACATACACCACCAATAAACATACAAGGACAACACAAGAACTTTACCATATCATTACATAGATATGCATTGAAAATTTTGCTAGATAGTCCACAAAATTGAGCCTGATCTGGGTAACGTGAGTTAAAATAGTGCCAGTGTATAAAAGTCTACATCTGAATTTTTCAATAACCAATGTTTCTGCTTTTCTGCCAACACCCACTCAAACCAAACTAAAATTTAACATTAGCATATCTAAACAACAAAAAATAACCAAAAAAATAACGTGCACTGGCCACTAGCACTAGTATATTAATAAAAAAAGTTTGTACGCCTTGTATTGTGTTCTTAATTATAATCTTTATACATAAAAGCAGCCACTGTCATGTTATGGAGTCGATCCATTATTGAACATTATTTTTTCCAATTCTTTTGTTCCCTAAGACAACATAAACTGCAAGAAACATGCAACTTATTTCATCAGACCTCATTCTTGCATCCACTCCACTAGATAGGCTAGACCATTGAGCTAATATGAAAGAACAAGTAGACAATTAAAAAGAAAAGCAAACATTTACAATGTCAGGTGAGATAGTTTCCCTAAGTAGCTGGGTATGACCTTACTAGTTTGGTGCAATTAAAGGAAATGTACCAACAAAAGTTAAGTTTGAGTTTACTCACAAGCTGGATCAGCTTATAGGAAGACATATGACACAAAATTGAAACCAAACTGGCTGCTACCACCATTGATGCCAATGTACTGAAATTAATATACACATCTATTTGTTCTATTTAAACTATTGATCATACTTTCTATATTTGACCTTAGACCTAGAATAATGCACCATAACACAAGTATTGGGCAAGGGTAAGCTCGGTTCAACATGCCTGCTGTTTTGAAAGACAACACTTTTGCCCCATTGTTGATATGAGTAGGTCAGATTGGATCCAACAAACAAACAAGTAAAGCATAGCCTAGCTCACTCCAGAATCACCTTATTAAGATCTTGCATGTCACAACATCAAAAGTTTGGTGAAGGCTTTCCAAAAATATGGACACAAAGAAACTTAAAAAGACTTGAAGATAATAAATACAATTTCATGCTTCCACCACATATTAGACATCAATATTAAAAGTTCATTGATTGTTCAACACAATAACATAAATTACAGAGATGAATCATTCTTACACTTTCTTGGAGTCTTGGTGGATTTCCTTTTTAAACCTTTATGAGACAGCTGAAAACAGAATGAACATTAAATACTTTGAGAAA
The DNA here is from genome assembly GCA_006176705.1 of Cocos nucifera. Lineage (NCBI taxonomy): Eukaryota > Viridiplantae > Streptophyta > Magnoliopsida > Arecales > Arecaceae > Cocos > Cocos nucifera. The sequence goes on along the minus strand of QRFJ01002924.1, from coordinate 40,680 downwards.
GCTAAGTTTGTTAACCATGTAACACAGGATAACACAGCAAAAAACTGCAAGCACCTTCAATCTCCGCAGCAGCTCCTTGTCAACAATATTTTCTGCTTCATTCAGTGGTTTCCTATGAATAACACAGAAAACAGTGAAAATTTTAGAATAAATACCTAAAATGAAGAGCGACACTACAATGTACAGCAAAACTACAAGAGAACAAACATGTCGGTAATTGCAGGCTTTGCTGTTTTACGGGTTGGAACTTTTGGTGTGAACTTCAATGGCTGCAAGGACAAGGAAAATGTGCAAGCATG
>QRFJ01002924.1:0-40371 GCA_006176705.1 Cocos nucifera | reverse complement strand
GAGTCGACTCAACTAAAATGTAAAACCAAGCAAAACTACACAGAGAAACAACATGTCGGTAATTGCAGGCTTTGCTGTTTTACGGGTTGGAAACTTTCTAGGTCGCTGAACTCAATGAGCTGCAAGGACACAAGGATGTGCAAGCATGTTGCATTTAAGACGAGCACCACTATTTATCAATTTTGCATTATAAAATAAAAAATGGGACTGACGCAAGCACAAACGAAACAACTTTCTTGAACGGGATTTTCAAAAGTTATTAACTGATTTATTCTCAGACCACTTAATATTGTTTACTTCCTAGACCAATGCACAAACAAATTGAGTTCAATTCAAGTACTTGGATAAGGTGACAAGTGTGGTGTATAGCAGAATAGTTCTAGAAGCATGCATTGGCTTTAAGATTGTGAATATTCATATCCATTATCCAGTAATTAGAGCACCAGGAAAAATCATGGCAATCCACGACAAAGAAAAAACAACCAAACACCCAACTTAACACAACTAATTCAACAACTAGCTCTCATGGGCTTTCCAATCGTTAAGCTCATCCGAATGATATCTAGTCCTAGATGTAGTATAGTTATAACATACACCACAAATTCATAATTAGAAAAAGAACATAATCTTGATTCTATAGCGGACTCGCAGCAGATATATAGATTGAGTGACTAACTATTATGGATGTTTCTTTATATCATTTCCTTTTTGGTGGTTGAAGTACAAATGTATAGACATAAGGTTTAGATTCCTATATTAAGCCAATTCGAAGACATTGTCCTCTGTAATCTTTGTTCATATTACATCAACATTGGCAATCATAAAATAGGATTACATGCTGAGTAATGACTCAACATACAACAAAGTTGTATGAATTTCTCTTTTATAGACTTCTCAATGTATATTATAATTTTAATATCAAAAAAATTTAGCTTTAAACTCATATATAGCATGATCATCTTTGTCTTACTCATATTCTTCTTCTTTTCTTCTTTCATATCTTTTGAACGATCGTATGATTTTCACCCAGCAGAAAATCTAAGCCTTGAGAATGACATGATCACCCATGTTTTATCTTGTCCAATGTGGTAGGTGTTAGTCCGTAATTCATCTAATTTAGTATTCTTTTAATATATTGTTAGATCTTTCTACAGCTCCTAATAAAATGCAAATTGCGTAAATCGGCTTCACAATTGTCTAAAGCAGCGATTTTCATTTTGCAGGTAATTCAGAAAGTAAATGACATAATTGAAAACATTCTGGGAATCTAATGTTAGTAGTGCGAGCTCAAGATCTATGTGTTCTTTTAAGTTTATATGATTCGCACAACACAGTTTCTACCGAGAATCATAATATAAATGATCGCTTTAATTATGTCAATGAAATAAGATACCTAAATTGGCATTCGCATTATATTGGCCTCTAGACTTTCTCCGTGCACAGCTATAAGCAACTATTTAGCAAGACTAATAGAAAACATTAGTAGGGTTGAGTAAGTTCGAAGGCCTAGCTCTTTTCTCATACTTGATACACACAGAGTATATCAACTTCTGAAACCCTCCCAACCCATAACATATGTGACAATATAAATAGACATGTAGCAGCTAAATAATTATCGATGCTTCAGCTTCCAATAATCCAAGCAAAATCAAAAACCAACAAAGTTAAGCCTTCGGCACCAAAATAAAATAACTTCTATAAATTTCCAGAAGAGCAAGAAGTGGAGAAAATTCATTCTACAAATTCCGATATCATTAATACACACTTGAGATTGCAGACATACTCTGAGCAAGAAAATCATCACTAAAATACTTCATCATTCGAACAATTAAATTCACCTCTTGGTGTCACATCATTACAAAGGGAAAAAAAGGAAAAGAATCAAAAAGCAGTCATCAACATAGATTTAAACGTATATCATGCCTCATTAGACTCTACACGCACAGAGAGAGAGAAAGAGGCGAGTAACAAGACCTTGGGGAGGACGCTTTAGCGGGCAGGAAGAAGACTAAGCCTTTGGTCAACGAATTGGCGAGAGGGCTTTAGCGAGTAGAAGGGAGAAGAGAGAGGACTGGATGCATAGAAAGAAAAGCGGATCTGTGCAATTTGAATTGCAAGAAATGGGGTTGGCCAAACCCACCCATATCTTTAATTGATTAAAGGTCATTTCTTAGAATTTACGCTTCGCATGGTTCCCATTCGGTGGAACCACCGCGACTTTTAAATCTGTTTTTATGTTAGTTCTGGAGTCGAACGCTGCAAAAGGTGTCCATCGATTTTGAAGAAACGGAATGGGAACAGGGATCGGACTTTAAATGGTGATCTCGTACGGGCTCCCCGACGCAAGCACATCCCAGATAATCGCACTTTAATATTATAGATATTTACAAGAGGAAAAAACCTTTTAGTTGTGTAACTTGGGTGGAGATCTCTCTCTGCTCCCCGTGCCTTTTATCTCGTCATTAAATATTGAACTTTAGTGTTACATTTTATTTTCTTCATAGATGATATTCACGGATGCTATTTTTTTACGATCAATATATAATCTATAAATAACCTAATATTGATGGTGCAAGATAGATATGGATATAAATGACTTTTTACAATTTTTTTCCTTCTTTTATCAAGCGAGCAAAATTGCTGCGTTCCTCTAGTTGACTAGCAGAATAACTCAACAATTCTAAATCTATTTGGGAAAAAGGCTTTAATGATGGAAATAACTTTGTTGATCCAAGAAATATGAGGGAGAATGATAACAGCAGCTTTATGCTATTTAAACTTCCAATTTTTTCGTACCAATTTGTTCAAGCAATAGAAACTACCATTTTTTTATTAGAATATGTTATTATAGCTCTGGAATGATGGGTTCTTCAAGAGAGACTTAAAGCGTGTGATTATGCACTTCGGAGAGTGTCTATATCAGAGATGTCATAAAGTACTTTGATGTTTATGCTGCTATAATTCTTGTCTCGCCCATCAACCATGTATCCTTTGCTGCCTTTAATCTAATCTCCTTCCCTTCTACCCAGCCTTTTACTTTCTCTTTCAGTATCCTTCCCCTTATAATCAATATTTTTTGCTGAAGTTTCTTCATTATAACTTGATATCATGACCCTGTTATTTAACTAGAGATCCATTCTTTTGCCCTAGACGAATTACCAATCCATAATCTTTAATCTCCTTCCAAAGTATTCAAGTCTTCTAAATTTTTGTCAGAAAGTTTGCCAACTTTGGTGAAATGTATCATTAAAGTTGCTGACACCAATCTAGCATTTCCCCTCATTTTTTTTATAAAAATTTAAACATGAAAAGACACATCTAATTTGATATCATCAAAGACTTAAAACATATTTTCTCCTCCAATTAAGGATATGAATTATTTACGCAGATTGCACTGTGATGACATGCTGAATGTGAGCTTCAGACCTGAAAATGAGTTGCATTTATAGCATCCGTGCATATATTATCAAACGCAGTCCATTGCATTATGTCAATTCAATTTACCTTCCTAAAAAATCTAATATTTTCAAATGTACGCTGGTAAATTAACAATGCCTTGATATTATTACGATTTGATTTTTATTGAAATTGTTGTTCCTAAATATTTATTCTTGTGGGTAGTGTATGCAGAAACTCCTGCCCGCATGTGATTAGGAAGTTCCAGTTTTCTATTTCTCAAAGTTTTACCTGCTCTTTATCTAACTTATGATGTTTATAACATTTTTTTTTTTTTTTTGGTTTTTGCCAAACAAATACCAATAACAAAGATCCAGTGTTCTTGCTTTAAATATGTGGTTTGATTCATACATATATGATTTCTCTGTTTTGCTGCAGAAGCCAAAACTATACTCAACCACTCCCAATGGAAATTCTTCTCCAAAGCCTAAGACTATGTCCCCAGAAATTGGAGATATGTCAGAGACTCAAGAAAAAGGCATTATAATGGAGGGCCTTGGTTCGGTTGCTATGTATGATCAATGGGTTGCACCTCCGTTGTCAGGACGACGTCCAAAGCCTCGACATCAGGTGCTGCAGCAATCCAGTCCTTTGATGATCGATATTGTCCTTCGTTCCGGCATTCAGCTGAATTTTCAAACTATCACAGCACGGATCAGCTTTATTGCAAGAAAAGATGTACATCTTTGGTGGCAGCTACAATGGCCGTTATCTTAATGACTTTCAGGTGTGCATGGCTACTGATGCTCATTTTGGATAAATGTAGCGATACTCATGGATTAGTGGCTAGTGATGAACTTACACTCTTTGTGACATAAAAATGAATCATGATTTTTCGTCAGAAAAAAAAGGAATTATGATTTAGCTTTCTGCTGTGTGGGCTGTTTGTAATGGGCTTGCAATTTTTTGCCTGAAAATATCTTATGCCATTTTCTGGAAGACATAGCAAATCTGGAGAAATGGAAATCTTATTGATACTAGCTGTATAAATTTTCCTTTTTGATTCTAATTTTGTTCTTGGTAGAATAATTTATTTAATCTCATCTAAGCGATGCAATTACATTATTTTTCTGTTTGAGCAAAGGTCCTGGGTTTGAAAACTTTGACATGGTCTAAGGTGGAGGCCAAACCCACCTCTGGATCTGGGGAGTCAACGGTCTCAATGCCAGTTGCTCCCTGTTCTGGCCATTCGCTGGTAATCAGAAAATGAATTCTCCTTTACGGTACCCAGACTTGGTGGAAGGTATTTGAGATGATCAGTCTGTAAAGTATCATATCCAGAGCCCATGATTAGTATCTGTTTTGTTTTTCGCTCCTTGCAGATTACATGGAGAAGCAGAATTCTGTCTGTCGCTGGCACACAAAAAATCCATCTGAAACTGTTACAGGTCTGTGCAATTCTATTTACAATCTTTTCTGGCACGATTTTGTTTCTTTGTCGCGGTAGTTCGTAGTAACAATGGCTGCTGCCATTTGTGCTTATTTTATTCTTTTATGATGGTGAAGGAATTTGATCCGCGGACTTCCATGTGGTCAAACATAGAGACTCAAGGGAAGGCACCAGTATGTTTCTTCCTGCTTACGTTTCAGGAAACTTGTAGATTGCTAAATTTTCCTTATAATGCAGATTATTGTAATCTCCTTAGATGTTCTTTCTAGTTCAATCCTCTGTTAGTTAAAGTGCAGATATCCTTCACACGTTAAGATGGAGTGCATCGAATGACTTCTTTTCTGCTAATGCTAAAGGAATCTAGTGCAATAAATTCTACTAATTGCTGAAAAGTCATGATTATGCTCTAAATTATATGATTTTCTATTGGTAGTTTCATTGAGTAAGATGGCTTCTCCATAATTACCAAAAGAGCTTATTTCTTCCTCTAATTCCGCAAGTGTTTGTACTTTGTAGCATAGAGCAATACTACATCATCATGAAATAATGCTCTAGATGAGAAAAAACACTGTATGGGGAATGAATGTGTCCATGATATGTGACATTATTTTTAAATTTAAGGGAAAAATTCCAGATTCAGTCGCTTTAATTTTTATTCTTATGCTTCTTGGAAATTCCAGAAAAATGATAAACAAAATCACCATTGGATCCTTTATTTTAAATTTTATTTCTCTTGCAGGCCTCGCGTGGAGGTCAATCAGTGACCCTTGTTGGAACAAGATTAGTCATGTTTGGTGGTGAAAATGCAAAGAGATCTCTCTTCGATGATTTGCACATTCTTGACTTGGAAACCATGACCTGGAATGAAGTTGATGCTGCGTAAATGACAGAAAAATCAGTTTCCTTCTCTCTTTTTTAGTGAAATAATACATAACCATAACCATCTAGCCTTTTTCCAACTATTTGGCATCGGTTTAATGGATCCTCATTCGCCAAGTATTCTTATTCAGGGTCATCTTTGATGTTATTCCAAGTTTTCTCGCAACCTTCTTCCATGCTATCTTAGGTTTTCCCCTCTTTTTTTTTACAACCTTCAACACAAACCAAAGTACTTCTTCCTGGAGCCTCCTTGGATTGTCATTGAGTTTGAAATAACAAAGCACTTCTCCAAAAGAGAAAAAGGTCTACGTTGTCACTAAAAATATAACACATTTGCTTCCGATTCCGATTTACTTCTCTGTTAGGATCACATGTTAAAAAATAAATGAGCAGTTTCCATACTTTAAGGTTCCTAATGGAACTTGATGAGTGTGCTTCTTGGATCTTGTTTATCTTCAGTGGAGAAGAAACTAGAAAAGGATTTTATTATTCTGATATTGGATACCCAAATATGTTGTAAACAATATGAATTTGTTTAATCAATTCTGAAATGTCTGCTCCAACTGCTTACCATGCAAAAATTTGAAAGAACTGCTCACATTGAGAGGATCCAGAGAACCTCAATTATGGGATGTTCAAAGTCATAATTATACTAATCCACATGATAATGTTACATCTGTCGCATTCTGACCATTCATCAACTTCTGAAAGTGAAAAGACTTATAGGGTATATGGTATAGGGTTCAGTAGCAGTTTATCATGTCTTCTGAATTTCAGTCCATTTTATTAGGTTTTCTACTTGTCTTTCTTGATCAGTCAGACGAAATCAAAACTGCTTTCCACGTTGGGACCTCCTCTAATTGCATGTATTTTTTCTTTACCATTTTATGTTCTCTGCCGACCAACATTTTCAGAACCATCCCGAATCGGATGGTTTGCGGCGTGCCAAACCAAATTGATGAAGAATTGGAACGGTTCCGACATAAAAAATGGCACACGCAGGTGCCGAAGAAGAAAGAGAGGAAAATAGAGACAGAGAGAGAAGGAATCGTCGGAAGCCGCCGGTAGCGCTCTATGGCCGTCGGAGGGTGGCGGAAGCCGCTGCGGCTCGGTTTGTCTGATAGAACTGCTGCAACGAGCAAGAAAGAAAGAGAGAAGAGAAGAGACCACCGGAGATGGGAGGATAGGACGGTGGAGAGGCCATCGGAGAACTCTGAGTGGCCGTTATGGCCACCGGACGGCAGAAACGGTGCGGACGGCATCGCGGTCGCGGAACAGGAACTATCGCCTCTATTCACGAATGGCTCTTTTTTAAAAATGGGGATTAACAGTGAAGCCGACAAACCATTTTCTTTTTTTAAAAAAATGGGGATTATCGCCTCTGTTCACGCATTGCGGTCGCGGAACAGGACCTCCTCTAATTGCATGTTTTTTTTTTTTATCACCTTCAATCTCCGCAGCAGCTCCTTGTCAACAATATTTTCTGCTTCATTCAGTGGTTTCCTATGAATAACACAGAAAACAGTGAAAATTTTAGAATAAATACCTAAAATGAAGAGCGACACTACAATGTACAGCAAAACTACAAGAGAACAAACATGTCGGTAATTGCAGGCTTTGCTGTTTTACGGGTTGGAACTTTTGGTGTGAACTTCAATGGCTGCAAGGACAAGGAAAATGTGCAAGCATGTGAAGACAGAGCCCATATTTTCATTTTTGCAATAAATAAAAATGCTGAGAAGCACAACTAACAAACCTTTCTAGAAGGGACTTCAGAAGTTTTACTTGATTTATCTCCCATTTGTTTACTTCCTAGACCAATGCAAAAACAAATTGAGAATCAAGTCTGGAAAGGTGCAGATGGGTGTTAGAGATTGTCCTAACATCTTGGCTTTAAGAGTTGGTGCATATTACATTAATATCAGTTAGCACCATATGGCAATACATTACATCAGCTTTTGGGCTTTCCAAACATGAAGCTCATTCCGAAATGTCATTAGCATGACTGTATGCCACAAATTATTCATACAACAATTCATACATTAGAAAAAACAACTTGATTCATAGCGGATGCTAGAAGATCACTATTGATTTGAAGTGCTCTATTATGGATGTTTCTTTTTCTTTTCCTTTTTGGTGGGTGAAGTATGTATACAAAGGTGATTATTTAAAATCTCAAATGCTCCTCTATTTCTGTTCATTTACATCACATTGGCAATCATAAAAAAGGATTACATGCTTGAGGTATGACCAACATACAACAAAGTTTATGAATTTTCTTTTATAACTTCTCAAATGTATATTAAGTTTTTATATCAAAAAAATTAGTTTAAACATATATAGCATGATCTTTTCTTCTTCTTCTTCTTCTTCTTCTTCTTCTTCTTTTAACGATCGTATGATTTTCACCCAGCAAGAAAATCTAGCCTGAAAGACATGTTACCCATGTTTATCTTCCATGTGGTAGGTGTAGGTATCATTTATTACGTTTCTTTTTGAATTGTCAGGTCTTCTCCTAATAAATGAAAGATGCTAATGGCTTCACAAATTGTTAGCAGGCATTTTCATTTTGCAGGTAATTCAGAAACATAACATAAATTGCAAAAACATTCTGGGAATCTAATGTGTATGCGAGCTCAAAGTTAATGGTTCTTAGTTTGCTTTTATAGCACGACCGTTTTACAATATCATAATATAAAGTGATCGCCTTATCAATTACTCAAAAGTAGATGACCTGCAAATGGCATGCATTATTGGCCTCTGAGCTTTTCGGTGCAACACATAGAAGCAACTATTAGCAGAGACTAAAGAAAGGCAAGAAGTAGGGTTGAGTGGTTTCGAAGGCCTAGCATCTTTCTCATCTTGTACACAAACTATTAGCTGCTGAAACCCTCCCAACCCATCACAGTGATGAACAAGATATAAATCTTTAGCAGCTACATAAATCCAGATGCTCAGCTTCCAATAATCCAAGAAAATCAAAAAACCACCACAAAGTTCAGCTTCGGCACCAAAATAAAATAACTTCTATAATTTCCAGACAGAGCAAGAAGTGGAAAAATTACATTCTAATTCAACGATATCAAATTAAAATAAACTGAGAAAGCAGAACAATCTGAGCAAGAAATCATACCTAAGGCAAAGAATACTCACTTGAACAAAGAATTCACCTCTTCCAGCTATCAAACATTCAAGGGAAAAAAGGAACAAGAATCAAAAAGCAGTCCATCAACATCAGAATTAAACGATATATCCATCTAATTAGCTCTAAGCACGAGAGAGAGAGAGAGAGAGAGTACCAAGCCCTTGGGGCAGGAGCTTTAGCGGGGCAGGAAGAAGAATAGCCTCTGGTCCAAAGAATTGGCGAGAGGGCTTTAGAGAGTGAGGGAGAAGGAGACGGACGTGGTGCATAGAAGAAAGCGGATCCGCTGCAATTTGAATTGCAAGAAATGGGGTTGGCCAAACCCCACCCATATCTTTATCTGATCTAGAAGGTCATTTCTTAGAATTTACGTTGCATTGGATCCTCTCCGGTGGACCACCGGACTTTTAAATCTGTTTTTATCTTTAGTTTGGAGTCCGAACCGCTGCCAAAAAAGGGCCATCCATTGGTTGGCTGGGAAACGGAATCGGGAACAGGGAATCGGCTTTAAATAGGTGATCTCGTCACGGGCTCCCCGACGCAAGCCCATCCCATCATGATTTATTTAAGATATTTACAAGAGGAAAAAAAACCTTTTAGTTTGTGTAATTGGGTGGAGATTCTTCTTGCTCCCGTTGCCTTTTATTGTCATTAAATATTGAACTTTAGTTTACACTTTTAATTTTCTTCATAGATGATGGATGCTTTCTTTTACCGTAATGATATATATATATATTTTGATGGATGCAGTGATTGGATAAAATGCTTTTTAATTTCTTTTCCTTTTCATGCGAGCAGCAAATTGCTCGTTCCTCTAGTTGACTAGCAGAATAACTCAACATCTAAATCTATTTGGGAAAAGGCTTTAATGATGGGAAATACTTGTTGATCACAAATAGAGAGAATGAATAACAGCAGCTTTATGCTATTTCAACTTCCAATTTTTTCGTACCACTGTCAAGCAATAGAAATAATTTTTTTATTAGAATATGTTAATGTGAATGAGTAGTTATTGAGCTTAAAGTAGATATGCTTGGACAAAGTCTTGAGATGGTCATAAACTTGGTAAGTCATGTAGTTTTGTACAAACTCATTAAAAAACGAAAAGTAAATTTTTTTATTAAAAAAAAAATAATGAGTAAAAAGTTAAATTATTTTAATCTTTTCATAATGCTATATTTTTTGATGAATCCTACCCATGAATACATGATCTTCCTTTTCTTTTGGGAAAAAAATAAATATATAAAGCGCCAAACCGAGCTCCAATTGTGTATACGTGGGAACGTATTTTCTCAAAGTGCTGTCTTATGCCCAAATATCCAAGAAGAATATATAATATCCAGGAAGAATATATAATTATAGTATACATGCACTTTCTCGTAATCTATGAGCTCATCTTTACGTGACAACTAAGATAATAAGGCAAGATGCAATCCACCAGTCTAACAAATATAGGATGTAACCGTTACTCGCCATCCAAGATAGAATCATTTGTAAATAATTTTATTTTTAAAAGTGGTTCTGATTCACATAAGATTTGTCAAATGTTTTGATATGGAACCAAGTAGGCTGCAGATCAGAGAAGCGTGTTTGTGCGTGCGCGCGTGTTTCTTTTTTCCTTTTTATTTTTTTCTTCTGGTGAAGAAAATTGCGGTTACTGCAAGATGACTACGATACCATCCATTCATCTGTATGAGCTAGTGAGGCTGGCCGACAAGGATAGAAGTTTGTTTCCTCCTGATGTGCATGTAACAAGCATGGTGATGAGATCCTCACTGGAGAAAGCAGTCTTCTAAGTTAACCACGAGTAAGGAAAATTCATTAAACTAGAATTATAAATTGCCATCAGACATCAAATTGAAATCAGCATTCCAGTTAACAAACTAAAGATCAAACGGACTTCCTAACCACCATCCCTTTTTTTATTCTTGTTCCTCCCCTGTATTTTTACTTTAAGTTGCTACCCACTTGAGCACTGATAGATTAACCAAAGTTGTTGAGTGAGATACCCAAACAATTGGAATTCACTTTCAAAAGGTTCCAAGTTTCTTTTAACAATAAGAACAGAATTTTCAAAGAAAAGGCGGCGTAGGCGGAGAAGGTGAGGACAGAAGTCTGATAAAAGAGGAGGCTATGTTACCACTACCTCCAATTGCCGGATTCCGCTTCCACCACCACCACTACAAGGGACGGCTAGGATCGCTACTTAGTTTTATTGTAAAAAATAATGCAGAAGCCCCATAGCAAAATTCTTCTTGTCAAATCTTACCTTTTGCATGCAGATAGCAGAGATAAGAGGAGAGAAGAAAATGAGAAGCTGTGGCATGGAAAATTTGTTTATATTAAATGCCCTGTGATTCACAGCAGAGTTTATCATAAAGTTGCAATCTAGTGTAAGAAGAGGGCCTCAATCAAACTGATAGAATACTGATGAAACCGAGTCCCAGCACATATTTCTCGTAAAAGGGTTCTGCTGTTGTTTTCAAAATCTTATTCTGCATGCAACCAAATGTATCTTAAATGAACAAGAAAAAGAAAAGTTAATGCTTACATTATTGTGCGAGGAAAAACAGATGCTCCTCGGAATTGGCTTGTGACCAAGTGCCACTTACTTTACTGAGTGTTAGGGTAAAAAATGCTTCAGAAATCATCACATTGAATAAGACGTGAGCAATGCTTCCTACAAGTATATTGCTACAACAAGAGAGTATAAAAGTATGGAAATAATTTTGTTTTTTTAAAAAAAATATTGTTAAGCAGGGCTAATACAATATAACAGTGCCTCATTCTCTACCTGGCTCTTGAATCACATCAACTGGAGCATGCCACTTTAATTTCAGAGACATTTGTCTGGTCATCAATCAGGTCACCGGACATTGCTGAAGGTATTCTATGACGATTCAGAATTCGAGAGGTAGCTACCCGGGCATTTTGATAGTTCAGCACAATTACTCTTTCATCATCCAAATCAAATCTTAAGCTTTCTTCACTGCAACCCTCCACCAGCTCACACAAATGTTTTAGATTCTCAACCTCCACACCATTTACTTTCTTCACCTGCTCACCATTTATTTCATGCTATGAGACCCATTAATTAAGAAACATAGAATCATAGACAAATGGTTTAACAAGGATTTTAAATTGGTGAACTGTGACTGTTTACTATGGAAACTTGATGGAACCAGAGTCCTTGGTTAGGCCCGTAGATTTGCAAAATAGAAAAGGACATACCTGTAACTCAGATAGACGCTCATATCCTGCGTTAATATCATCCATCAGGACCTGAGCCACAGAATTGGAGATAATCATACCGATATTGATCATAATTCTGAAAACAAAGGCTGTAACAAAGAAAAAAGGGAAAAAAAGGGACCACCTTCCTAAATCAATCGACACTACAGTGGTTACTCAGATACTGTCAGCCATATATTATAAAAACTGTTACATCAAATTCAGCACAACAAAGAAAGAAACTTAATAAATGGTTTCATACCTGAAACAGAAAAAGAAAGTAAAAATATTCTATATATTTGTCTAATATGTGACAAGGTGAACAGGGTTGTTTTGTACATATGGTTGGCTGACAGGTTCGCTTGCTTCTTGTTCAAGTTATCACAGGTTTTCCCTGATCTTTGTCCTTAAATTGTATCACACCAGATAGATTATTCATATTTGACAAGGGGTCATAAATTTCTTGAGCTTTGGCTGAATGATTGAGCAGTTAGGGCTGCAAGAAGAGTTAATGCAGAGGCAGATATAGACCATGGCCTAGCAAGATGTTAAATCTTAATGCAGTACACGGTTGATATCAATTAAGGGAGAAAAATATAGCATTTCAGGAACCACAGCCGGAAAACATATTAATCATATGATAGAATTTGCAAAAGTTCCCCTCCACATATTAAAGAAATGATAAAGGATCATATAGCAATCTCAATGCAACAGCATGATATATCGACCTTTCTTTTAGCAGACCATCCCAAATGTCTGCTGATGATGAACATAAAGAAACAATAAAGATTAACTGTCTCAACATTTTAACTACATTCTTACAGCAATAACTTACAAGGGTCAGCACTACCAAATCTGGTGCTGTAATATTTTTTACTGGGGCCCAATCTAAAACACAGTTTTTGAATTGTTCATTACCACTTTTTCCATGTTAGTCTTTTCTACAGCTAGGACCACTGATGAAAACTCCCGGTGGTTTGGAGCCCTAATAAAGATGGTAGGCAAAAATACTCATTACATTGATGATGATGACATTAAAATAGGCAAAAATCCTCAGCAGTTTGAAAAGTAAATTTATGTAGTAGTTTTCAAGAAGCATGTCTCATATAATTCTTCATACAAGGTTCATCCTATATGGTTCCTGAAGAAAAATCCTGATTTCCCGGACCAGATTCGTTCAGATTTGATCGGATCAAGAGATATATTTCAAAAAAAAAATTTCTTTGATCCGAATCAGATCTGGGATGTTTCAGATCTGATTCTATTATTTTAATAATTAAAATAAAATATAGATAAATTAAATTATATTTAATTTATCTTGATGTATGGTAATCCTATTATCCGTTGATGATCCTGTAAGCAGCGGAAGGTTCTGGATCTAGCCACGCAAGTGTCTGGCCTCTACCGGTATCCACTCGGGCTGGATCTGGAGATCCTCTTCTTCTTTATCACGTCTCCAAAAATCATATCTGAATCTGATTTGGAGGATCTTCAAAACAGCTTTCGAAGATCAGCAGTTGTCCTTTGCAGCAGCGCAGCCTTCTAGCTTTCTATCGTCTTTCTCTCACCTAGATTGCACCAACTGAGATCCCAAACTTCTTTGGGCGTGGAGAGGACAGGAAGAAGATGAACTTGGCATAAAGGAGGAAGAGAGAGGCAGCCTTGGGGCGTAGGAAATTATTCCTATATTTTGAGTTGGGCGCAGGGTCCTATTTATAGACTATGCGTGATCCAACTCCTCTTCATCCCAACCAATCACAACCCTTTGTGAAATCAGATCTAAATCTGATTGGTGGGAATAGAGTCCCTTGGATTCATCCTTAGATGGCGCCTAAGATCAGTCAAAGTTGGTTCTTAGAAGGAGTCTAATCGGAATCCAATAAGGAGATGGAGTCCCTGTCCAACAGGAACTCCTGGGCGTGGCGTGCGGCCTCCTCCTTGCCAGCTTCTGGCAGGGGGACAAACCCCCACCAGCTCTCCAATAGGTGTGTGACACGTGGACAAAAGTCAAAGTGTCAATGGTCAACATTTGACCAATCAAAGATCAACTTTTGACCAAAGTCAAAAGGACGAGAAATGGCAGATGACCAAAAATGGCAGGTATTGTCTTGCAAAATAAGACAATCCTTTTCTGACCTGGACAGGTTCTAGTCAGATCAAGTGAAGGCATCTGATCGAGCACAAACTTCTTTGGCTCAGTCAGGACAACTATTTATGATAGTAAAAGAAGAACATTAGGATCAATCGAGTGCTAGCACGATTTTCTTGAACCTAATTGAATCTCATTCAGATCAATTGAACTGGATCAGTTCAATTGATGATCACCAGATTCAAACCCTTATTTGTGTGACCCAGTTAGGTTCAGTTCTGTATGGTAATGGGATATGTCATGATCTCTATCATCGACATCATCGAAACTCCTTTCGATGGATCAGAACTTTTATGATTCGAACAGCTAGAATGATCGATCATCTAAATCATTCTAATTGCTCCCAAAATCCACCAGTGACACCTAGCAGTATATGGTGGCAACCCATCAGAGTTGAATGCGAACCTCTTGGTGCAGCTACCTGTGTGATTAAGTTCTTCTATCTTGAGCCCCGATCAGATTAGGGTTAAGGTGAATTCGTCAAACCCTAGTTTCTATCATATGATGTAATCATTCGATTCAAGTCCGATGTGAAAACCTAAATAGAAACTCTTTCTATTATTTCACTCTGCCATGGCCATGGACTTCTGGACTTGATTCTCATGATCATCATAAGGCTGCTCCTCTACTACCGAGGTAGATAGATTCCATCTTGATGCAATCCAGTTCCTACAATAAACATGCTATAGCCAACATACACCTCAGGGTTCCGAATGGCTTAGAGACCGAGTTATGTAGTCAAACTATAACACCCTCAAGGTGAACTGCCGATGCACCTCAGGTCAAAGAACCAGACACACCACTAAAGCATCGAGTCAGTCATTGACGAGAAGGTAGACTTCCTAATGACTAACTCGAGGTGGTCACGCTCAGTGCCCTCGTTCTCTAACGAGTACCTGTACTTTCGCTCCGGTGTCTCCACACCGTAGACTCAAGACTCATCTACTAAAGAGAAGCGATTGTACACCAACCTTCCGGATCAATCACCATCCTCGTGATGATCCTATGGTCGGGAGCATTTTATGAGTTAATAATGATTATTCATGTCTTAAATTTTCAACTCTTGAAAATATGAATTATCATTACCAGTAACTCAAAGGATGTATCACAGACACTAAATACACATATGTGATAGCAAATAACCTATTTTATTGATTATAGTCAAAATTATAATTTTGCCCCTAGAAGTGTATTACAAGTGTCAGCCAATTCTGGCTTCTAGGGCACATATATCTAACAATCTCCCACTTGTCCTAAAGCCAATTGGCTATAAGTCTAAGTCCCATCTTCTCAAGGTGGGCTTCGATTTTTTGTTGTCCCAACGGCTTTGTAAGTGGGTCTGCCACATTGTCTGCGGAGTTGACTCTCTTGACCTCGACGTAATCCTTCTCGAGGTAATCACGGATGAGGTGGTATCGCCGCTCAATGTGCTTGAATTTCTGGTGAGACCTCGGCTCCTTAGCAAGGGCTATGGCGCCATTGTTGTCGCAGTACAGAGGAATGGCATCTGATGGCATTACTCCGAATTTCTGCAGCAAACTTTTTGTACCAGAATGCTTCCTTCGCAGCCTCTGATGCAGCGATATATTCTGCTTCCATGGTGGAATCTGCTATCACGATTTGCTTGAAACTCTTCCAGCTGACAGCACCACCATTGCACACAAACAGACTCCCAGATGTCGACTTTCGATCATCTACATCGGACATGAAATCCGAGTCTGTGTATCCCTGGACTTGGAGTTCTCCGTTACCAAAAACCAACATCATATCCTTAGTTCTTCTTAAGTACTTAAGGATACATTTCACAGAAGTCCAGTGTTCTTCACCTGGATTTGACTGATATCTGCTTGTGACACTCACAACATGGGCTATATCAGGTCGTGTACATAGCATGGCATACATGAGGCTCCCTATTGCAGAAGCATAAGGGATCTTGCTCATGCGTTCTATTTCCTCAAGTGTGCTAGGGCACATCTTCTTGGAAAGATGAATACCATGTCTGAAGGGTATTAATCCCCTCTTAGAGTTTTCCATACTAAACTTCTTTAGTACTTCCTCTATGTACATCTTCTGTGAAAGTCCTAGCATCCTATTCGGTCTATCCCTATAGACCTTAATTCTTCGAATAAAGGATGCTTCACCTAGGTCTTTCATGGAGAATTCCTTGGACAACCATATTTTGACTGTCGTCAACATAGGAATATCATTCTCAATAAAGAGGATGTCATCCACGTACAATACGAGGAAGACAACAGCGCTCCCACTGACCTTTTTGAAAACACGGTTCCTCTTCGTTTTTGATAAAACCAAACGTTTTGATCACATCATTGAAACGAGTGTTCCAGCTCCGAGATGCTTGCTTAAGTCCATATATGGACCTTTGCAGCTTGCAAACCTTGTGATCAGTATCACTGGATGTGAAACCTAGCGGCTGTTCCATATAGATATCTTCCTCAAGATATCCATTTAAGAATGTCCGTTTTCACGTCCATTTGCCATATTTCATAATCGAAATAGGCTGCAACGGCAAGCAATGTGCGGATGGATTTTAGCATAGCCACTGGAGAAAAGGTATCCTGATAGTCAATGCCTTCGCGTTGACTATAACCTTTTGCCACTAGTCTAGCCTTGAATGTCTCCACATTCCCATCTGCACCAATCTTTCTCTTGAAGATCCATTTACACCCAATAGGTACTATACCTTCTGGTGGATCTACCAAGATCCAGACTTGGTTTGAGTGCATCGAGTCAATTTCTGACTGCATTGCCTCTAGCCATTTCTCGGAGTCGATATCTGATATCGCCTCGTTGTAGGTTTTGGGATCATCACCATGAGCACCATTACCTACGAGGAACATTTCCTCTACTTCTTCTGAAATAATACCTAAGTATCTTTCAGGAGGACGGAAAACTCTTTCCGATCTACGAGGTGGAGGAGGTAGTGTTCTTATTGGCTCAACCTGATTTGGTTCCATTTGGTCCTTAGCTCGTTGTACTTGTGAGACTTTCTCATCAAGCTTAATCTGCTTTCCAATGCCGCTATCTTGAATAAACTATTTTTCAAGAAAGATGGCATGTCGACTCACAATCACATTGTGGTCTTCTGAAATGTAGAAATAGTATCCTAATGACTCTTTAGGATATCCTATGAATCGAGCTCTGAAGGACCTAAACTCTAACTTGTCCGCTTGTTGTCTTTTGACATGAGTCCGAACAACCCCAAATTCTGAGATGACTCAGACTTGGTTTCTTACCGTGCCATATCTCATACGGTGTGGTAGGAACGGTTTTAGAGGAAACCCTATTCAGTAGATAAATTGAAGTTAACAATGAATGTCCCCAAAGAAAATCAAGGAGGTCTGTGAAGCTCATCATGGATCGGACCATATCCAATAGAGTCCGATTTCTCCATTCTGAAACCCCATTGAGTTGAGGTGTTCCTGGTGGAGTCCATTGAGAGACTATGCCATTTTTCTTGAGATAGTCTAGGAATTTTCGGCTAAGGTATTCACCTCCTCGATCTGATCGAAGAACCTTAATGGGTTTTTCAGTTTATTTTTCTACTTCATGTCTGAATTCTTTGAACTTTTCAAAAGCTTCAGACTTGTGTCTCATAAGATACACATACCCATACCTAGACAGATCATCGATAAAGGTAATGAAGTAGACAAAATTGCCTCTAGCCGGCACATCAAATGGGCTGCACACATCAGTATGTACTAGGGCAAGGAGATCTGTGGCCCTTTCCCCATGTCCTACAAAAGAGAGTTTAGTCATTTTGCCTTGAAGACAAGATTCACAAGTTGGATATGACTCGAAAGTCAATGGACTCAATAGCCCATTTTTCTCCAATTTGTTGATCCTATCTTCTGCTATATGACCTAATCTCAGGTGCCATAGATATCCTATCGTTTGGACTATCCCTAGGTCGTTTGGCATTCACGTTTTGCTCGATAGTTAGAACAGGTACATCAATATGTAGCTGATAAAGACCGTTAATAAGAAAACCATTTGCAATTTTATTTCTTTCATAAAGAATGTTACAATGGTCCTTAAAGAAGGTAATCACATAGCCTTCTAGTGCTAAGCATGAAATAGAAATCAAATTCCTGCTAGCTGCAGGCACATAATAATAGTCTTTCAAAACTAAGTCTAAACCAGATGGTAATCAAAGAGGGTATGTTCCCACCGCCACTGCAGCAACTCTTGCTCCATTACCGACGCGTAGGATCATGTCTCCATCCCTCAGCCTCTTGCTATCCTCAAGACCCTGCATGGAAGTGCACAGATGAGCACTAGAACCAGAGTCAAGCACCCAACTGGATGCAGAAGAAACCGTAAGGTTAGACTCAATAACGAGCATACCTCCAGAAGGACCTTCCTTCTTGTTCTTCAGGGTGGCCAGGTAAGTAGGGCAGTTCCGCTTCCAGTGGCCGTCGCTGTTGCAATGGAAACACTTTCCTTTGACATCGGCCTTTTCTTCGCTCTGCCTTCTTCTTCTTTCCTTCCATCTTCTTGCTTTTTCGCAGACTTCTTTTTCTTTTATAAGACTTTCTTTTGGAAGAAGTCCGTTCCATAGCAAGAACTGAGCCTTTAGAACCTTTCATAGAAAGCTCAGCGGTGACCAGCATGTTCATTAATTCGGCCAAGGAATTTTGAAGTTTATGCATGTGGTAATTCATGATGAATTGCCCATATGCATCAGTCAAGGATTGCAGAATAATATCGTTCTGCAGATCCAAGTCTAACTTCACACCGAGCTTCTCAAGCTCTTCCAAGTCCTTGATCATCATCAGACAGTGATCTTGGACTGACTGCCCATCACGCATCTTAGCCTTAAAAAGTCATTTTGTGACTTGATACTTGGCTGCGCGACTCTGTTCACCAAACATCTCCTTACAGGTGAGCCAACATTTGGCGAGCAGTCCCGATATCTTCATGTTGGCGTGGGAGCTCATCAGACATCGAGCCCAACATGTAATATCTGGCCTTATTATCTTCGTCTATCCATTTTTTCAGAGACTCTCTGTTCAGTGGATGGATGGGCTGGTAAGGTGGGAGGGTCCTGATCCAATACATGGGTTAACTTCTCAGAAATCCAAAATGATTTTGTAGTTCCTGAGCCAATCTTTATAATTGGGTCCGGTCAGTCTATGTGTGTCCAGGATACGTGCCAATGGATTGGACGCAGACATTTTTCTATAGAGAGTCAAAGATTCTAGTTAGATACTGTAATTATGACTTGACCAATTTATTTAGAAATTTTATTTTTAAATAAATTAGCTTCCACTATTTTCTTGGATCCCTACACTCCCTCTGTAGAGATGCGAAAATCTCCATGATTAATGATTTCTAGTGGGTGGTGCGGTCTCACCAACTGACTCATCACCTCACCTAACAGTTATTGGTGATGGGTTAGCCAATGAGTGAACAACTCTTGTTCAATGATTCTCTAATCATGGTGCACCCAAACTTGGTCTCTAATTCATGAATCTCACCGTATCCGGAAATATTGATCCACTCCTTAGTTAAGTCAGACCCACCATTTGCACAGACTGGATTCCTAATTGAGTCTCTCACCGTATCCAAATATTGAGCCCAACTCATCCTCCAGCCCATAGCATCCAATGCCTAATAGACATGGTTGCATCTTCCCGGTGCAACTGAGCCACTGTATCCAGTCGAGAACAATCAACCCCGGGAAGGGCCCGCACATCTACAATGGTGGAAGACCTCAGACTTAAACTTTTCTTAGGGAGAATTGATTCAGGTCTCATTAAACTAGACTTGTCATAGTCATAACAATTATGACTAACCTAGTGGCATGGGTTAGCTCAGATTATTGACCACCTCAAATCAGAACTGTGTCAACAGATATGGCCAGGTAAGTGAGATCCGGTGGAAGGAATATGCCATTAACTCGTACAAGAACGCATTCAGGTCGAGTAGCTTCCAATTAAAAATCAAGTCGGTCGTATGTGCCAAACTTACCTTAGACACCAAATTGTTGAGCCAGAACCAATTGGGTTAGCCTACAATCCAGACTCTAACCTCTGAGCCTAATTAGGTCTTGCTTGATCGTGACTCGATCTTGACCCAGACTTAATCCTATTAGGCTGGTCAATTTAAGCATTGTTGATCCCATCTAACCAACTCTTGATTCGGTTTGATCAACCGCTTAGACCTAATTGAGCTACCCAAGCCCGAACCCAGTATTATGAATATGTCTTAGATCTGAAAATTCTCAATTTTAGACCTAATTAATATTTCATAATCTTAATTTTTAATTAAGTAGGGTTCATAAATAAAATATGCACAATAAATCCTAGGGTTTCAGGATCTAGGGTTTTGCAGAAAGTAAGTTTTGGATTTCTGATTAAGGACGAACGCAGCACCCCTACACATCATAAGAACACCCCATCGAATGGGAAGGAGAGGGCCTTTAAACCCTTCTTCATTCTTATGACCGGACGGCCAAGAGGAATGCCTTAATCAGGAACATGCAATACTACAAAATAGTTTTAGATCTATATCATATATCTCATATACAAATTAGATCTAATCATGGCATATTTTGCATACATCTCATGTATCGAATCATGCATATTTTCAGATCTAAATTATCTCATAATAATCTAAAAAATTAGATTTAAATTGATCTTATCAAAATAAAACTCTAATCTAGATAACTATGTAGAACTATTCTACAACTAGTCTAGACATGCATCAATCATATCTCATATGATGTTTAAAATTAAATAATTTTTATTTACTATTTTTTAGATGTTATTATAATAATTATAATATCAAAAAATAGTAAATAAATAGATCTAAAATATGATTTAATCAAATTAAATTAAAAACATGCAAGACTATTCTATAGAACTATTCTATTTTAGAACTAGTCATGCATATTTTCTAATCTTAGATCCAAATCATTTAATTTTAATTTTTTCTAATTTTAGATCTGATCACATCTCATGTGACATCTAAAATTACTTATTTTTTAATTAAAATAAATTTAAAATTAGATCTAAATACTTTAGAACCTTGGCTCTGATACCAGTTGAAGGAAAATCCTGATTTTTTGGACCAGGTTCGTTCAGATCTGATCGGATCAAGAGATATATTTCAAAAATTTTTCTTTTTGATCTAATTAGATCTGAGATATTTTAGATCTAATTTTTATTATTTTAATAATTAAAATAAATTTAGATAAATTAAATTAAATTTAATTTACCTTGATGTAGGGTAATCCTATTACCCATTGATGATCCTATAAGCAGCGGAAGGTTCTGGATCTAGCCACGCAAGTGCCTGGCCTCTACCGATATCCACTCAGGCTGGATCTAGTAGATCCTCTTCTTCTCTATCACATCTCCAAAAATCAGATCTAAATCTGATTTGGAGGATCTTCAAAATAGCTTTCGAAGATCAGCAATTGTCCTTTGCAGCAGCGCAGCCTTCTAGCTTTCTGTCGCCTTTCTCTCGCCTAGATTACACCAACTGAGATCCCAAACTTCTTTGGACGTGGAGAGGAGAGGGAGAAGATGAGCTTGGCGTGGAGGAGGAAGAGAAAGGCAGCCTTGGGGCGTAGGGAATTATTCCCGTATTTTGAGTTGGGCGCAGGGTCTTATTTATAGACTATGCGTGATCCAACTCCTCTTCATCCCAACCAATCACAACCCATTGTGAAATCAAATCTAAATCTGACTGGTGGAAATACAGTCCCTTGGATTCATCCTTAGATGGCGCCTAAGATCAGTCAAAATTGGTTCTTAGGAGTCTAACCGGAATCCAATAAGGAGATGGAGTCCCTGTCCAATAGGAACTCCTGAGCGCCTCAAACTTAGGCGCACGCCACCCTTGGCATGCGCCCTCTTCCTTTCCAGCTTCTGGTAGGGGACAAGCCTCCACCAACTCTCCAATAGGTGCGTGACACGTGGACAGAAGTCAAAGTATCAATGGTCAACTTTTGACCAAAATCAAAGGACGAGAAATAGCAGGTGACCAAAAAGGCGTGCGCCCCCTTGCCAGCTTCTGGTAGGGGACAAGCCTCCACCAACTCTCCAATAGGTGCGTGACACGTGGACAGAAGTCAAAGTATCAATGGTCAACTTTTGACCAAAGTCAAAGGACGAGAAATGGCAGGTGACCAAAAATGGCAAGTATTGTCTTACAAAATAAGACAACCCTTTTCTGACCTGGACAGGCTCCAGTCAGACCAAGTGAAGGCCTCTGATCGAGCACAAACTTCTTTGGCTCGGTCAGGATAACTATTTATGATAGTAAAAGAACGTTAGGTTCAATCGAGTGCTAACACAATTTTCTTGAACCTAATTGAATCTTATTCAGATCAATTGAACTGGTTCAGTTCAATTGATGATCACCAGATTCAAACCCTTATTTGTGTGATCCAGTTAGATTCAGTTCTGTATGGTAATGGGATATGTCATGATCTCTATCATCGACATCATCGAAACTCCTTTCGATGGATCAGAACTTTTCTGATTCGAACAGCTAGAATGATCGATCATCTAAATCATTCTAATTGCTCCCAAAATCCACCAGTGACACCTAGCAGTATATGGTGGCAACCAATCAGAGCTGAATGCGAACCTCTTGGTGTAGCTACCTATGTGATTAAGTTCTTCTATCTTGAGCCCCGATCAGATTAGGGTTAAGGTGAAGTCGTCAAACTCTAGTTTCTATCATATGATGTAATCATTCGATTCAAGTCCGATGTGAAAACCTAAATAGAAACTCTTTCTATTATTTCACTCTGCCATGGCCATGGGCTTCTGGACTTGATTCTTATGATCATTATAGGACTGCTCCTCTACCACCGAGGTAGATAGATTCCATCTTGATGCAATCCAGTTCCTACAATGAACATGCTATAGCCAACATACACCTCAGGATTTCGAATGGCTAGGAAACCGAGTTATGGTGTAGTCAAACTATAACACCCTCAAAGTGAACTGCCGATGCACTTCAGGTCAAAGAATCAGACACACCATTGCAGCATCGAGTCAGTCATTGACGAGAAGATAGACTTCCTAATGACTAACTTGAGATAGTCACGCTCAGTGCCCTCGTTCTCTAACGAGTACCTGTACTCTCGCTCCGGTATCTCCATACCGTAGACTCAAGACTCATCCACTAAAGAGAAGCGATTGTACACCAACCTTCCGGATCAATCACCATCCTCGTGATGATCCTATGATCGGGAGCATTTTATAAGTTAATAATGATTATTCATGTCTTAAATATTCAACTCTTAAAAATATGAATTATCATTACCATTAACTCAAAGGATGTATCACAGACACTAAATACACATATGTAATAGAAAATAACCTATTTTATTGATTATAGTCAAAATTATAATTTTGCACCTAAAAGTGTATTACAAGTATCAGCCAATTCTGGCTTCTAAGGCACATATATCTAACAGTTCTATGGTTGCAAACCTGTTCATTTAGGATCATCTCCTATTATGCAATTTTAAAAATCTTATTTGTATATTATCCTTTAAAGACCCCCCCCCCCCAAAACTCCTCTCCTTTTTCTGACCTATATTGTGCTGTTCCATTCTCCTTACCCTAGACCATGTCGAATTCCTGCTCCTTTCTAGGGTCATCCTTTTGGCCTGCATTCCTAATGAGCACACCATTTCAACCAGCTCCTTATCACATTCACCTTCAGTCATGGTGCTTGGGAGTTTGCTGCTTCAACTATTTTCAAGCAAGCTATCATTTCTAGTGTCAATAGATAATTATTAATTAAAAGGAATCTATACCTAAAAACAGTTTTCTAGAAGCAATCTGCACTAGGGATCATTAGCATACTGCACATTCGCTGATATTAAAGAATTATGGGAGTGTAAAAGCTAGAGCAGCAATTCATTGAAATTTAAAAAACTTCAGATACAAGATGTCTTATGCAGATAAAAACATAAATGAATAATGTAATTTTGAAAATATACCTGAGAAAGGATGACCAGCTGTTCACCCGCCCTTTTAGGCAGTTCTCTCAATGCTCGCTCACATAGTCGACGGGGTGATGTGTTATACCAGTCTTCACCATACTCATGAAGATATGGCTGGGTCAATGGAACAAAGACCAGTCCCGCAAAAATGTAATAGCTAGGCAGCTTATCAAACTGATGAACAGGAACCAAAGGTTGTAACTGCAAAATCAGAAAGGTATACATGTTATTCATAAGCGAGATGAGCATCTACACTCTTACTCAGAAGTAAAAGGATCTCAATAGGAGCTCCAACTCTTTCCTAGTCTATCTAAAAAATAACAGAAGGGCGACTCTTGTGAAGAGCGATAAAAAATTTATAATCAAGACGTTTTGGACCTAGGAATGTAATCACAGTTCCATTCATGATCATGAACATTTTGAATCCTATGCCAGGTATCTCTCTCTCTCTCTCTCTCTCTCTCTCTCTCTCTCACACACACACACACACATTGTCCATCTCTTGAATTTTAAATTTATACAAACAATAAATATATAAACAACTTGGTTCCTGTTGCTGCCATAACTACAAGTAGCATCAGATCTTCAACTAGCACCATATATACAAAAATGATAACCATACTAGCACCACATACACAGAAAGGTTAATGCCAGAAGAGACATGAATAATCATACTCACAGGTTGAAGGGAAATGCGGAATTCATTCTCTATGCCATCTCGCAATACTCTAACATATGCTGTTTCATTGGGTTTCTTCATAGAGACTAGATGATCAAAAGTTATTCTCTCTCTGTTTCGAAAAGGAACTGCAAATACCACAAGGTTAAAGAAGGCAAACGTGAGCACAATCAAAACCAACAAATTCCACTACATCTACTTGTGTCTGTAATTACGAATACATAACCATCATTCTGATCATGGATTAGATTCACATTCCACAGAAACTATTTCCAAGGACAAATGATATGTGCCAGAAGTAAGATTCAGTTTGAATTTGAAAAGACAAAAAGACTAAAGTTGATCAGATAGAAAAGATAGCCAACCTGTTCCATCATTTGCTATAGGCACACCATCAAATGCAAGAATAATGTCATCTTTCTTTAATACCCTATGGGCATCTGACAGAGGATTGATTTTGTTCACAAGAACACCAGTCATTTCTGGGCGCATGCGGAAGTGCTCCCTTAGTTGAGCATTTTCAGTAGCCTGGCATGACAATCCCAGCGAACAAAATCCAACATATTTGCCACTCTCTTCCACTCCAGCAATAAATTGTTTTATTACGGGGACTGGGATTATATACCTGCAGAAGAGAGAATTGACTGAACGCTAGGATATAGAAAAGATAAACCAATATTCAGCAAGTTGAGACATATCAATTTTTAAATTTCAGGGCAGTAATCAAAATTCAGACTATGCATTTCACCTTTTATGATGTAGTATGAAATGGTCTTGCCCTCAATCAGTTTTTTCCAAATGAAACCAATTTCATCCAAACCACGCCCAAAGGGACTCAATACATTCACCCAATCCAATTTTGGCTAAGATTGTAAACACTGAATGGCTAAAAAGTCTGGAGCAACATATTTCAGTTAAATGAAAAGTTATGAGCATGCTTTTATCCCTCTAAAATAATGACTATTCTTCTTTTAAATGTATGTGATTATAAATGCAATATTTACACCTTCCAAAAAGTTGAGCTTCCCTCATTGTCCTCTTCCTAAGACACTATCCAGAGAGACAATATTTATCAAAATTTGGCATAATTAAATAATGTTGCTATTTGATATTTATATTTACATATTCATTGGAACCCACACCCCCCTTCCCTGTTATGTCTATAATAGAATGGGATACTCAAGCTTGAAACCATGTCATACAACCTTTATGACGTTTAGACAAATGACAATGCAATTCAAATTGGTATGATGGGTACTTTAAAAATATATGGATTTCTTTCATTTAAATGCATGCCAGCGGGAACTAAATAATGTTAGATATGGAAGGAATACACTAAGAGTTAAATGTTTAAGTTCAAGAAAGACTGTAAGAGAAAGCAAAGATAATCCCATTGACACAGACAGTTCTAGACATTCACGCCTAATCATCCAGAGTAGAAAAAGAGAAGTCATGCATAAAGCAATAATACTATAAAAATAAGACAGAAAAGTGTTAGCATGTGTAGGACTCACCCAATGTTTTCTGCACCTGCAAGATTTTGAAAGGCTACTCCAGCAACTTTGTCACCCATGATAGCAGGCCCTCCACTATTCCCTGGGTTGATAGCTGCATCAATTTGTATGGCCATGAGTTGGGTAGCACCATGAACAAACTGTGTTGGTTCAACTCTAGAAACAACCCCTTTGGTAACAGAAATGTTGTCCCCACCTGCACCATGGAAGGAGTTGTTATCATATGCAAGTAATCAGTTATTACTTTTTAGCTAAATCAGCCTACATGGATATATCAGTATGTGACATTTGCATAACATATGCAAGAAAGATTTTTCATTGGCTAGTGTTTGGACAGTCATGGTGCTGGTATCAAGACAAGTACCATTTATGAGAAAGTTACAATCATAGGTCTATAAGTGCTTACAGGTAGACAAGAATATCCACACAAACAGGAGACCAATACAATCATCACATTAGGTGCAATCCACCTCTAACAAGAAAACATCACCAAGGCTATACAGAAACAAGTAACAAGTTCAGAACAGAAGCAAAAAAAAAATAAAAAAGGTTGGTAAAAGATCATCATCATTAACAAAATAATTCAGATTTCACAGTTGGCTTCACTACAGAGTAGGTTCTGATGACGTGTGAAACCCTTGATTGGACCCCTCATGGGAAACCTAATCTGGAACTAAAACTTCAATATGATTTTCTCAATATCGTGTTGAAATTTTTCGGTGATAAGGAATGGTACCATGTCCTGGAGGTTATTGGCCCTGGGTCAAGGAAGGAAAAAGAGTGAAAGAACAAGAAAATAGATCTTCTGCTTGATTTTCTCCATGTCTCCTTACACAAGCTCCAACTTTTTATAACCTCATGGGGCATGAACTTGATCTAGACCATTGATTTAATTAAACTAACCATGGCCCTTGACCCAAATCTATGATTAAGGAAATTACAAAAAGGCATTCAAAGCCCAAATCCCATTTTAGCATTTCTACGCCATGATAAATTGGCCGCAACTAGTACATTTGGTGCACCAATCACATCCAAAAGATGCATAATGCATCTTATTCTTGCAGCCTAAATTCCATGTTGTAACCCAGGAAAATAATTACTAAATGACACCCTAAAATATGAAAAAAAAAATCCAAATTTATAATTTGGTCTGAAGAATTATCTATTTGAAAACTTCATGACCAACCCAGGCAGCATCATTAATAAGTCATATCTATGCACTATTGTCCAAGTGATCATACCTTTCCAAGCACCAGAGAACATATAGTAAACAAATGAGAGACTAAGTTGCACTTGACAGCAAAATAATTTAACGTCTCTCAAGGAGAACTTCAACCATCTGGTTCCCTTATTTCCATAATTCCAAGATTTCAGCAAAATACAAAAGAATTCAGCATTTTTTTTCTCTAAGCTATTAATTTGTTTATGTTGTGAAAATTTATTCAAGCTAACCAACAGAAACAAAATATTTTGAAGGCTATTCATTTGAACAGAAAAGTTACTTCACATGTTACAACATGTTGATTTGTTACTCAACCAACAGTATCAGAAAAGGAATAATAAGACAGTTTGCTTGCATTATTATATACTTACAATTAACAAAACCACAAGCTAATCTGTCCAATAGAATACATGCATTTTCGCTTCGTCAAAAAACACAAGCTCTTAACAAGTTGCTACTAGTAATCAATTGGTTACTCAATCCATTAGAGGAATTCAGTGTTGCCAAATACATGCATAAGGCATGCCTAAGGCACAAGAATTACCAAGGTGCCAGCTTCATGCCACACACCAAGGCACTGTGCCTTGCCATCTGCAGCAGCAGCTGCTGCTCTGTTTCTGTCCATCAGAAACAGAGGACAGAACAGATCATACAGCCCCCTTCCTGACAAGCAATATCCTTCATATGTATGTCAACATGAAACCTATGCTTAATGCTTTCCAACTTTTTATTTGTGTTGATTAATTGATGATTTGTTATTAAATATGTTTAGCATCATGTGTTCCTAATTATTTATATATTTTTATAATTTTCTGCCTCAATACACCAAGGCATGCACCTCTTTTAGCACCCTGCACCTAGGCTCCAATAGAACTTGACATCTCAGTGTGCGTTAGGCCTTTGACTACTTTGTTTCATGGTATAAAATATAGAAAGAAGCTTGCATAAAACAAGGAGGAAATACATCATAGACATTGATGCTAGGCTCTGAGTGTCTCAAGGTCTAGACCGCATAGGGGCTCATTCAGTTTCTGAGGTGTAACTGCAGATGCACATGTGACTAGACAAACTATCTACAAATATCAACTCATCTAGTAGTTCCAAAGTAGAAATCACCAGAAATAAGAAACTTCTAATTATTCAAATCAAACAGGTCTAACAGTCTAAGACATCAAAGGACTTTTACTCCTCACACCCATGATTCAACTACCTCCAACACCACTGTTCTTTCTAACACAAGATCTGATTCTTCTATTCATATTAGATCTCATGATACAGACATTTAACCAACAAAAATGGCAGCCTCTTAACGACACAAGTCAAGCACCAAACAATTCAAAGCCAAAAATTGATTGGTGGAAGGAATCACTAGTGCTATGTAACAGTAACCCGATATCAAGGTGAAGCTATCAAAAAAGGGAGGAAAAATGTAACTTAAGCCAATATTAACATGAAGCACAAGAGAAAATCTACATCCCAACTGACCTCCTTAGTGTTGAAATTAATTTTCATAATCTTTTTTTATCTGACCTCATCCAATTTGCAGGATTGATGTTTCCACAAAGTAGTAGAAAGACAGGAGAAAATAATTAAGCAACTATTCATTGAATTTATTAAAATCTATGAGGAAAAACTATAAAATTTCAAGTCTGGGGTAGAAGAATGAAAATGCAATTTCTTTATATGCTCATAAATAAGGAACTGATGTCAAAACTTAGTTAAAATAAAAAAAAATCAAATTTGTTATTTAATAAATTTTATTGCACAAGCCATTCATATATTGTTTAAATTCGTACCTTGTGGGTACCCAACCACAGCAACTGCTTCTTGTAAAAAAGGAATGTCACCAAGCTCCAAAAAATCCATCCCATCCCAAAATTCCTCATTTTCAACAGTGAGAAGAGCTAAGTCACATTCATGACCAACAGCTTGGACTTCTGCCTTGTACTTGGTAGGTGAACCATGCTTTCTTACAAGAACAAATGTATGATCAGCTACAACATGAGCATTTGTCAAAATACGTCGTTCGGGAAGCACAAATCCTATATGAAATCAATGTAACTCAGTATGATTTATCAAAATTTAAAGTGAAGCTCATTTAGGATATGTAGACATTAAGTTCCATAAGCTGAACTCCAATAAGCAGAAATCCATGCACACAATATACAAACAAGGTGTAACCATCTATGTAAATCTGATTGTGGGGCTTGAAGTTTAATTGGCAGATGACTTGATTCATCAAAGCTTCAACTCTGAGGAAATAAAAGACTGCAATCTTTGGAAGTACAGACACAGCAAAAACATGAACATAAAATGAGCATGATAAAACATATTGGATGTACCCTGAATGCAACTGGAAATTTTGAGTTGGTCTTGATAGTTATTTTGAGTGTTTGACATGGTATTGCATTAAAATACCAGTCTCAGGAAACAGATATTGCAGTCTTAAAACGTTAGCAAGTTCACATGGGTATCTGCCATCCGCTAAAAATCAAATCAAACCAACATAGAATGATTTCTTCAGTTTAAACTTAGCAATTTATGTCAATTTTCCAAAGTTTATGGAGATCAAATATGGATGAGCAGCTTCCATTGGCTCAGCCTAGTATAATCAAAAGTTAAGGATGATCTGTAACTGAGACTTCAATCTCACTTTATCTCAAAGTTTTGAATATTAACACTGAATCCCATACCATTTTTCCATTGGAATAGTACGATATTGGTAATATTACCAGTAGTGACAGTACATATTGAAACTGACAGTATCAAAAAGAACAAAAAACCATCGGTACCAGCCGGGATGGTTGGTAGATACCATAGGTGCATGCTGGCATGGAACAATATAGATTGGTATTGACAGAATGTATTGGTACAGATGGTTTCAGCCTCTCAATACCTGCACCAGTGTCGGCTTGCATGGAACAATATAATATGCTGATGGTACCATCCTGTTCCAGCAGTTTTTGAATCCATGCTTTTGTACAATATACATACAACCCGCTACCACAGTCTAGGTTCAATTAAAAATCTTGCACAAGGCATGTCATGGGTTTGAAACCTATCCTTGCATAGGATATTAGCCAATGTGCTAGCTCAATTTAGTCCCAAAAAGGGTACAATGGTCTGCTGATAGAGTTTCTCCATACCTTGCAATTCCTAATGGCTTTAAATTGGGGCATCTTTTCAAGGCAAACCTGAGTGCATATTTACCCACCGTATGACCCAAGCGCAAACCAATCTGGGTCTTATTAAGCCTTGTTGCAAACATGATATGGATTGGTCATGGCATAATGTTGTTTCAGAACAACTTAAACATGGCTCAAGCTTGGTTCAGATGGAGTCGTCATCACAAAATAACCTAGAGTCAATTTCATTATGAACTTGGCACCCTATACATGGCCATAGGCCCATGTTACCATGGACATGCACATTACTGCAATGGATGTGCATGAGGTTGTGAAGACATAGCAAGTCACAGATACATGAACCAAGAGATGACATGCTACCGCAAACATGAAGAAGGATAAGGATCCACAGGTGCTAGCAAGACACTTAAGAGTTAGGACCTTTGCCATATGCCTATAAACCATGAATGGTCATGATCTTGTAAATGCAAAAAGTTCCAAGATTCTACGGGTGCAGGGGAGCTAGGTAGATTCCACGTATTGAATGTGGGCTATGCATATGCATGCATATGAGTCCATACAGGTGTGTGATGTAACAGGCCATGCATGTCACAAGCATGAACAGCATGTTTATGACTTGTTTGCGTATGTGCTTATGGGGCTTATTGGTTGTATTATCTTCATTGCCTACTATTTTAGAATCAGCCTAATACTAGTTGAGTCATTTGTTATATAATGGTATTTGGTGGGCTACTGAGAACTGGCTCACAAAGTAAAATGTACCAGCTAGTGAATTACCTAAATCTAATTCCAACTAGGTTTATGCTAGTCGAGCAGGTTTGGGCTATTTCGAATCATCAGATGTCACTTAGAGCATCCAATGATACAGGGTGTATTAATGTGATGTTTGTCCTCATCGCTCTCATATCCATTTCCTTATATACACCACGAAATGAAAAAAAAAAAAAAAGGAAAGAAAATAACAGTCGAAGTAAGAAGAAACAGAACAGGTAGTAGAAAAGTTTGAGGTTTTTATTTTCAATTATATATAAGATTTTAATTTTCTTTACAGCATTTTGCAATGTACGATCAAATAATTTTTTTTATTTTATTTTTCCAAATGTGGACCTCTTTAAATAATGTGTTGAATTGCATTACTAATTGGTACAAGCTTTGTGTTAATAGGATCTTGAGTAAGCAAATTAGAAATCATGATTTAATAATTTTCCCTGCTTAATAATTGAGTACCAAACTCATGATAACACCTATGTTTCATAACAAAGAAATTATTTACTTTATCTCTGTTTCTGTTCATTTACTATAGTCACTGACAAGCTGCTATTGTCATCTTGTAAACTTGTAACTGCAGAAGAATCTGCAGTTTCCAGTTGCCTGCACATGCATAAGTGTGATGATTAGTAGAAAGTAAAACTTCCATATTACTTGGTATTTGCTAGGGATCATTAAAGGAACAAAAAATAAGGCTTTATAACTTTTTTCTATTCCTTTTGTTGTTATTTTGATTTTCTATTTTTTACTTACGACTATGGTTCTATATATCATTCTGAATGTTTAATATCCTATATTAATTTCCTATGTTGCAGGAACACATGAAAGTGTTTTGAGCATATTAGCCAATACCAGTGCAATATCATGTACCATGTACAACCAGTACAGGAAGCTTTACCAATAAATAACCTTGGCAATTAGATAGACCCTATTGTGTGTAATAAGCCACCATCTCTTCACCATCCATACACATGGTAGAATGTGCAGGTCCTCCATCCACTCCTATTGCTACCCCATCTTGGTCCCAACCTTAAGGGTTCCCTAGGAATGATTTTTGCTCATATACAAAATCAGGAGCTAGAAAAAAAGGGAAAAAAATCTCTTGTTATGTAAAATGCAAGCCTTTGCAAGGGAGCTTTAAGTCTACCCAGTCCACAACTTTACGACATCCAAGTTTTTTCTTCTTCAGAGAAAGCATGCACACCAGCCGTGCCTGCATGCGTGTGGGAGTGTGAGAGGTGTCTGTGTGAACCATCTTTACCGATTACCAACAGGCAATCCTTTATCTGAAGATTCCATCTCACAGTGGAATTGTGAGAAGCAACATCTTCTTATTCGTTTCGATAACCAGCACATGAAAAAGATGTAGGCTATTCACCGTAAGGGAAATTAAGAAAGAAAAAAAAATCTTATTGTCCCCTTATCTTCCAGTGATTCTTATGTTTCACTATCACATAACGCATTGCAAACATTTTCCACGGTCATTTAAGAATTAAACCGAGGACGATGTGTCTTTTTTACTATGTTATTGATGAACTAAATTCTTAAGTTCAATCTATCGAATATAACAAAAGAAAAGATGAAAACTTCAGACTGATATAAGACCCGGGCTTCAAAAAACCAAACCATAGCTCAAATTAGAAGCGGGTTTTCTCTCACCAGAGCCCATGCTCTCCCTCTGGGACTTATTCTGCCACGGGAGAGAGTAATTGGGGCTGCTCGACACCGTGAAAACCTTCACAACCGAGTCCAGCGCGAGCTCGACGGCCGCGTAGGCATCGGTGTGCTGATAGCTCACCGGTTCCCCATTCTCCTCCGAAAAAGGGCGAGAAAAGGCACCTCTAAAGCCGCCGTTTCCGCCATCGCCGCCGTCATAGGGGCCGGAGGTGCCGGTGGAGAAGAGGGAGAAGAAGACGGAGTTCTGGAGAAGGGGAGAAGATCGAAGGATGGTTCTTCCAGGGAGAGAAGGAGAGGGGCGGTGGAGGAGACGGCGGAGAGGGGAGAGCCTCCGGATGTTGCGCATGGAGGCAAGCATGGCTTCGGGGGCGGGAAGGAGAGAGAGTGAGAGGGGGAAGTGCGAGGGTTTTAATCGCAGAAGCAATCACGTTAGCGAATGCTGTAAATTTAGTGTTTACCAAAAAAAAAAAAAAAAAAAATTTGTGGTAAATTTAGTTTCTAGAAGGGTTTCATATGTAAATCACATCAATGTTGAGCTTGAAGTAATGTTAGCATTTACACACAAAAATACCGTAAATGAGTTTACCTTTCCAAGGCAGCCTGCGTATTATAGAACCTCTGCTCACTAAACAAATAAAAATTTATAGAAAAAATAATCAATCCCATTCATTTACTTTAACTGTATCTCTACCCTAACTATTTGTTTCGATATTCTTCATAACAAAGTTTAACAATTAATAACAAATTTCTGAAAGTTCTTAAATTGCGATTTGATTGAGACTTTATACTTCTATATAATAAATCACATGTTGACCTTCTAGTTTTCACATTGATATGAAAAATAAATTATACAGCGATCATAACAAAATAGTCGTGTGAATACCATCGGAAAAGCTGAAAGTTGATGAAATGAAGAATTGATGATGGTATATTCCTTATGCATCCTTTCATCTTGTGCTAATTTAAAAATTTAAAAATCATACTTCTATATAATGATTATAGAATAATTTTGGCAATCATCATATGGCAATATCAAGCAATTATCTAGGATGATCAACTAAGCAAATGCACCTTACTAATCCTTCAACTATTTTTAAACTTAACTTTTAAAGGATGGAAAATGGCACTCTACCATCTATGTATGGAATTAACATTGTTAAAAACTATAATAAGCCTTTTAATTATTTCTATGCCCATTGTTTGCCCTTTTTTGCCTCACTGGATGTTCCACAAAACTTGTTTATCTATTATTATTCCATCGGACAGACCATAAAGCTTGTTGGGCCTTTTTTTTGTTCTGTCCAACTATACTAATTAGAAACTTTTAGCTGATGAAAATGATGTCTAATCAAATAACAATGGATAGATTGGCATGCAGATATATCACTGATGTTAGATCAGCTAGAAAGAGGATGATTAAAAAGAGGATATGAGAGTAAATATGTTTAGATGACCTGAGCTAAAAAAAAATTGCTACTGTTACATCATCATTCAAAATAGATGGAATTAGATAGCAATAGGGATGTAGCTGGGCTACCTACTAAAAAAATTTAAGTGAACAATGCTTATAAGATAGGAATCTACTCGTAAAGTAAGTTAAAATAAAATAAGATGCATTGATAGGTTGGATTGTTGAAATTTTTTTTATAAAGTACAACTATATTTATTTATATTAAGGAACAAAATAACTAAACACAATTGTCAATCCTTGTAATTGCCTATACACCGCAATCCTCAACAATTTCGAAGGTTTGCTCCCATAATCTTAGTGTAACCACAAATCACATCACTATCAATGTCTTTCGACTTGTGGCTCATACGAATGCGTTATGATTAACTACAGCACTATCCATGTCATGATCGAATTTTAATAGTCATTAAATTTGTTTGATATGTTGACTTAGGAAGACCTAATGCCTTTTCTTCCTAGGATATCTTGCAGCATCTTCTAACATAAAAGTAAAGCATGTATCAAGCCACAAGCTATCCGAGCAAGGCTAGCTTAGCTTCATAAAATAATCAAATGAATTTCAATTTTAAGTTATGAAATAAAATCCAAATTCATTCACTATAATTCAGACTATTAGCGATAGCTAACTACCATCACTAATAGTTCATTCACCATCACTAATAAACCCACCGTCGTTAATACCATCATAAAAGCCAATCTAAAAAACTCTTATCACTAACGGCTTTAAAGACAGAATAATTCCATCACTAATTTTTTTAATATTTATATTAAATTTAAAAAAATAAAAAATATTAGCGATAATATTTTCGTAGCTAATGCCGTCACTAATAATTATTAGCAACCAAAATTGCAATCTCTAATTTTTTTAATTTTTAAATAAAATAAAAAAATTTAAGAAATATTAGCGATGGCAATCAATGGCTAATACCATCGCTAATAATAATTAGCGATCAATAATATCATCGCTAATGCCATCTCTAATTTTTTTAAATTTTAAAATAAAATAAAAAAAATTATTTTAAGAAATATTAGTAATAGTAATTTGGTCTCTAATGCCGTTGCTAATAACTATTAGCGATAGTAATTACCATCGCTAATACCAATGCTAATAGTTAATTTTATTTTTTTTAAATTAATAATAATTTTTTTTAATTTATTTTATTTAATCATAATAAATTATGATTCATAATATCTGTTATAATTAAAATCTAAAAATAATATGATAATCAAAAATTAAAAATTAATTATATTATATTAAAAATATAAATTATATAAATTTTTTTATAAGTAGCATCAAAAAAATATAATACATCAAAAAAAAATTAGGTTCAATCCTCCTTGTCATCCACCTCCTCCTTCTTCTGCTCCTCTCCAGTAGCTGGTGGATAAGAGCCGAATGTCCCAGCATCCTGTAATGAAAAAAATAAAAAAAAATATTAGTAAGTTTCAATATGAAGATATATTTTTCAATACACTCCTCCAATTCTTGAATAGATTGTTCCTACACATTTCATTCAATGATACGGAGCTATAGACACCTCCGGTCCATCGATTGGATGATTAAATTAAATTTTTAACCCCTAAATCTTCTTTTCGAACTTAAATCTAAATATATAAAGCTTCTAAATATAAAAACTTAAAATAAATAAAAAAATTTAATAATATAATTATCTGATGTGATGGTTGGGATGATGGATCCAGTTGATCATGTAGATGCAGGTCTTGGAGAAGCTCTACGACTGTATTGCAGATGACATCCAAGAGGCTTTGAGATTGTTGGCTTAAAAATCTCTGCATGATCTCCTCCATGTGCGC
The DNA here is from genome assembly GCA_006176705.1 of Cocos nucifera. Classification (NCBI taxonomy): domain Eukaryota; kingdom Viridiplantae; phylum Streptophyta; class Magnoliopsida; order Arecales; family Arecaceae; genus Cocos; species Cocos nucifera. The sequence goes on along the minus strand of QRFJ01002924.1, from coordinate 3,841 downwards.
ATCGCTCTAGATCTGAAATGTTGAGGTCTATGAAGACACCGAAAGATATCGAGGTGGTAGATGGTCGGAGCTATGGTCGAATCCTATGACTTGACTTTTACTCATCCCCTAGATGGCGCTGAGCCATCTCTTAAGGTCAAGGAGGGTTGAGAAGATAGGTCATCTCGCCATACCTCTCAGCAACGTATGCCACATAATGCATTTGTACAGTTTAGAAATATATTAGTTCTAATATAAAAATCAGATCCTATAACAACTTATTAGTTAATAAAGTTGGAAGTTCTTACAATGATCTATCACAACGTAGAATCTACATAATCACCAATCCTTCTAGACTGGTATGTGGCCTGCCAAAACTGCAGCTGGTCTGGTGGATGATCCAACTACCGTATCTATAATAAATAAATAATAAAATTAAATTAATTAAAATATACATATAAGAGTTTTTATAGTTTTAGTAAAAAATTTTGGTATTAATTTCTTACCAGTCTATTGGCCATAACATGTGTGCCGATCGAGTTACACTTATGCTTGATCGAATCCTACTAGATGGCCCAGTTCTGTCAGGCTCTCTATCATCTATCAGAGTACTCCTCGCTGCTCCACCGATCGTAGAGGGCTTGCCATATATCCGTCTGCATCCAGTAATCCATGAATGACCTCCAGTCCAATGGTGATTGGGACTGCCTAAGGCTATATAGGCCATCTCGGAGCCTCCATATGACCACCTCCTCAAAGGTCTGACAGCCAGCCTCCTCATTCTCGAAAGTCTCGAATCAGTAGTACTCCTGCAAGATAGAAGCAAGCATGCATTAATATGTAATTAAAATATCAACATATCAAAAATTTAAAAATTAAACTAGTTTTGACTTATTAGAAACATCTTCCAGGTTGCATCATGAGCTCCTAATGTCCAACTCGAGAAATCGTTCACCAGTTCCAACATCAATGGGCATATGATCCCGATAACGATGAAGGCTCTCTGAATATACTACAAAATTAATTTCGAAGAATAAATATTAAATTTAAAATTACTAAATTTTAAATATATTAATTGAGCATGTAGTATTTATAAGCGGCTCTGGATATAGATGATCTTCTTATCCTTCAATCGAGTCGAAGGTGCCGTGAGTTGAGTGAGTTCTCGATTATGGCACTATGTCTGAGAGCCGGTAGTCACTACTATATGTGACTATAGGGTCACTGGTGACCTCCTATCTTTCGAACCTGAATGTAAAAAATCTAATACAAAGAATGTTATATTAGTTAACAAATAACAAAATAACATAAATGAGAATATACAAAATATTAGAGCTTACCGTTTGATGTGAGAGGTGTAGAATCATGAAAGCTGGCCGTGTTATCATTCTCTCCTCGAGAGCTCCATCCTCGACTGGCATGGCTCCAGTCTCTGAAAGATATGATATATACTCTCTAAAAATAAAAATAAATAAAATTATTAAATTAATTATATAATTATGGATGGCAATGCAATATTTAGAATGATGCAAGACAAGTAAAATAATCCAAAAATTATATACTTAGTACTACTCATTAGCCTTTTTAGATGTTTAGTACCCTTCGGAATCTTTTTCTAATTCTTCCTCTTCTTTTTTCTCTTCTTCCACCTTTTTCTCTTCTTCTTCCTTTTCTTGGGGAGGATTGTCCTTTAAAATAATCTTAGTTAGATCTACCTCTTCATGTTAGCCATCTTCATGTAAGAGAATTTCTAGAGCATCCAATTCCACATCATCAAAGCATTGATGAATTTCTATTGTCTCATCCTCTTAAAAGTATTTTGATAATTAGGGCTCTTCTTCTTCAAGTGCTTAATGAATGGCTCGAGACTTAATTTTGCATACAGCCCACCAATCATTTTTTTCTCTTTTTTTTGATGAAAAAAGAGTATAATACACTTACCAGCTTATGCAACTAGTACAAATGGATTGTTGACGTAAGCTTTTGATCCATGTTTGATCTTAATAAACCTATGCCATGGATCAACCTTCATATCCTTGTCGGTATCAAGCCATTGGCATTTAAATAAAATGATACTATTACCTCTAACATAGCTCATCTTAATCACTTCTTTGAGGATTTCATAGTAGTCACTCTCCACCTTATCTTCCCACCAGCTATCTTTTATATACATACTACTGTTCCTTGTGCTTTTATAATTTTCATATTGCTGGGTATAAAAATTTGAAATCATTTACGTTACAACCACTATAGCATGCCACATATTTTTCAGGCTTGTAACTTAATGGTCTTAGCTTTCTTGGTATGGACTCGCTACCTTGATTGATGAATTGATGAAACTAATATCAAAGTTCTCTGAAAACTGTGTTGATATTTATTCATCACTTATGCTCGAATTTTCTCCTTTCAGCATCTCATTATATTGTCTAAACATGCATAAAATAAGTATACTGAAATAAGTAATTAAAGAATTGGAATTATGATGGACACTTACAAGACATATGGGTTGACCTCTATGCAATTTAGCAAAATATATGTATCTACCTGTCGGAGTTCAATATTGGAGAAAATCTAGTGAACCTCGAGCTCAAATTCTCGAGCAGAATAGATAAATATTGAGATCTTCTACTCTGATCCCTCAACACCATCATCATCATTTCGATCCACTGGAGTTAGCTTGGTTTGTACACTGAGATTAAAGTAGTATCAGCTGAAATTTAAAATCTCTTCTATTATGTAAGCCTCCATAATAGAATTTTCGACTCGAACTTTATTTTTTACTTTCTTCTTGAGATCGTGCATACATCTTTTCAATGGATACATCCACCTATACTGTACTGGACCCCCCATCCTAGCTTCATATGTCTGATGAATCATGAGGTGTTCCATGGAGTCAAAGAAGTTGGGAGAAAATATCTTCTCCAACTTGCATATAGTTTCTATACTGCTAGCCACAAGACTGAAGATATGGTTGGTGGATAGTTCGGTAACACAAATTCTCTGAAGAAAAGGCTAAGCTCGATTAAAGAACTTCATGTGGAGTTGGAAAGGAGATCACACCAAACCAATGGGAATAATCATTGCATGAATACATGACAGTCATGACTCTTTAGTTCATAGAATCTGCGAGCTTTGACATTAATGCAACAAGCTAGATTACTTGCATAACCATCTGAGAATTTAAGATTTTTACACCATTCGTATAAGATACTTTCAGCTTCAAAAATTTTCTAGGTGACACCATAACTAGCTCTAATAGAGGATGCTTGCATATGTTCTTCATATCTACTCGAGTCTTGAAATTATCTTTCATCTTGCCTTTGACATCTATAATAGTGTAGAAAATATTATCGAATATATTCTTCTCGATATACATGACGTCAAGGTTATGATGGATCAAATTGGTGGACTATATGGTAATTTCCAAAAAATGCTTCGCTTCATCCAGTTATGAGTTTTACCAAACCTCCAAGACTTCTACTTGTCAAATTCAATGCAAAATGAAACTTCATCCAATTAAAATACCCTCTAAAATACTTTCATACCATTGAGGTGCCGGGTTACATGGTCCTTCTCTATCTTATTCCTCCTGAAATTATTCTGTTGCTTTCAAAAAGAATACTACAAGAATCCAGACTATTAGCAATAGTGAAATACCATCGCCAATAGTCCTTCAGCCATTACTAATAGGAATGTCATCGCTAATACCATCGTAAAAGCTAATCTGAAAAATTCTTATCGCTAATTAACACTATTAACGATAACGAAAATCATCATCACTAATAAAAAAATTAGTTCATAGAATACATGACAGTCATGACTCTTTAGTTCATAGAATCTGCAAGCTTTGACATTATATCTC
>QRFJ01002923.1:322378-384090 GCA_006176705.1 Cocos nucifera | reverse complement strand
GATCAAACATGAGGAAGTTACACGACTTTGTCCTCTGGTCTCGGTTTTAGGAAATAAGTGAATAATTAAAGCTGCAAAAGATAAAGTAGACCACCAGTGATCACTACTAGATTCTTGTTTACCATAGTAAATAGTGATGGATAGAGGTGGGCAAGAAGCAAAGGAGCTAGAGCCAATGGACGTGGATGCTAAAGTGATATGATTTGACATAAGTAACTGTTGGGGATAAATCCCGCTCCTGCCGAAGCCCGGCCCAACGCTCAGCCCAATGTAACCAGTAGCTGCTGAAGAGCTTCAGCGCCAGGCGCCAGGCCGAGCCCCTAAGACGGCCAAACTGCTTAGAGGCCGAACTCCCCTGCACCAAGGTCCCGGCCGAACCGCTTAGAGGCCGAACTCCCCTGCACCAAGGTCCGGGCCGAACTGCCTTAGAGGCCGAACTCCCCTGCACCAAGGTCCGGGCCGAACTGCCTAGAGGACGAACTCCCACCGCCAGCCGAACTTCCTGACGGCCGAACTCCTTCGGACCGACCCCAGGCGAGCCCATGCAGCCGAACTCCTTCGGACCGACCCCAGGCGAGTCCCATGCAGCCGAACTCCTTCGGACCGACCCCAGGCGAGTCCATGCAGCCGAACTCCTTCGGACCGACCCCAGGCGAGCCCATGCAGCCGAACTCCTTCGGACTTCCCACGGCCGAACTCCTTCGGACCGACTCCAGGCGAGCCCAAGTGCAGCCGAACTCCTTCGGACCGACCCTAGGCGACCGAACTCCTCAGCGAGCCCTGGCCGAACCAACTAGCAACCGAAGTCCTTCAACTGGCCAGCCGAGCTTCTTCGGGCCTCTCAGCGGCCGAACTCTACAGATGGCCGACCCTTCAGCCAGACGAACTCCCCCAGCTTCCCCTTCGGCCGAACTCTGTTACAAGTCCGAACTCCGTTGGACGAACTGTCGCCTGCAGCAAGACCGGACGGCGCCTTCCTCTCCGTACCGGACTCCATGCGGCCCACGACTCGCCGGTATGGCTCCCACGATCCTACCGGACGACGCCTTCCTCTCCGTACCGGACTCCATGCGGCCCACGACTCGCCGGTATGGCTCCCACGATCTACCGGACGACGCCTTCCTCTCCGTACCGGACTCCATGCGGCCCACGGCTCGCCAGTATGGCTCCCACGATCTACCGGACGACGCCTTCCTCTCCGTACCAAACTCCATGCTGCCCGACGACTCTCTGCCAGACGGCACAGCCGTCACCATCAACTAAGCTCCGCTATAAAAGGACCCCTCCCGACATACTAAGGCTAAGCTCTCTGAACTCTCGACTCTCTAAGCTCTCCTCCACATCTCTAAGCTCCGGAACTCATTCCGAGCACTCCATTACTGTTGGTCGGAAACTAACTTGACCGTCGGAGGGTCCTGCCGGAGCCACCACCCCACCGGTTCCGGACGGGACTTCGTTTTGCAGGTCCCCGGCGGCGCCCAGCGGCCTCGATTGCGGCGACCTCCGGCGGCGACGGATTTCTGCACCAACAGATTGGCGCCGTCTGTGGGAACAAGGGCCTGAACCTTCGAGGTTCCCTTGTTCTTAAAGGAGTGCTCGGCGACGATTTCCGCCCCTGCTCCGGATCTCTCTTCTCCCTCTCCAGAATTCCTTCTCTGGAAAGAGGAAATGCCCCCCAGAAGGGCTTCGACGCGGCGCTCGACGGCTTCCGCGGCTCGATCCCCTCCGAGTCCGTCTGTCCCTGCTCCGGCCCCGGTGACTCAGCCCCCGTCTATAGCCGCAGTGGATACGGAGCAGTTCAACCAGCTCATCCAGCACGTTCGTGGTCTCACGGAGGCGGTGCAGGCGGTGCTGCACCAACAAGTCCCAGTGCCAGCCCGACCGGCGCGGGACTCTTCCGAAGTCGGATGATCCGGTCCAAGAGCGACCGGCCTGGGCAGCCCGACCTCCGATACCCGGATTGGAGAGGCGGAGGAGGGAGAGCCCTTGTTCGGATCATGGATCGACCAAGGGTGAAGCCTCGCGCCCATCTCTCACCAGAAAGCCTTGGAGATCAGAGACCGTGAGGACCTGCTGGATCCAAAGGCTCTTAGGAAATGAACCGGCGAATTGAAGAACTTCGTCCCTCCCCCCTCGCGTGATGAATGACGTTTGTGCAGACCCTCCTTTCTCGCAGAAAATCATGCAGGAACCGGTCCCGCCGAACTTTAAGCTCCCACAGTTTGAAAGCTACGATGGAACCACCAACCCGATCGACCACTTGGAAGCCTTCCAAATGATGATGCTGCTTCATGGTGCGCCAGACGCTATATTGTATCGGGCTTTCCCCTCTATCCTTAAAGGAGCTATCAGGAACTGGTACTTGGCGCTCAAGCCGAGTACGATCTTATCATTTGATCAGATGAGTCAACAGTTTGCAGCCCACTTCGTTAGTAGTAGGCGACCGCGCCGAGATTTGGATTCCTTGATAGCCATCAAGCAGAACAAGGGGAAACCCATCCGGGCCTACGTCACCCAATTTAACGCTGCCACGTTGAAAGTCCGGAACCTGGACCAATCAGTCGCCATGGCCGCCCTCAAGGGCGGCCTTCAGAAGAACGACTTATTGTTCTCCCTGGAAAAGAAGTATCCTAGGGATTTTGCTGGCATGCTAGCTTGGGCTGAAGGATATGCCCGGATAGAGGAGGCCTTCAAGGCCAAGGATGGCGAAGCCGACAGCAAGCGGCGAGCTGGAGGGTCAGGCAGGCTCGTCGAAGAAGGGAAGTGGAGTAAAGCTCAACGGTGCTCCCAGACTCCTTTCGATCACTGGCAGACCCAAACTCCCCCACGGCCCCCGAGGTGGGGAAGCCCAGACGGAACGGTGCGCCGAGGTTCTCCTCAGCGTCGAAGCTCTTCCCAACGAAAGTTTCACAACTACGGCCCCCTCAACGCTCCGAAGACCCAAGTGCTGATGAAAATCAGGGGACAACTTTCGAGGCCAGACAAGATGCATTCCCGTCCCAACAAGCATGATCCCAACAAGTTTTGTCTCTATCATCGCGACCATAACCACAACACCGAGGAGTGCGTCCAACTTCAAGACGAGATTAAAAAGCTCGTCAGACGAGGTAGACTCGATCGATTCCTGCAGAGGCAGCCCGAAGAGCGGGAGGAGCGGCCAAGGGCGTTACCATCGAGTGGGGAGAGCCAGAAAGATCGACCGCCCCTTGGCGTCATCAATACTATCTCAGGGGGACCTCAGCAAGGGGAGACCAGTGGATCCGGAGGATCGATGAAGAGGCAGAGGATCGTGGAGCCCATGGCCTTCACCAAGGAGGACGGTCAGGGAATCTAATTTTCGCACAATGATGCGGTTATAATTTTTTTGAATATCATTGACTACGATGTACGCCGCATTTTGGTAGATAACGGAAGCTCGATCGATGTATTGTTTTACGATGCCTTCTCAAAAATGTCCCTACCCGACGACCACTTGGGGCCGATGAATTTTCTGTTGGTAGGATTTGCTGGCAATGCCGTACCAATCGAAGGCGTAATAATATTGATCGTAGCAGTAGGGCAACGCCCGAAGCAGGCCAAGGCTCGGGTCGACTTCCTAGTCGTAAGGACCCCGTCCGCCTATAACGCGATCCTTGGCCGACCTGGTCTAAATGCACTCCGAGCGGTAGTGTCAATCTATTATTTGAAGATGAAGTTTTCGATGCATCACGGAGTCGGAGAAGTCAGGGGAGACCAAGCTCTGGCAAGGGTCATGCCTTTTGGACTCAAGAATGCGGGGGCAACATACCAACGTTAGGTTAATAAGGTCTTCAAGGAGCAGATCGGCCGTAACATAGAAGTGTACGTAGATGATATGCTTATTAAAAGTCGAGCTTCAACGGACCACCTCGTCGACCTTGAAGAGACCTTCGGTGCACTTAGGAGGCACAAGGTGAAGCTGAACCCGGCCAAGTGCGCCTTCGGCGTGACCTCCGAGAAATTTTTGGGGTTCATGATGTCAAGATGAGGAATCGAAGCAAACCCCAAGAAAATCCGAGCCATTCGAAAAATGACCACTCCGAGGACGATCAAGGAGGTTCAGCGCCTGACCGAAAAAGTGGCGTCCCTAAGTCGCTTCGTGTCAAGGTCGGCCGAACGATGCATGCCTTTCTTCCGCATTCTCAGGCGACCAAAGGACTTCTCCTAGGTGGTGGAGTGCCAACAGGCATTCGAAGAGCTCAAAAGCTACCTCGGCTCACCCCCACTGCTGGCAAAGCCCGAACCCAGGGAAGAATTATTTCTGTACCTAGCTGTCTCCCCTGTGGCCCTGGCGGCGGTACTGGTCAAGGAAGAGGCGAAGGCGCAACGATCGATCTATTACATCAGCCGAGTCCTGAGGGACATGGAGACCAGGTACTCTAGACTGGAAAAACTAACTTACTTTCTCCTAATTGCCATCAGACGGCTCCGACCTTATTTTCAGGAGCACACCGTAATGATCCTCATGGATCAACCGATAAAAGAAGTTTTTCACCGGGTAAATGCTTCTGGAAGAATCACAAAATGGGTGATCGAACTCACGGAGTTCGACATCAACTACCGGCCCAGGCCGTCAATCAAGGTCCAGATACTGGCGAATTTTGTGCTGGAATGCACCATTCTGGTCGAAGTTGAGCTTGGGCCGATCAAGATTGACACCAAAGCGGAATCGGGCCTAGACGAAGCCGAGCTATCACGGCCGGACCTCTTCGAGGAAAGCGCTGACCTTCCTGAAGGCTCCTGGGCTCTGCACGTGGATGGTTCATCCAACTCTGCTGGAGCTGGTGCGGGGCTGGTCCTGGTCAGTCCTGAGGGAGTCGTCGTCGAGTACGTACTGCGCTTCGAGTTTTCGGTGACCAACAATGGGGCCGAATATAAAGCGCTGATCGTCGGATTAAAGATAGCAAGAAAACTAAAGATAGATCGACTTCAAGTCTACAGCGATTCCCAGTTGGTGGTCGGCCAAGTCAGCGGCAGTTATGAGGCACGGGAGGAAAGCATGATGAGATACCTCGAGAAGGTGAGGGATTTGACTCCGGCCTTCGATAGCTTCGGCGTTCGACATATTCCGAGGGCAAAAAATGCGAGAGCCGACCTTCTCTCCAAATTGGCCACTTCTGTCTTGGCCGAACTGCCCAGGGGAGTATTCTTGGAGACTCTGAAGTACCCAACCTCGGAGGAGCCTTGGGTCATCCTGCAGACGGAATTTGAGCCAAGCTAGATCGACCCGCTGGTCGTCTACCTCAGGAAGGGGGTCCTTCCCCACGATCCGAAAGAAGCTCGGAAGCTCAGGAATCAGGCCTTCCGCTACGTCTTATACGAAGGCAGGTTGTATAAGAGGTCGTACTTCCTCCCGTTGTTAAGATGTCTCCGACCTTCGGAGGCCGCCCTCGTGCTACGGGATGTGCACGAAGGACTCTGTGGAAGCCACGTAGGAGCCAGGTCCCTATCGAAAAAACTGCTTCGATAGGGGTACTACTGACCAACCTTGTTTTGCGATTCCGTGGAATACGTAAAGAGGTACGATCGCTATCAGAAGAACGCCAGTGTACAGAGGCAGCCGGCATCTGAACTCACTCCGCTCAGCTCACCCTGGCCATTTGCGCAGTGGGGGATGGATATACTCAGTCTCTTTCCAACGACGTTGGGGCAGCGAAAGTTCCTCCTGGTCGCGATCGACTACTTCACTAAGTGGGTCGAAGTCGAACCACTCACGAAAATTATCGAGGTCAAGGTACAGAACTTCGTTTGGAAGTCACTAGTCTGTCGGTTCGGCCTACCCCGAACCCTTATAACCGACAATGGGTGATAGTTCGCTGGGGCAAGGTTCGTCGAGTTCTACAAAGGACTAAATATCTCCCACCGCTTCACGTCGGTGGCTCACCCATAGGCCAACGGGAAAGCTGAGATAACCAACCGGATTCTGCTGTAAGAAATCAAAGCGAGGCTTGATAGGGCAAAAGGGGCCTGGGTGGACGAACTCCACCATGTCCTTTGGGCATACCGAACTACTTAGAGGGTGCCGATTGGAGAAACATCCTTCGCCTTGGCCTTCGATACCGAGGCAGTTATCTCGATCGAGCTCAAGCTTCCGTTTATGCGAGTCGCGGGCTTCAACGAGCAACGCAATCTCCAGGACCTCCAAGTCGACGTCGACCTGCTGGAAGAAAAAAGGGAGGAAGCTCGCATCCGGACGGCGGCCTACAGATGGAAGGTGGCTCGATATTACAACTCTAGAGTCAGAAACAAGATGTTCAAAGTGGGGGACTTAGTGCTCCGACGAGCCGCTGTCTCTCAACCTCAGAGTCAGAAAAAACTCGCCCCTAATTGGGAAGGTCCGTATGAAGTGGTGGAGGTCATCCGGCCCGATGCTTATCGCCTGAAAGAGCTTGGAGGGATGACACTTCCGCGACCTTGAAACTCAGAGAATCTGAGGATGTATTACCAGTAATATCCCTTCAGTAAAATTGCTTCATTTCCGCATTATTATCTCCTAGTGTAGAAACTACGGTAATAGGGGATGAAGCAGTCAAATAGTCGCCATATTGAAAACTGGAGGAGGACCTCGTGCTAACGAGGGCAGGTCAAAAGCCTTAAACCTCGGCTGCAGGAGATAAGATCTCCTCCGAGGAAAGCTCGGTTGCAGAAGATAAGATCTCCCCCGAGTGTCCGATTCGACCTCGGCTGCAAGAGATAAGATCTCCTCCAAGGCAATCTCGACTGCAGGAGATAAGATCTCTCCCGAGGAAAGCTCGAGGCGACCTCGACTGCAGGAGATAAGATCTCTCGACTGCGGAGATAAATCTCCCGAGGAAAGCTTGGCTGTAGGAGATAAAGATCTCCCCCGAGTGTCCGATTCGACCTCGGCTATAGGAGATAAGATCTCCCCTGAGGAAAGCTCGGCTGCAGGAGATAAGATCTCCCCCGAGTGTCCGATCGATCTTGGTCGTAGGAGATAAGATCTCCCCCGAGAGAACCTCGACTGCAGGAGATTAGATCTCCCCCGAGTGTCCGATTCGATCTTGGTCGTAGGAGATAAGATCTCCCCGAGCATCCGCAACCTCGACTGCAGGAGATAAGATCTCCCCCGAGGGAAAGCTCGAGGCGACCTCGGCTGCAGGAGATAAGATCTCCCCCGAGACAACCTCGGCTGTAGGAGATAAGATCTCCCCGAGAAAACTCGGCTGTAGGAGATAAGATCTCCCGAGCCAATCGACTCGACCGCAGAAGATAAGATCTCCCCTGAGAGGAGGCAACTCGATCGTAGGAGATAAGATCTCCTCCAGGTTGAAGGAAAATTCTGATTTTTTCATCCAGGTTCGTTCAGATCTGATCAGATCAAGAGATATATTTCAAAAATTTTTTTCTTTGATCCTAATCAGATCTTGATATTTTCAGATCTGATTATTATTATTTTAAAAATTAAAATAAAATTAGATAAATTAAATCAAATTTAATTTACCTTGATATGGGTAATCCTATTACCCGTTGATGATCCTGTAATGCAGCGGAAGGTTCTGGATCTAGCCACGCAAGTGCCTGGCCTCTACCGATATCCACTCAGGACTGGATCTAGGAGATCCTCTTCTTCTCTATCACGTCTCCAAAAATCAGATCTGGATCTGATCTGGAGGATCTTCAAAACTCCTTTTGAAGATCAGCAGTCGTCCTTTGCAGCAGCGCAGCCTTCTAGCTTTCACTCGCCTTTCTCTTGATCTGGATTGCACCAACCAAGGTCCAAAACTCTTTTGGACGTGGAGAGGAGAGGGAGAAGGTGGTTTGGCATGGAGGAAGAGGGAGAGGCAGCCTTGGGGCATGGGGAATTGTGATTCAATCATCTTATTTCTCACAATTTGAGTTGGGCGCAGGGTCTTATTTATAGACTAAGCTGTGATCCAACTCCTCTTCTTCCCAACCAATCACAACTCCTTTGTGAAATCAGATCTAAATCTGATTGGTGGGAATAGAGTCCCCTGGATTCCTCCTTAGAGGGTGCCTAAGACCAGTCAAAGTTGGTTCTTAGAAGAACTCTAATTGGAAATCCAAAAAGGAGATGGAGTCCCTATGTCCAACAGGGACTCCTAGGCGCCTCCAACTTGGGCACACGCCTAAGGGTGGCGTGCGCCCTCCTCCTTGCCAGGTTCTGGCAGGGGGACAAGGCCCCCACCAGCTCTCCAATAGGTGCATGACATGTGGTCAAAAGTCAAAGTGTCAATGGTCAATATTTGACCAGTCAAAGGTAGACTTTTGACCAAAGTCAAAGAACAAGAAATGGCAGGTGACCAAAAATGGCAGGTAATGTCTTACAAAATAAGACAACCTTTTCTGACTTGGACAACCTCCAGTCAGACCATATGAAGGCCTCTGATTGAGCACAAACTCCTTTGGCTCAGACAGGACAACTTATTTATGATAGCAAAAGAAGAACGTTAGGTTCAATCGAGTGCTAGCACGATTTTCTTGAACCTAATTGAATCTCATTCAGATCAATTGAACTAGATCAGTTCAATTGATGATCACCAGATTCAAACCCTTGTTTGTGTGACCCAGTTAGGTTCAGTTCTGTATGGTAATGGGATATGTCATGATCTCTATCATCGACATCATCGAAACTCCTTTCGATGGATCAGAACTCTTCTGATTCGAACAGCTAGAATGATCGATCATCTAAATCATTCTAATTGCTCCCAAAATCCACCAGTGACACCTAGCAGTATATGGTGGCAACCCATCAGAGCTGAATGCGAACCTCTTGGTGCAGCTACCTGTGTGATTAAGTTCTTCTATCTTGAGCCCCGATCAGATTAGGGTTAAGGTGAACTCGTCAAACCCTAGTCTCTGTCATATGATGTAATCATTCGATTCAAGTCCGAATGTGAAAATCTAAATAGAAACTCTTTCTATTATTTCACTCTGCCATGGCCATGGGCTTCTGGACTTGATTCTCATGATCATCATAGGGCTGCTCCTCTACCACCGAGGTAGATAGATTCCATCTTGATGCTATCCAGTTCCTACAATGAACATGCTATAGCCAACATACACCTCAGGGTTCCATATGGCTAGGAGACTAAGTAATGGTGTAGTCAAACTATAACACCCTCAAGGTGAACTGCCGATGCACCTCAGGTCAAAGAACCAGACACACTACTGCAGCATCGAGTCAGTCATTGACGAGAAGGTAGACTTCCCTAATGACTACTCGAGGTGGTCACGCTCAGTGCCCTCATTCTCTAACGAGTACCTGTACTCTCGCTCCGGTGTCTCCACACCGTAGACTCAAGACTCATCTACTAAAGAGAAGCGATTGTACACCAACCTTTCCGGATCAATCACCATCCTCGTGATGATCCTATGGTCGGGAGCATTTTATGAGTTAATAATGATTATTCATGTCTTAAATTTTCAACTCTTGAAAATATGAATTATCATTACCATTAACTCAAAGGATGTATCACAGACACTAAATATACATATGTGATAGAAAATAACCCATTTATTGATATTATCAACCTAACTAGGAGACAAGACTCCTGGGCAATCGACTGCAGGAGATAAGATCTCCCGGAGGAAAGCTTGAGGCAACCTCGGCCGCAGGAGATAAGATCTCCCCGGGGCAACCTTGGCAGTAGGAGATAAGATCTCTCGAGGAAAGCTCGAGGCAACCTCGGCTGTAGGAGATAAGATCTCCCCAGAGGAAAGCTCGACCGTAGGAGATAAGATCTCCTCCGAGCGCCCGCTTCGACCTCAGCGCCTACTTCGACTGCAGGAGATAAGATCTCCTCTGAGAAAAAGCTCGACCGCAGGAGATAAGATCTCCTCGAGCGCCCACTTCAACCTCGACCGTAGAGATAAGATCTCCCCCGAGGCAACCTCGGCTTAGAGATAAGATCTCTCTCGAGCGATCGAGTCAACCTCGGTTAGAAATAGAAGGAGAACCTCATCCTAACGCGAGCAACAACCTCGGCTGCAGGAGATAAGATCTCCTCCGAGGAAGCTCGAGGCAACCTCGACCGCAGGAGATAAGATCTCCCCCGGGGCAACCTCGACTACAGGAGATAAGATCTCCCTCCAAGGAAAGCTCAGCTGTAGGAGATAAGATCTCCCCCGAGTGCCCGATTCGACCTCGACAGTAGGAGATAAGATCTCCCCTGGGACAACCTCGACTGCAGAAGATAAGATCTCCCCTAAGGAAAGCTCGAGGCAAACCTCGATCGTAGAAGATAAGATCTCTCTGGGGCAACTTTGGCTGCAGGAGATAAGATCTCCCCAAGGAAAGCTTGAGGCAACCTCGGCTGTAGAAGATAAGATCTCCCCCAAGGCAAGCTCGGCCGTAGGAGATAAGATCTCCCTCGAGCGCTCGCTTCGACCTCAGCGTCCACTTCAACCTCGGCTACAGGAGATAAGATCTCCTCCGAGGCAACCTTGACTAGAGATAAGATCTCTCCCGAGCGATCGAGTCAACCTCGATTAGGAACAGAAGGAGAACCTCGTCCTAACGCGAGCAACAATCTCAGCTAGAGATAAGATCTCTCATGAGCGACTGAGACAACCTCGATCAGAGATAAGATCAGAGACAACCCCGACAGCAGATCAGATCTCCCCCGAGCTTCGACCTAGACCAGCATGGAGCTCAGATGACTTTGGCAGTCGCCTTTTCTGCACTCCCTTCCTTCGATTTTCGAACTCGAAAGTGGGGGGGGCTAGTGTTGGGGATAAATCCCGCTCCCACCGAAGTCTAGCTCGATGCTCATCCTAATGCAACTAGTAGCAGTAGAAGAACTTCAGCAGATGGGCTTCAACCGAACCCCCAACGGCCGAGCTCCTTCGAACCCGTCCAGTCGGCCGAACTGCTTAGCGGTCGAGCTCTTTGGACTCCAAGCGGTCGGGCTTTAACGGAATCCCCTAGCGCCCAAACTTCTCAATGGTTGTCCCTCAGTCGACCTCTCCAAACGGCCGTTCCTTCAGCCGATCAAGCTCCTCCGAACTTCTCTACAGCCGAACTCCTCCCAAGCCTTCCCTTCAGCCGGACTCTTCTACAAGTCCGAACTTCTCTGGACGAACTGTCGCCATCAGTCTGCAACAGGCAACAAGACCGAATGATATGGCCGCCACTACTCTCTCCATAATCAGCCCCCTACGGCCCACGACTTGCCAGTATGGTTGTCACCAACCGCCTGACGATGCCTTCCTCTCCGTATCGAACTTTATGCGGCCCACGACTTGCCAGTATGGCTGTCACCAACCATCTGACGATGTCTTCCTCTCCATACCGAACTCCATGCAGCAGTATGACCATCGCCATCAACTAAGCTCCACCTATAAAGGACCCTCCAGATACGCTAATCTCTAATCTCTAGGCTCTCCCCTTCTTCTCCAAGCTCTGAAACTCATTCCGAGCACTCCATTCCTGTTGGCCAGAGCTGACTTGATCGTTGGAGGGTCCTGTCGGAGCCACCCCCCCACCGACTCTGGATGGAACTTTGTTTTACAGGTCTCCGGTGGTGACCTCATCGGCCTCCACTCCAGCGGACTCCGACGACGACCAGTTTCTACGTCAACACCTCCTAAGAACCAACTTTGACTGATCTTAGGTGCCATCTAAGGATGAATCCAAGGAACTCTATTCCCATCAATCAGATTTAGATCTGATTTCATAAAGGGTTGTGATTGGTTGGGATGAAGAGAAGTTGGATCATGCATAGTCTATAAATAAGACCCTGCGTCCAACTCAAAAAATACATGAACAATTCTCTACGCCCCAATGCTGCCTCTCTCTTTCTCCTCCACACTAAGTTCATCTTCTCCCTCTCCTCTCCATGCCCAAAGAAGTTTGGGATCTTAGTTGGTGCAATCTAGGCGAGAGAAAGACGACGGAAAGCTAGAAAGCTGCGCTGCTGCAAAGGACAACTGCTGATCTTTGAAAGCTATTTTGAAGATCCTCCAAATCAGATTCAGATTTGATTTTTGGAGATGTGATAGAGAAAAAGAGGATCTCCAGATTCAGTCCGAGTTGATACCGATAGAGGTCAGGCACTTGCATGGCTGGATTTAGAACCTTCCGCTGCTTACAGGATCATCAACGGATAATAGGATTATCCTACATCAAGATAAATTAAATTAAATTTAATTTATCTATATTTTATTTTAATTATTAAAATAATAAAAATTAGATCTAAAATATTTTAGATCTGATTCGGATTAAAGAGAAAAGTTTTTAAAATATATCTCTTGATCCGATCAGATCTGAACGAACCTGGTCTGAGAAATCAGAATTTTTCTTCAGAGAGGGGTGTAGTAATTGAACCTCCGAGGTGGAGTTCTAGATCTACCTCACGGCTTTGAAGATATTGGTCGGCTATTTCGAGGTGGGGTGCGTGATTGACGAAGCCGTGGGTCCTCTTGGCGATGCTGCATCCGTCTATGATCTTTTTTCTTCTTCTTTTGGGACGGACCCGTCCTACCATCTCGGCTACTTTCCTACTGGTCCCAAGCCTCTTCGGTCTGGGCATACTTCTCCTCTCGTTCTAGCATTTCAGCAAAGTCCTTCGGATAGTCCAAGTTGAGGGAGAACAAAAGGTCATTTTGGAGAAGGCCGATCTTGAACGCCGTCATGGCCACTGATGGATCTAAATTTCGAACCTCCAAGGTGGCTGCATTAAAGCGATCGATGTACTCTCGAAGGAACTCATTCTTCCATTGCTTGATACTCACGAGAAAGTCAGAATTGCGATGCTGCCGACGACTGCTTATAAAATGGACAATGAACAGACGGCTCAACTGATAGAAGAAATCTATAGAGCCGGGTTTCAGATTTGAATACCAATGTCGAGCCATCCTTCTTAAAGTTGAAGGAAAGGCTCGACATAGTATTGCATCGGTAACCTCTTGCAAATGCATAAAAGTTTGGAAACTATCTAGATGATCTACAGGATCGGCCGTTCTATCGTAAAGCTCCATTTGAGGAATCTTGAACCGATGTGGCAAGGATTCATCCATAATCTTCTGAGTGAATGGGGGATCGATATTGAATCCTAAATCCTCTCCTTGCTACCTCGGCTCCCGTAGTGCATCCAGCTGCCGTTACTTCTCTTTGAGCTTTTTCTCCATGTCATCCTCATGAGTGGCTTTGTGCCTAGGAGTCTCATGGTCCGAAGTGGAGCCTCTTCTTGAAATGGTTGTTGGCGAGCGCTCAGGTCTTTGTCGAGAAGGACTTGAAGGTCAGTTGTGACAACTAGCCTCCGCCTTAGGGCTACGGGGGCATCGTTCCTCCGGCCTTATCCGGATCAGGCCTAAATCTTCTTCGGTCGGATGATGCTCGTCTACCTATTGCATTCCTCTTATAACGAATGATAATGCTTGCATCTGATGAAGTAAGGTGTCATACTGTTCCTATGAGACCACCGACGTCGTTGGCGGATTCTCCTGGATTGGTGGTGGAGATGTGTTAACCTATCGAGCGTTGTAGGTCTTCCGACCACTAGAATGCTGGGATGCATTTGATGCTCCCCTTCGGATCTTCATGATATCCAGTGTCGTGCTTTCTTCCGTCGAAATTAAGCCTCAAAAATAATCGAGGCCCTCCCTTTAGCGCCAACTGTTGCTCCTGGATCTCCCGGCTTGGGGTCGACCGACAAGGATGGAGTAGCTCGACCACCGAGGAATATGAGGCCGAGGACGAGCTTTGCTGGAGCTTCATCCATTTACCTGCAATAAAGTCTCCACCGGAGTGTTCTCTCGTGAAGACCCTCCGACGCTCAAGTTAGGAGATTAGAAAATAATGAGGGAAGAAAGTATCGAATTGAATGACGTACCTGGAGGGTCCCGGAGCTTCTTTATTTATAGGGGAGGAGTTAGAGCCGTATCTATTTCGGACACTAAGGACTTTCCAAGTTTGTCACCCTGGATTGATTCGAAAGATTTCTTCCCTTTTTGAGCGACGAGATCGTGAAAGAATCTTCTTTTATCTGAGTTTTTTTATTCGTAGAGGATGCAGCTTCAGCATAGACGGTTATAGGTCGGTCGTTGACGAGCTATAAGCCTCTTCACGTAGCTCGACGGCCGACCTGAGTTCGATGAGGATGGGGTACGAAGGCTTACCTCATCTTATCAGGAGGCGATCCTCAGTAGGTCGGCTAGAATTGTAGGTCGGCTTAAGACGACCTATAGTTAATTATGATCAACATATCGCGTTGCTCCGCTCAGATAATCCATTAGGGTAGGTCGGCGGCCAACCCTAAATTGGCCGAGGCCATATCAACTCCACTCCACAATAATTTATGTAATCTATTTTAATTTCTTTCATGATTTCTGCAAAGTTCGTTGACAAAAAGCTCTGGATTCATAAACATTGTAAGAGAACGTTAAAAAGGAAAAGATGGAGAGTTTTTATCATGTTAAAATTTTTACCAAATACACTTACATGTATAGTTTCTAATATATTATTTTGTTTTCACACTGTACCAAAATTGTAATCTTCATGACTTGGATCCATATGAATCTGCTCTTGTTTGTGATTAAGCAAATTAGCTAATATTGTTACAGAAACTATAATCCAAGATTGAATTCGGTGCATATTCAATCTCATTCACGTTGCAACCACAAAAAAGTAAACAAACCATGACATAGTACTTAGTCTTTACCCGGAAAGCATACCTCCATCTTGACTAATCTGAAGAGATTTTAGGAGAAAAAATGCCAACCAACCAAACATCGTATACTACAAACTTTCATGGCAACCTTATGTGATACATACATACATATATATATATATATATATATATATATATATATATATATATATATATATATAAAGAGGGAATAGCAGTAGAGTGAACCTACTCAAACGGAGACAGCCATCAAGTAGTTCTAGATAGAAACCTAATAGCCATCCCATAGGATACAATGCAGAAGGAGGAAGTGATTGTGGCTCAGACCTTGCTGTAGCTGAGTTTCTCTAAATCGCCTCTTCAAATGGTAGATTACTTGGTTGAGTGAAGCTTCAAACGGTTCTACATTTTTTTTTCTTTCGAAGATGATCATTGCAATCTTCCTTCTCCAATATGACATTACCTATTGCAGCTCTTGGTTTAAATCACATCTCCATCCTTAACATCATATTAGAGAAGGAAGATTGCCGTGCTTCTCTTTGGAAGAAAGGATGCATGACTGTTGGAAGTTTCACCTAACATTGTAAAATATATTTCGACTCAAAGCTCTTCTACACTACCATTGTTGAGTTGGCTTTTTATGAAGAAAGAAGTAGAAATATGGAGCACGGTAAGGGATTAATTCTAGATATTCTCGGGCTTAAGAGAACCCGGGAATTCATCCATTCATTATTCTACAAACTGACCCCAAAAGAGTTCTTGTTATTAGGAGTGTAACGGCGGCATGGAGACTGCTTTAAATCTCTCCGATTATAGAGACCAAACCTCAATCATGGTGAAACGTATTTCACATTTTGGCCTTGTTTAATTTACTTCGAATGGTTTAGAAGAGTCTGCATGTTTTTTATGTTGTTCCTCTCGAATCTTTTAAGTGAAAGAAGCACTCTGCTCTCCAAAAAAAAAAAAAAGTGACAAACAAATGTAACAAATAAAAGTAATAAATATTATGCACAATTATTTTTATTATTGGATTGATATGATATTGTCTCATGGGATTTGTACAGACAGTTGATGATAAATGACTACATATATTTAGCGATTGCTCTTTCCAAACACCTCCCTATCCCTCTTGTTGATGCCCTTCTTCTCATGCTAAGCAAGTTCAAGTATGGCGATTTGTCCAACATGGGAATGTTAGACCAAGAAATGGGCTCTCTCTCTTTCCTACATGCAGGTCTAAGAGCCCATGGCCCGAGTCAAACCTTGCCTAGCCCAACGGGCCTCTGGCCAGCTTGGGCTTAATTCAATTCCTATCAACATTCTTTAGAAGAACTTGGTGAGGTGGCGTTTTGGCAATGTAGATGTAGAAGAGCTCGACATCAAACTGCACGAATGCCATGAAAGGCAGTGCAGATACAAAGGAGTTCATAAAAGATGATCATGGAGACTTCATGTAGGTGGACTTGAAGGACATTGATGCCGTCCATAATTAGTGGGGACATCAGCAACGATGGCAAGAGCAAGGGAAGGGAAGGAGTCGAGCGAATCCTAAATACTTAATTAGATGAATAGAAAATCCAATTCTCCTAGGTGGACTTGAATTTATTTCTTTTAACTTCCCTGATAAATACAATTTATCCAGTTCTTCTTGAAAATAGGTATAAAGAAATATTTAATAAATATGCAGTTAATGTTGGCAAAGTCTTCGATTCGATGGTAAGAAAATAAAACACTCTTCCGGATATAATGCTCGTATCTGCAAATATCATCACATCCTAGGGTGTTTTGATTATGATTTTCGGATAGATAGTTTAAGAGCTTCTTGCAGATCTGAAAGCATTTAGAACTTCCACGTTCCTCCGCTGGACAAATCTCAAAGCAATCATTATGATATTGAATGGTGGATTCATACGAGGAAAGATAATTTTTTTTTTTTTTTTTTTTTTTCACATGAAAGGTACAAGTCTATAGTCACGTCAATGAATGGTGAAACAGTACAAGTGGCTTGAAATACATTCAGCTAATGTGTACCATATCAGAACTCTTCGCACGATTGTTGGGACACATGTCACGTGTTAGACTGGTGGTCTTGATCGCTCG
Organism: Cocos nucifera; assembly: GCA_006176705.1. Lineage (NCBI taxonomy): Eukaryota > Viridiplantae > Streptophyta > Magnoliopsida > Arecales > Arecaceae > Cocos > Cocos nucifera. The sequence goes on along the minus strand of QRFJ01002923.1, from coordinate 367,363 downwards.
CTGACAATTTAACCTATACCAGCCTGCTAGCTTAGTGGTGAAGCAGGATTAATGCTAGACTATTTGCTGCATGATGGAGCAAGTGGGCACTCATGTTTTCTCCATAGCTTGACACGTAATAATAGTAATGATGCAAGACACATGCCATGTCTCCCAACGGTTCGGAGGAAGTTGGTTCGGAAATGGATGTGGTCGGAAGTGGGTTAGGGCCAATGCCCGTCCATGTAACTCGTCGCCAAGGCACAATATTTCATGAAAATTTTCAGCTCTTATAAGTACGTTTGGATTATGTGAAAGATATTACCTATAATTTCATCAAAAAAAAGAGAAAGGGATTACCCATGATACTTGTGGCAAGGAATAAGACATTGTTTAGCTTTTTTTCTTTCTTTCTTTCTTTCTTTCTTTTCTTTTTAGTAGATCAGGTCAGTGGACGATATTGGGCTCTAGGTTTGTCTTTTTGATGAAAAGAGAGGCTGAGGAAAAGCCACCCAGATTGGGCTATAGGTTTCTCAGGTAAAATAAACATTTTTTTTAGAAAAAATGGCTATAGAGCAATAAGCTCTCCGTTAATATCCCAAATTTCCCAACCTTTGGTAGGAAGACATTCCGATCAACATCTTTATATACTTTCTTCCTTACGTATTTTTCTTTTCTTTTCTTTTCCTGGGAGCAGCATGTTAATCTCTATACAAAATTGGAAAACGATTTATTCTTAGAGATATTTAATGTTCTGATTTGAGTAATGGTCTATTCATGCCCATATCTTGAAGTTGCTCGAAGGGCGAAACCAGAGGGCATCATATAATTGCACATCTTTGACAACTGGCAAGAGAACTAAAGTAGAATTTTAGTTACCGAGAAGGAAGAATTTTGCACCTTACCACTTTTGGATCACATAGATGACAGCTAAGACTTGCATGCAAATTTTTGTGTTTGTATCAAGATTTTCAGGCTTTAGAGCTTATGTGACTTTATATAACATTCATAATTCTCCGACCAAACTTCTGTTTCGTTAAAATAGAGTTGCCCTTCTGTATCAATATGATTTAGAGAGTTAATGTCAGGTTAAAAGTTGGCAATAACTCATTCCCAAGTTCCAGTGATCCATGCCTATGTTCAACAAAATGTCGATCACTCCAATCTATGAACCAAATCATGTTTAAAGACAGATATATTGATGCCTCACTTTAAATCAAAAGCTTTTGCATCTGAATGTGTCGGCGATAGCAAAGAACTTGATGCACATAATATGTATGTACACCATGCTAAAACCACCATGTCTAACATGGAGTAGGTTGTGAATTTTTAAGGGAATGGACCACTAATAGGGCTAGGAGACAAGTAACTCGGCTCTAAGTTTTAGGCCCACATGTGGGCTGGTCTCCCCCACCAGTAGCACACTGTAACATAGGTGTTGGCCTGAGGGCCCTAACCTGGTAAAGGATTGATATTTGATAGGGCTTTGGATAGCTGGTGCCAGTGGCAGCCCTGACATTGAATTAGTTGCAGGGTAGGCTACCGTATTTGTTGAAATAAAAACAGATCTTCCTCTGTCTCCTAAGGGCTAAGGTCAGGAAGGCAGGTCTTATTAGGCTTGGATATAATGAATGAGGGATAGATTTATAAGGAAGCTATGTTGTCATCATATTTCTGTTTCCATTTTTTTCTTTGTGGAAAGAAATGAGATCTCATAGAGTACTACAACAATTGACTTGTCAGAGACAAGATGGGGCTTTCATACATGTTCAGATACATCCTACTATATCTCTATTATGTCTTTTGTGTTTGGTGTGCTGTTGAAGCCTGTACACTGCTGTTAGAGTTACAGAAATCTCAAATCTGAAACTTTATTGCAATTGCGGTAACATTAACTGAGTGCTATAGAAGAAATGTCAGTTGTAGATTTCTTAAATAATCTGAAACCACTACTAAACTCAATGATTTTGTTTTCTATACAAGTATTTTGCTTCATATAAGAGAAGATATAATGATTCTTTTGCATGGGTTTATTAACACGATGCATCAGGCATGTGATTCTATCTGTAATCATGTAAAGAGTCTGCTAATTTGAAAGAATCAATACTCTTTTTCAAAAACTCTCTACTTACCTTATTCTCACAGTTTCCATCATCATGTGAACTAATCATCCCGTCTTAATTACACAGCCAAGGTTTTCTATATAATGTTTCATATTTCTGCATCGATTAGTTATTCTGATGTACGAGCATCCTAAAATCATATGCAATTTATAAGTTGCTCATGTGACGCTTTCTGGTTGTTAAATGGTCATTATCAAAGGTTTGCTCTAAACAATAACAAGTTAGTAGAGCCCATGTGTGGCACCTGCCTATGTCCTATGAGCTCGGAGGTTGGGGGGACTTAATTCCCCCCTAAAAAACTAACCACCACTTTCCCTACTTGCAACAGCGGCAGTAGCAGCACCTAGCGAACAAATAGTAATTACTCTAGCTGGCTACCTTCAATGTTAACTTTATATCATGACCAAACCAAGGAATCCAAGAATTGCCCCACAGTGCAGCAACCTCCAATCAAACCCATCACACATACATCTACCTTATGGACGGAATAAAAAGCCAAAAGGAAAAGTTACTTAACCTGACTGTTTTCACCTGCTGAAAGAACAATACACTGCAAACCCTTTATGAAGACAGGCCAGGCCCATTGACCTGAAATGAAGTTAGTTTATCTAAACTACAACACATCAAATGCCAACCGATCAATCAATTAGAAGCTCGGTGGACGTACTTGATCCATCCATGTCTTCCCTGATTGGCATCAAAGAGATGCCTGCAATACAAAACAACTACCCTACTGATAACCAGTCGATGGATCTTACTTCTGATCACAAACGCGTGTGCGCCATAGAGAGAGAGAGAGAGAGAGAGAGAGAGAGAAGATAAGAGGAATTGGAACAAGATTCCTGCCAGCTAGAAAGAAGTGGGGAATGATCGAGCCCTTCCCCCTATCCTTTCCTTGTCCACCACTTCATCTCTCCAAGCTTGCGAGGGCGAGTGTGATCGCCCAACTCGACCCATGGATCTGGCCTTTGGTCTGGGGTGGTAAGTCCCACCCCGAGGAGGGACCAAGCCGGGCCGGGGGTCCCTATCAGGCCTCGTGACTGGGGATCCCAAGCCCCAACCAAGAGCCACGCCCCCCCCCACAAGCCTTGTATGGCAGGCTCCAACCCCTCCATGTTCCAACTCCCCCACACTTTCCCGTCCCTACTTTCCCCACCTCTTGCTTGGGCCCCCACTCTCCCCACTTGTCCCCACCTTCCCCTCCCTTTCCTCTCCACCTCCCTTCCCCTCCTTGATATATTTATATAACCCCCCTTCCCTCTCCTTCTTTCCATCCCAACTCAAACACCAGCAACTAGCGTTCAGGGACTCTGCTCGACCATACTTGTCTCTCAATTAGCTCTTTCTCAAGAAAACAACATGTGCAACTCCAAAATCAAGTCAGGCCATGCAGTTGGCCTCGAGGAGGTGGCGCAAATTGACGGGAGGGCAGTCCTGCAGCCCGCCTGCAACCGTATCGCAACCTTGGAGGCCTGCAGGCCGCTGAAGAAGACCCTACAGAAATCTATTTCTTTGCCCACTTCCTTCGCCAACACTAATACTAATTCTGATTTTGATGCTAACGAAACTAAACTCGTTGCTTGTTCCCCAAAGCCTCCTAAGATCTCGCCGCCGGTGTCTCCCAAGGCGAAGCCAGCCAAGGTTGTGGTCAAACGTAGCAATGACCCCAATGGTCTGAACTCGAGCAGCGAGAAGCCGGCGACACCCAGGTCCTCCGCGAAATCGACTCCAGTGGTGAGGAAGAAATCAAAGAAAACTAGCAGTGCTGGCCAAGGTGTTCTTTCCGTAGAAGCATCGCTGTTTTCGAGCAACAGAGCTCCAGGTAGCATTGCGGCGGCTCAGAGGGAGCAGGCTAGCCTCATGCAAGCCCAGAGGAAGATGAGGATCGCCCATTATGGGCGGACAGCATCAAAGCTTGAAGGGAAGGTAGTCCCAGTGGACTCTTCCTGCAATGCTAGCCAAGAGGAGAAGAGATGCAGCTTCATAACATCCTATTCTGGTAATAAATACACATATTTTAATATTGTCTTTTCGTGTATTTTTCCTTGGAGCTTTTATAGAATTATAGTCATACTTGGCTACTCCCTTTCTAATTTTGTGGCTTGTTATGATGAGTAGACCCTCTCTATGTGGCATACCATGATGAGGAGTGGGGAGTTCCAATCCATGATGACAAGTGAGTCTGCATTCCCTCTCACCCCCCCCTCCCCGCCCTTCTATCTCTGTCTCTCTCTGTTTGGAAGCTAACTACAGTTTTGGGGGTCTATTGCTGCAGGATGCTGTTCGAATTACTTGTGCTGTCTGGTGCTCAGGTTGGATTGGATTGGACTACCATATTGAGGAAAAGGAATGACTTCAGGTAAAATGAAGTGATCGTTTTTGATAAAAGTCAAGTCTTGGCTTGTGATATGAATCAGGGTTCTGTTTAAAAAAAGGAAGTTGTCGTGATTTCTTTTCTTACCTTGGGTTGTATGATTTCAGGGCAGCTTTTGCCGAATTTGATGCAGAAGTGGTCTCCAGGTTCACGGAGAGACAAATGACCTCCATCAGCACGGAATATGGGCTGGATTTGGGGAGAGTTAGAGGGACGGTAGATAACGCTAACCGAATCCTTGAGGTATCTCAACCAACCCGTCATTTATCTTCTTTTTCTCCTTGTCACATATTAATATTGTTCTTATTGGAACAAAACTGATGCATAAAAGTATAAAACCACTTTGTTGCATGAGTTGCTAATTATTCATTCTTCATTAAGTTGGTCGTTAAACAAAGCCACCTTTTAGATCATGATTTTGCCCCTTAGGAATCCCGTTTCCAGCCTAATCAAGCACAAAAAGAAAGAGGAAAAAATAAAAGAAACTGTGGAATCACTCTCAAAGTTTTTTGTGTACAAGGAACCTGGAGAAAAGGCATCATATTGTAATGTTGTCTAAGCTAAAAGAAGCTTATATAAACAAAAGAACCTTTGATTAGGTAACCATATCTATAAAGATGTCTCCAAAAACATTAGCGTTAATGGGGTTTTTCAATAAACGCTCGCTTGTGATGACAACCAATGGCAAGGAAGCGTCCAGCAAGTAGTCTCTATTATTGATTTTAATACAGGTTAGAAGGGTAAAGACTTGGCCACATGTATACAACTACACGTACTCATTATACTGCCTTTCATCTGTACAGAGATGGCAGAAATAATGTCAGAAACTACCATCTACGTCTCAGTAATAGGGCGATCATAATTCGGAAGCATCTTAATTATTGGTCTTCTTTTGATCTGAGAAGTCAAAAGTGTGGCAAAATCTTCTGGTGTTCTGCAAGCATTACCACACAAGTTGGGGTTCTCTTTTCACCTGAGAAATAGAAAAGCTACTCGAAGAGTAAAAATGACCTCACACTTGCAGAACCCCCTAGAAATTTGTGACAATGATTGCACCTCAAGGGAAAGACTTCTTTCCAACCAAAATGAAAGCCGACAAGACTTACCTAACTAATCTAACCCTTGTCTCTTATCCCACCTTCTTTCCCTCAAACTCTGAATTATTTGTTTTACTTTATCTTCCGAGCTCCGTCACAAGTGTGAACTAATCATGTGACCGGTCTTGGAGCAGGTGAGGAGGGAGTTTGGGTCCTTGGACAAGTATCTATGGGGGTTCGTGAACTCCAAGCCCATCTCCACCAATTACAAGTCATGCAGGAAAATCCCTGTCAAGACCTCCAAATCCGAGTCCATCAGCAAAGACATGGTCCGCCGGGGCTTCCGGTTCGTCGGCCCAACCGTCGTCCATTCCTTCATGCAGGCCGCCGGCCTCACCAACGACCACCTCATCACGTGTCCCCGCCACCTCTACTGCTCCTCCTCCGCCGCCGCCAATTGACAACGACAACAATCTTTACCCTATGATCTAACCACCACAATATATATGTTAGTATTAGCCTTAGCTTTCTTTGTTTGGGTCAGCAAAGAATCTAATGGGGAGTGACCCATTAGTGTATAGTCTTTACAGTGTTTGTTGTGAAGTGCTGTGAACTTTTTCTAAGTGATAGGGATGGATGAGGAGGCGAGGAAGGAGAGAGACAAAGGGTGGGGGGGGGATTGCATGTGACGAGGGGACAGAGAGCACGTGGATTGGCAGGCAACTGCACCATTGTGTGTCAGAAGGGCTTTCGCTTTGGCCATGTGACCACAACACGGCTCATTATTCCCCGTTGTCATCCCCCCCCCCCCCCCCCCCGTCCCAGCTGAACTTCCCTTTAACAGCCTGTGGGAGGACGAGAAGAATATTGTGAGAGGACCCACCAATGCCGTCCGCCATTAGCCTTCCTCAGCTTAATGGATGTTGTTCCCCATTCTCTTCTGAGCTCTCTCTCTCTCTAAGTTGGCGTTTGCGTCCTTGTTGGGAAAGAGTAGTTGTGACATTGCCACTGGGCTAACTACTTTTTTGCTTAAAGGAAATGAAGCCACCCTTGCCAGTGGGATGGGTGGGCTGGAGGTCTAGTGTGGGTTTTATATGTTGTCATGTGGGTGTGCAGTTTGCTTAACATATATATAGTGTATACTCTTTTCTTTTTTCCTTTGGACATCTGTACAAGAATCCTTCTCCATGTGCTCTCCCTTTTCTTTTGGGTCGCCTTTGCGCCTTGCAACCAATTATTGGTGTGTGTTTATGGTGGTTATGCCTAGAAGAGCATGTTCATGATGGATGTTAGGCAATAACTCTCTTCTTAACAACATATATGTAGACCTTATCTTATATAGCTAGGCTGGATGGAGTTGGCATCTTGGCATGATTTCTTACTTGCATTGGTGGCAAGCACATGCCTGCCATTGTTACATGCTTCACACGCATTTGGTATAGTGTCTAAGCCACAGCTCGTACATTATAATGTTGCGAATGAGATTCTTGGAATCATCATCGTGCTATTAGGATAACTCGTTCAATGTGAATATGAAGGTCTACTCCAGGAAATACATAAGAAAGATGCAATATCTTTAAACATAATTTCTCGAACTGATTGCTATGTCTTCTGCAATGATTTCTCATAGTGATTATTCCACATGATAATCTATACGAGTATCTAATATATTGCATAATTATACCGTCCATGGCTGGCTGCCAACATTTTGCAATTTGGATGCACAAATTCGTATACAATCTTTTACAAGTAGATGACACTTCCTATTCCGGATTGGTGTCCCAGATTTCGATGGGATATAGGTATGAATATTAATAAATTATTCTCGGAATTCTGCTGGGCCAGATCAAGTAGAAGATCCTCTAACGAGGTTTTGCATCGTGGTGTTTTGAGTCGAACACAATTTTGTGCTTTGCGTCATCAAATTCCTTATAAAATTGTTGCTAAGATTTGTTTTCAGGACGGTGCTAGTGGCCCCAACTTTTAGGATTATAGTATGCTATATTTGACATGAAAACCTTAATTGGTTTAGATCTCCATAATACTAAATGTTGGTGTAGAATCTAATTGACGCCGGATCGAGCTGGAGCCGAGAAAGACGAGACCGCCGTCGGTGACCTGCAAAATAAAGTTCCGTCCGGAGTCGATGGTGATGGCTCTAGTAGGATCCTCCAACGATCAAGTCAGCTCTTTTGGCCAACAGAAATGGAGTGCTCAGGAAAGAGTTCGACAGAATTTCGAAAAGAGAAAGAAAGCTTAGAGAAAACGTATCTGGAGAATTTCTTTTATAGACGGAGGCTGCAGCAGATAGATAGTGACAGCTGACATCGTCTGGTAGTGGGCCGCTCGAGGCCACCGTCGCCTATGGCAGACTGATAGTGACAGCTATCGTCATCTGATAGTGGATCGCTGTCGTCTGCAGCAGACTGATAGTAACAGTCATAGCCGTCCGGTAGTTGACCGCTCAGGATCGTGCGAGAGAGGCACCGCCTGCAGCAGACTAATAGTGACAGCCGTAGCCGTCTGGTACCGAGTCGCTCGGGGCCATGCGGAGGGATGAAGATCTTTGACGTATGTTAATTTCAGATAAGTTCAAACTTCTAAAAGAAAATACTACTAGAGGAGATTATCCGGAAGAAATGCTACTTGAAATCTGGAAGTAATCTACTGGAGGAATCCGGATGGAGTTCGACTGATAGAGAAGTCTAGAAGAAGTTCGACTGTTGGAGAAGTTCGACTGAAAGAGTTCAATTGGTGGAGAAGTTCGGCTGAAAAAGTTTGACTGGTGGAGAAGTTCGACTAAAGGAGAAGTCCGAAAGGAGTTCGGCTCCTGTAGGCATTCGTCTGAAAGAAGTTCGGCTCTCAGAGAAATTTGACTGAAGAAGAAGTTCGGAAGGAGTTTGGCTCCTGGAGGAATCCATCTGAAGGAGAGGTCTGGAAGAAGTTCGGCTTCTGAAGGAATCTGACTGAAGGAGAGGTCCGGAGGAAGTTCGGCTCCTGGAGGAATCCGACTGAAGAAGAGGTCCGGAGGGAGTTCGGCTCTTGGAAGAATTCGATTGAAGGAAAAGTCTAGAAGGAGTTCGGCTCTTAGAAGAATATGACTGAAGGAGAAGTCTGGAAGGAGTTTAACTCCTAGAGAAATTTGACTGAAGAAGAAGTCCGAAGGAAGTTTGGCTCCTGGAGGAATTCGACTGAAGAAAAAGTCTGGAAGAAGTTTGGCTCCTGAAGGAATCCGACTAAAGAAGAGATCCGGAAGGAGTTCGGTTCCTAAAGGCATCCGTCTGAAGGAGAGGTCCGGAAGGAGTTCGGCTTCTGAAGGAATCCATCTGAAGGAGACATCTGAAAGGAGTTTGGCTCTTGGAGGAATCCGACTGAGGTAGAAGTCTAGGAGTTTGGCTCTTAAAGAAATCCGACTGAAGGAGAAGTTTGGAAGGAAGTTCGGCTCCTGAAGGCAGTCCAACTGAAGGAGAGGTCCGAAAGAAGTTCGGCTCCTGAAGGCATCCATCTGAAGGAGGAGTCCGAAAGGAGTTTGGCTCCTGAAAGAATCCATCTGAAGGAGACATCTGGAGGAAGTTCAGCTCCTGGAGGAATCCAACTAAAGTAGAAATCTAGGAGAGTTTGGCTCCTGGAGGAATCCGACTGAAGAAGTAGTTTGGAAGAAGTTCGGCTCCTAGGGAAATCTATCTGAAGGAGACATCTGGAGGAAGTTCGGCTCCTGGAGGAATCCGACTGAGGTAGAAGTCTAGGAGGAGTTTGATTCCTAGAGGAATTTGACTGAAGGAAAAGTTTGGAAGGAGTTTGACTCTTGAAGAAATTTGACTAAAGAAGAAATTCGGAGGAAGTTCGACGTCTGGAGGAATCTGACTGAAGAAGAAGTCTGGAAGGAATTCGGCTCCTGGAGGAGTTCAGCTGCTGAAGAAGTTCGGCTGGGATTCGACCGTTGAGGAGTTCAGCTGGCTGAAGGAGTTCAACCACTAAAGAAGAATTTTCGATCGAAGCTCTTCCATGATTATCAGTTGCATTAGACTAAGCAGCAGGCTGGACTTCAATGAGAGTAGGATTTATCTCCAACAATAATCCCCCCACTTCTGAGTTCGAAATTCGAATGAAGAGAGTACAGAAAAGATGACTATCGAAGTCCTCTTTCAGGCTCTGCACCAGTTCAAGTTGAAGCTCGGGGGAGATCTTATCTCCAGCCGAGGCTGAAGAAGATCTTATCTTCTGTTGAAGGATTGAAGCTCGGAGGAGATCTTATCTCTAGCCGAGATTGAAGAAGATCCTATCTTCTATTGAAGTTGAAGTTTGGGGAAGATCTTATCTCCAATCGAGGTTGACGTTGAAGTTGGAGCTCGGGAGAGATCTTGTCCCCAGTCGAGATTAACGTTGAAATTAAAGCTCGAGAAAGATCTTGTCTCAAGTCGAAGTTGATGTTGAAGTTGAAGCTCAGAAGAGATCTTATCTCTGATCTCGGGTTTCCGTGCTTGCTGCTTGTGGTGGATGTCGAGCTCTTTGTGGACGTTGGGTTTGTTCTGATCGTCGAACCTGATCCTCTCTTGCAAACTGGGATAAAATTTTATCTTTCGCATTTGATGTAGTCAGATTGTCGTAGAAAAACATAGGTAAGAATTCTCCACCAAGCTTCTTTCTTCTCCACGTCTTTGGTCTACGCGGTTCCGACTTTTGCTCATGTTAGAATGAGGTTCTCCTCCTATTCTTAACAGACTGCAGGGGCGCATTAGGATCATTGTCGGGGCCTCTCTTCTCACTTCATCTAAAATGAACGAGGCCATCAACTTGCTCATGTTAGGACGAGGTTCTCCTCCTGTTCCTTACATGGCAATAGGGGCACAGACGGACTGTTGAATGGGCCTTTCTCCTCCTTCTATCTTAAATAATCAGAGGTCTTCGACTTTGCTCATGTTAGGACGAGGTTCTCCTCCTATTTCTAACGAACTGTAGGGGTACATAAGGACTATTGTCAAGACCTCTCCTCTCATCTCGTCTAAAATAAATGAGGCCTTCGACTTGCTCATGTTAAGATGAGATTTTTCTCCTATTCTTAACATGGCAATTGGAGCACAGATGGACCGTTGAATGGGCCTCTCTCTTTCTTCTGTCTTAAATAATCGAAGATCTTCGACCTTGCTCACATTAGGATGAGATTCTCCTCCTATTTCTAACGGACTATAGGAGCATATAAGAGCTATTGTCAGGGCCTCTTCCTTCATCTCATCTAAAATGAGTGAGACATTCGACTTTGCTCATGTTAGGATGAGGTTCTCCTCCTGTTCTTAACGAACTGTAGGGGCACGTAAGGATCGTTTGTCAGGATCTCTCCCCTCATCTCATCTAAAATGAACGAGACCTTCGACTTGCTCATGTTAGGACAAGGTTCTCCTTCTATTCCTAATATGGCAATAGGGGCACGGATGGACATTGAATGGGCCTCTCCTCTCCTCCTATTTTAAATAACCAGAGATCTTCAACTTTGCTCACATTAGGATGAGGTTCTCCTCCTATTTCCTTAACGAGCTATAGGGACATATAAGGGCCATTGTCAGGGCATCTTTCCTCATCTCATCTAAAATGAACGAGGCCTTCAACTTTGCTCACGTTAGGATGAGGTTCTCCTCCTATTCCTAACGAGCTGTAGGGGCACGTAAGGGCCATTGTCAAGACCTCTCCCCCTATCTCATCTAAAATGAACGAGACCTTCGACTTGCTCATGTTAGGATGAGGTTCTTCTCCTATTCCTAATAGGACAATAGGAGCACAGATGGACCGTTGAATGGCCCTCCCCTCCTCTTATCTTAAATAATCGGATGTCTTTTGACTTTGCTCATGTTAGGACGAGATTCTCCTCCTCTTCTTAACGGACTGTAGGGACATATAAGGATCATTGTCAGGCCTCTTTTCCATCTCGTTTAAAATGAATGAGGCCTTCGACTTGCTCAAGTTAGGACGAGGTTCTCCTCCTATTTCTAACATGATAATAGAGGCACAGATGGACCGTTGAATAGGCCTCTTTTCTCCTTCTATCTTAAATAACCGGAGGTCTTCGACTTTGCTCACTTTAGGATGAAGTTCTCCTCTTATTTCTAATGGACTGTAGGGGCACATAAGGATCATTGTTAGGACCTCTCCCCTCAACTCGTCTAAAATGAACGAGACCTTCGACTTGCTCATGTTAGGACGAGGTTCTCCTCTTATTACTAATATGGCAATAGGAGCATAGATGGACCATTGAATGGGCCTCTCTCCTCCTCCTATCTTAAATAACCAAAGGTCTTCAACTTTGCTCACGTTAAGATGAGGTTCTCCTCCTATTCCTAATGGGTTGTAGGGACACATAAGGGCCATTATCAGAATCTCTCCCCTCGTCTTATCTAAAATGAACGAGGTCTTCGACTTTGCTCACGTTAGGATGAGGTTCTCCTTCTATTCTTAACGGACTATAGGAGTACGTAAGGATCATTGTCAGGGCCTCTTTTCTTATCTCGTCTAAAATGAACGAGGCCTTCGACTTGCTCATGTTAGGATGAGGTTCTCCTCCTATTCCTAACAAGGCCACTTTCGATTGCTTCTTTTTTATCATCACATAGTTTTTGTACTAAAAAATTATAATATTAAAATGGAGGAGTTTTATTAAAGAAAAATTATCGATAGTACATTTTCAGATTCTCTGAGTTTCAAAGTTATAGGAGCATTGTTCCTCTGAGCTCCTTCAGACGATAAGTTTCAGGCCGAATGACCTCCACCACTTTATACAGGTCTTCTCAATTTGGGGCAAGCTTCCTCCGACTCTGAGGCTGAGAGATGATGGCTCGTTGAAGAACTAAATTCCTCACTCTAAATATTTTACTTCTGACCCTGGAGTTATAGTATCCAACCACTCTTCGTCTGTAGGTCGTCATCCGAACCTGAGCTTCCTCTCTTTTTTCTTCCAGCAGATCAAGGTTGACTATGAGGTCCTATGGATTATGCTGCTCATTGAAGACCACGACCCATGCTGATGAGAATTTAAGCTCGATTGGTATGACTGCCTCAATTCCAAAGGCCAAGATGAATGGTATTTCCCCAATCGGTAGTCTTTGAGTAGTTCAATACGTCTAGAGGACGTGGTAGAGTTCATCCACCCAGACCTCCTTGCTCTGTCGAGCCTTGTCTTGATATCTTGAGCAGGGTCTGGTTGGTCACTTCAGCTTTCCCATTTGTCTGTGGGTGAGCTACTGATGTGAAGTGATGGAAGATGTTTAAATATTCATAGAACTCGGCGAACCTCATCCTAGTGAACTATTGCCAGTTATCTATTATGAGAGTTCGGGATAGACCGAACCAGCAAATAATTGACTTCCAGATGAAGTCTTGTATCTTGATCTCGATAATTTTTGTTAGTGGTTCAGCTTCGACCCATTTGGTGAAGTAGTCGATCATGCCCAGGAGGAACTTTCATTGCTCGGATGCCATCAAAAAAGGGCTAAGTATATCCATTCCCCATTGCGCAAATGGCCAAGGTGCGCTTAGTGGAGTAAGCTCGGAGGCAGGCTGTCTTTGTATGTTTGCATTCTTCTGACAGCAGTCACATTTCTTGATGTACTCTATAGAGTCGTGATACAAGGTCGGTCAATAGTATCCTTGCTGAAGTAGTTTTTATGATAGGGACCTAGCTCCTGCATGACTTTCATAAATTTTTTTATGCACTTTCCATAATATAGAGTTGGCCTCTAAAGGTCAGAGACATCTCAGCAGCGGTAGCGAATACAACCTCTTATACAACTTGCTTTTATACAAAATGTATCGGAAGGCTTGATTCCTGAGTTTTCGAGCTTCTTTTGGATTACGAGGAAGAACTTCCTCTTTGAGATAGGTAGCTAACGGGTCAATTCAGCTTAGCTCGAGCTCCATCTGTATAACGAACTATGATTCCTCTAAGCTTGGGCATTTTAGAGTCTCAAAAAATACTTCTTTAGATAATTCGACTGGGACTGAAGTGGCTAATTTAGAGAGGAGGTCAACTCTTGTATTTTCTACCATCGAAATCTATCGAATTCTAAAACTACCAAAGGTCGGAGTCAAATTCTTTACTTTTTCAAGGTGTTTCATCATACTTTCCTTCCGCACTTCATAGTTGCCACTAACTTGATCGACCACTAATTGAGAATCACTGTAGACTTAAAGCCGATCTACTTTTAACTCTCTTGCTATTTTTATTCCGATGATTAGCACTTCATATTCGATCTCATTATTAGTTACAAAAAACTTGAAGCGTAGCGCGTACTCAACGACGACTCCCTCGGGGTTGACTAAGACTAACCCTACACCTACTCCAGCAGAGTTGGATGAACCATCCACGTACAGTGCCCAAAAACCTTTGAAAAGATTGGTACTCTCTTCGGAGAGGCTTGGTTGCGACAACAGAGGGCCAGTCTCATTCTATTCAAGTTCGGCATCATCTGGAATGATATATTCTACTATAAAATCTATCAATATCTAGACTTTGATCGATGACCAGGGTCGATAGTTGATGTCAAATTTTATGAGCTCGATTGCCTATTTTGCGATTTTTTTGAAAGCATCCGTTCGATGAAGGACCGCTTTTATTGGTTGGTTCGTGAGAATCGTTATGGAGTGCCCCTGAAAGTAAGGTCGGAGTCTTCTGACAGCAATTAGAAGAGAGTAAGTCAATTTTTCTAGCTTAGAGTACATGATCTCTGCATCCCTCAGGACCCGGCTTATGAGTGGACCGATTGCTGCATCTTCGCTTCCTCTTTGATCAGGACTGCTGCTAAGGCCGCCGAGGAGACTGCTAGGTACAGGAATAATTTTTTTTTAGGTTCAAGCTTTGCTAGTAGTGGGAATGAGCCGAGATAGTTTTTAAGCTCTTTATATGTCTGTTGGCACTCCATCGTCCAGCAGAAATTCTTTGGTTGCCTGAGAACTCGGAAGAAGGGCATGCATCACTTGGTCGATCTCAAGATGAAGCGATTCATGGATGCCACTTTTTCGATCAGACATTGAACTTCTTTGATTATTTTTAGAGCAGTCATCTTCTGAATAGCTTAAATTTTTTTTGAATTTGCTTCAATCCCACGCCTTGACACCATAAACTTCAGAAACTTTCTTGAGGTCATACCAAAGGTGCACTTGATTGGATTCAGCTTCATCTTGTACTTTCTCAGTGCACTGAAGGTCTCTTTGAGGTCAACGAGATGGTTTATAGAAACTTGACTTTTGACGAGCATGTCATCCACGTACACCTTCATGTTACGGTCGATCTGCTCCTTGAAGATCTTGTTGACCAGATGCTGGTACGTTGCCCCTGCATTTTTGAGTCCAAAGGATATAACCCGATCTCGATCGATTTTCTTGTCGTTCCTCCCTCCTTGGTGGTTCAGGCTGTGGCAGTGCCTTTAGCCGATCTTTCCACCCTTCAGGTCGACACCGTAGGAATCGATCGAGTCTACCTCGTCTGATGAGCTTCTCGATCTCATCTTGGAGCTGAATACACTCTTTAGTATCATGACCGTGGTCACGATGATAAAGGCAAAACTTATTAGGATTGCACTTGTCGGTTTGAGTATGCATTCTTTTCAATCTCGGTAGTTGCTTCTTAATTTTCATCAGTACTTAGATTTTTGAAGCATTGAGAGGGGCGTAGTTATGAAATCTTCGGAGGGGTGAACACCACCGCGCCCTTCTGTCGGGACTTTCCTGCCTCCAAGCTCGGAGAGAAGTTCGGGCTTGCTTGCGCTCAAAGAGAGTTCGGAAGAACGGTCGAGCTTCACTCGACTTTTCTTCCTTAGCGGGTGTTGGGGATAAATTCCGCTCCAGCCGAAGTCTAGCTCGATGCTCAGCCTAATGCAACCAGTAGCCGCAGAAGAGCTTCGGCAGACGGGCTTCAACTGAACTCCCAGCGGTCGAGCTTCTTCCAACCCGTTCAGCCGGCCGAACTAGTTAGCTGCCGAGCTTCTTCGGACTCCCAACATCAAGACCGAATCCCTTCAGCCGGCCGAGCTACTTAGCGGCCAAGCTCCTTGGACTTCGAGCGGTCGAGCTTTAACGGAATCCCCCGATGCCCGAACTCCTCAGCGGTCATCCCGAACTTTGGCTGATCGAGCTCCTACCGAACCCTCCAACGGCCGACCCTCAGTCGAAGTCCAATGGCAGGCCGAACTCTCCAACGGTCGAGCTTCGAATTTCCAACGCCCGAACTCCTCAGCGAACGAGCCTTGATCGAACCGCCCAGCAGCCGAAGTCCTTCAACCGGGCCTCAGTCGAGCTTTTTCGGACCTCTCAGCGGCCAAACTCCTCAGCGATCATCCTTTGGCCGAACTTCGGCCGACCGAGCTCCTACCGAACTGTCCAGCAGCCAAGCCTTAGCTGCATGCCTCCGGTCAGAGGCTTATGGGAGCTGAACTCTTTCCAAAATTTCTCTTTAGGAGCTCGAACTCCTCCAAAATGGGCACACGACGAGGGCCTTCAACCCTTCATTCAGCTGGCTCTACGGCCATCACCATCAATCCACCGTAAGCTCTGCAGCCATCACCATCAGTCCACCATGAGTGATAGCGATCCGCTATGAGGCGACGATGGCTGTCACCATCAACCCACCGCACATGGCACCTTCCCGTGAGACTGGCTCCGCCGAAGCTCGAGCGGCCCGCCAGCATGCGGCTGCAGCTGTCACCATCAAGCTCTGCTATAAAAAGGATCCCTCCAGATATGCTAACTCTAATCTCTCTGATCTCTAAGCTCTCCTCTTCTTCTCTAAGCTTCGGAACTCATTCCCGAGCACTCCATTTATGTTGGCCAGAGCTGACTTGAGCATCGGAGGGTCCTGCCGGAGCCACCCCCACCAGCTCCGAATGGAACTCTATTTTGCAGGTCCCCGATGGTGACCTCAGTGGCCTCGACTCCAGCGACCTCCGACGATGACCAGTTTCTACACCAATAGAATGGCGCTAGAAGGAGGGCCTCGAACCTTCGAGGTTCCCTTGTTTTTAAAGGAGTGCTCGGTGACTCTTCTCTTTCCTCTCCGGAGATCTCTCTTTTCTCTTTCGAAGAGAAAATGCCCCCAAGAGAGCTTCGACTCGACGATCGGCGTCCTGCATGCCAGGTACGTCTGCTCCCATTGCAGCCCCGGTAGCCCAGGCTCCACCCGAAGCCACCATAGATGTAGAGCAGTTCTGGATGGGCTCGTGGCCCCACCGAGATGATATAGGCCGTGCGACAACCTCGGGCGGAGACTTTACCAGCAAGCCCATAATGAGGATGCGAGGAACCGGCCTTGAGGGGGAGCGTTTGGGCATACCAATCGCATTTGGGAAGGAGAAACGGAGAGTCGAACTTCTCTTACGAAAGGCTTTGCGGGAAAGTGGAGTAAAGTTCGGCTCAAGCGAGGTCGAACCCCCACTCGAGCCCATCATCGAGGAAGCCCCGACAGAGGGGCATGGACATCCTTGGAAGAAGGTTTTCCAAGAAGACGGAATGAAGTTCGGAGGCAGAATGAAGTTCGGCAACGTCCACAACCTCCCCAGCGCAAGTGAGGCCGAACTTTGCCTCACTTCGCCTCGAGCTCGCCACTAAGGAAGCCCCGACAAAAGAACATGAAGTCCTCTCGACGAAAGTCGGAGTGAAGTTCGGCGCAAGCAAGGCCGAACTTCCCCTCGAGTATGTCATCAACGAAACCCCCAAACAAAGAATTCACAGGAGGTGGAACGAAGTTTGGGCAAGCAAAGCCAAGCTCCACATCAAGCTCGTCATCAAGAAAGTCCGGACGAAAGAAGCGGGAGGTTCTCCCGCGCATGGTTTCGTGGGAAAACAGAATGAAGTTCGGTAGCACAAGGAAAGCCGAACTCCACCTCGAAGCAAAGCCAAACTTTCCTTCGAGGCTCCTCATCCGAGTGAAGTTCGACGCAAGCGAGGGCGGAACGAAGTTCTCTCGCGGAATGAAGTCCGGGCAAGCAGAGCCGAGCTTCTCCCTACAGGCAAGAAAGTTCGGACAAAAGAAGCATGAAGTCCTCCTGCGGAGGCTTTTGCGGGAGAGCGGAACGAAGTTCGGTGCAAGTGAGGCCGAACTCCACCTCGAAGCTCATCATCGAATTGAAGTTCGGCGCAAGCAAGGCTGAACTCCACCTCGAGCTCGCCACCAAGAAAACCACTACAAAGATTTCACAGGAGGTGAGATGAAGTTCGGCCACGCTCACGACCACCCGAGGGCAATCGAGGCCGAACTCCGTACGACTCCAAGGAGGTCCGGACGAAGAAGCATGAAATTCTCCTATGAAAGATTTTATGGGAAAGCGGAATGAAGTTCGGCGTAGGCGAGGCCGAACTCCCCCTCATAAAATTCTCCCATAGGTCCTGTGACTACGCCCCCTCAACGCTCCTCGAACTCAATTTCTCACGAAAGTTAAGAGCCAGCTAGCAAGATCAGAAGGGTTACGGTCTCCCCAAACAAACACGATCGAAGCAAGTACTGCGTCTACCGTCGCGACTACAGCCATGACACTGAGGAATGCATCCAGCTGCCAAACGAAATTCAGGAAGGAGCGGCTGGGTAAATTCCTTCGACGGGAGAAGATCGGCTAAGGGCGCTGCCGTAATCACAAACTACAAGGTCGGCCGCCTCACGGCGTCATCAACGCCATCCCGGGGAGGAGCTTGGTACATTGGCGATTCGTCGTCTCCCAGCGATAAAGCAGAAGCATGCTCCAAATTAAGAAGGCCAGTGTGGGATAGAGGAGGTCGTCTGGACGGGACTTGCTGCCCGAGGGAACTCAGAGGAACAACGCCCCGACGACCCTGAAATGGGGATGTGCTGTCCGTAACTTTCCTTCGGTAAAATTCTTCCCTTCTGATAATGTTGTTTCTAGATGCAAAAACTATGCGATTACCGCAAAGGAGCAATCAACAGTCGCCACATTAGGAACAGGAGGAGAACCTCGTCCTAACGCAAGCAAAATCAAAGGCCTCGTTCACAAAAGGACGAGATGGGGGGAGAGGCGTGGACGACGGTCCGTATGTGCCCCCACAGCCTATTAGGAACAGGAGGAGAACCTCATCCTAACACGAGCAAAGTCGAAGGCCCATAAAGTCGAAGGCCTCATTCACAAAGGACGAGATGGGGGGAGAGGCACGGACGATGGTCCGATGTGCCCCCACAGCCCGTTAGGAACAGGAGGAGAACCTCGTCCTAACGCGAGCAAAGTCGAAGGCCTCGTTCACAAAGGACGAGATGGGGGGGAGACGGACGACGGTCCGAATGTGCCCCCACAGCCCGTTAGGAATAGGAGGAGAACCTCGTCCTAATGCGAGCAAAGTCGAAGGCCTCGTTCACCTTAAGGACGAGATGGGGGGAGAGGCTCGGACGATGGTCCGCATGTGCCCCCACAGCCCGTTAGGAACAGGAGGAGGAACCTCGTCCTAACACGAGCAAAGTCGAAGGCCTCGTTCACCTTAAGGACGAGATGGGGGAGAGGCTCGGACGACGGTCCGCATGTGCCCCCACAGCCGTTAGGAACAGGAGGAGGAACCTCGTCCTAACGCGAGCAAAGTCGAAGGCCTCGTTCACAAAGGACGAGATGGGGGGAGAGGCTCGGACGACGGTCCGCATGTGCCCCCACAGCCCGTTAGGAACAGGAGGAGGAACCTCGTCCTAATGCGAGCAAAGTCGAAGGCCTCGTTCACCTTAGACGAGATGGGGGGAGAGGCTCGGACGACGGTCCGCATGTGCCCCCACAGCCCGTTAGGAACAGAAGGAGACCTCGTCCTAACGCGAGCAAAGTCGAAGGCCTCGTTCACCTTAGGACGAGATGGGGGAGAGGCTCGGACGACGGTCCGCATGTGCCCCCACAGCCCGTTAGGAACAGGAGGAGGACCTCGTCCTAACGCGAGCAAAGTCGAAGGCCTCGTTCACACTTAAGGACGAGATGGAGGGAGAGGCTCGGACGATGGTCCGCATGTGCCCCCACAGCCCGTTAGGAACAGGAGGAGGACCTCATCCTAATGCGAGCAAAGTCGAAGGCCTCGTTCACCTTAGGACGAGATGGGGGGAGAGGCTCGGACGACGGTCCGCATGTGCCCCCACAGCCCGTTAGGAACAGGAGGAGGAACCTCGTCCTAACGCGAGCAAAGTCGAAGGCCTCGTTCACCTTAGGACGAGATGGGGGAGAGGCTCGGACGACGGTCCGCATGTGCCCCCACAGCCCGTTAGGAACAGGAGGAGGACCTCGTCCTAACGCGAGCAAAGTCGAAGGCCTCGTTCACCTTAAGGACGAGATGGGGGGAGAGGCTCGGACGACGGTCCGCATGTGCCCCCACAGCCCGTTAGGAATAGGAGGAGGACCTCGTCCTAACGCGAGCAAAGTCGAAGGCCTCGTTCACCTTAGACGAGATGGGGGAGAGGCTCGGACGACGGTCCGCATGTGCCCCCACAGCCCGTTAGGAACAGGAGGAGGACCTCGTCCTAACGCGAGCAAAGTCGAAGGCCTCGTTCACCTTAGACGAGATGGGGGGAGAGGCTCGGACGACGGTCCGCATGTGCCCCCACAGCCCGTTAGGAACAGGAGGAGGACCTCGTCCTAACGCGAGCAAAGGTCGAAGGCCTCGTTCACCTTAGATGAGACGGAGGGAGAGGCTCGGACGATGGTCCACATGTGCCCCCACAGCCCATTAGGAACAGGAGGAGGACCTCGTCCTAACGCGAGTAAGGAACAGAAGGAGGACCTCGTCCTAACGCGAGCATCAATCTCGACTAGAGATAAGATCTCTTCCGAGCAACCGTTGACAACCTCGGTTAGAGATAAAATCGTTGACAATCTCGACTAGAGATAAAATCTCTCCCAAGCGACCGTTGACAACCTCGGCTAGAGATAAGATCTCTTTCGAGCGATCGAGCCAGCCTCGGTTAGGAACAGGAGGAGAACCTCATCCTAACGCGAGCATCGACCTCGGCTAGAGAAAGCTATCATGTCAACCTTGGCTGGAGAGCTTCAACATCGACCTTGGCTAGAGAAAGCAATCGTGTCAACCCCGACTGGAAATGGGATCTTCTCCGGACTTCAACTTTGATATCAACTTCAAGCTGGAGATGAGATCTCTTCCGAGCTTCGACCTAGATCAGTACAGAGCTCAAAGGAAGACTTTGGCAGTCGCCTCTCCTGTACTCCCTTCCTTCGATTTTCGAACTCGAGAGTGGGGGGGCTAGTGTTGGGGATAAATTCCACTCCAACCGAAGTCTAGCTCGATGCTTAGCCTAATGCAACCAGTAGCCGTAGAAGAGCTTTGGCAGACGGGCTTCAGCCAAACTCTCAGTGGCCGAACTTCTTCCAACCCATTCAGTCAATCAAACTAGTTAGTTGCCGAGCTTCTTCGGACTCCCAGCATCAAGATCGAACCCCTTCAATCGGTCGAGCTACTTAGCGGCTGAGCTCCTTGGACTCCGAGCGATCGATCTTTAACGAAATCCTTCGACGCTCGAACTCCTTAGCGATCGTCCCGAACTTCGGCCGACCGAGCTCCTACCGAACCCTCCAGCAGTCGGCCCTCAGTCGAAGTCCAACGGCAGGCCAAACTCCCCAATGGCCGAGCTTTGGATTTTCAGCGCCCGAACTCCTCAGCGGACGAGCCTTGACCAAACCGCCCAACAACCGAAGTCCTTCAACCGGGCCTCAGTTGAGCTTTTTCGGATCTCTCAGCGGTCGAACTCCTCAGCGGTCGTCCTTCGATCGAACTTCGATAGATCGAGCTTCTACCGAACTCTCAAGCGACCGAACCTTAGCTGCATGCCTCCGACCAGATGCCTATGGGAGCCGAACTCCTTCCAAGATTCTTCTTTAGGAGCCCAAACTCCTCCAAAATGGGCACACGACGAGGGCCTTCAACCCTTCATTCGGCTGGCTCTGCGGCCATCACCATCAGTCCATCGCAAGCTCTACAGCCATCACCATCAGTCCATCGTGAGTGATAGCGACCCGCTATGAGATGGCGATGGCTGTCACCATCAACCCGCCGCACATGGCACCTTCCCATGAGACTGGCTCCGTCGAACCTCGAGCGGCCCGCCAGCACGCAGCTGCAGCTATCACCATCAAGCTCCGCTATAAAAAGGACCCCTCCAGATATGCTAACTCTAATCTCTCTGATCTCTAAGCTCTCCTCTTCTTCTCTAAGCTCCGAAACTCATTTTCGAGCACTCCATTCCTGTTGGCCAGAGCTGACTTGAGCGTCGGAGGGTCCTACCGAAGCCACCCCCATCGGCTCTGGATGGGACTCTATTTTGCAGGTCCCCGATGGCGACCTCAGTGGCCTCGACTCCAGTGACCTCTGACGATGATCAGTTTTTGCACCAACAGCGAGCTTGCCTGACTCGTCGATTCGTCGCTCTCCAATGGCTTCATCATCCTTGGCCTTGAAGGCCTCTTCAGCTCGAACATAATCTTTAGCTCAAGCCAGCATATCGGCAAAGTTCTTGGGGTACTTCTTTTTCAGAAAGAATAACAAATCATTCTTCTGAAAGCCGCCCTTAAGTGCGGCCATCGCAACTGATTGGTCCAGATTTTGGACCTTCAATACAGCAACATTAAATCGGATGACATAAGTCCCAATAAATTCTCCCTCCTTCTGCTTGATGTTCATCAGAAAATTCGAACTTCGATGGGGATGCCGGCTGCTAACGAAGTGAGCCATAAACTGATGGCTCATTTGA
Organism: Cocos nucifera; assembly: GCA_006176705.1. Taxonomy (NCBI): domain Eukaryota; kingdom Viridiplantae; phylum Streptophyta; class Magnoliopsida; order Arecales; family Arecaceae; genus Cocos; species Cocos nucifera. Next base: position 345,142 of record QRFJ01002923.1, on the reverse strand, counting down.
TCAAAAAAAAAGATGGTACCCGACTTAAGTGCTGAGTACCAATTTTTGACGGCTTTCTTGAGGGTGGATGAAAAAGCCCGACATAAAATGGTGTTTAACGCACCATGGAGCGGCATCATTATCCAGAAGGCCTCCAGATGGTTGATCGAATCGGTGCTTCCATCATAACTCTCAAATTATGAGAGCTTGAAGTTCGACGGGATTGGTTCCTGCATAATCCTCTGAGAAAAAGAATGGTCAGTGCAAATATCATTATCGTATGAAGAGGGAGTATGGCGGTGTTCTTCAATTCATCGACTCATTTTTAGGAGCTTTTGATCTAAGAAATCTTCACGATCGTTGATCTCCAGGGTTTTCTAGTGGAACGGATGCAAGGCTCCCCCTGGGTCGAGTCATGATCTAAGCAAAAGTTTTCCACCCTTTGTTTCCTCCTTTCGAAGGTCACCGATCAGCTAGCCTAAATCGATCATCTTCAGATCGGATCACAGGGCTCCGAAGAAGCCTACTTTAACTGAATCGACGTTGGCGCCTGCCGATGTATGGCCTGCACCACCTTCATGAGATTACGAATCTACTGAACCAGTAGGTTAAACTGCTCCGCATCCACCATGGCTGCAGGTGGAGCTTGAATTATTGGAGCTGAAGCGGGAGCGGACAAGTTTGGACGGGATTTGACTGTAGAGACCGTTGATCGTTAGGTCGAAGCTTTCTTGGGAGGCTTTTTTTGGAAAGAATTCTAGAGAGGAAGAAGAGAGATCGCTGCTGAGCACTCCTTTAAGAATAAAAAAATCTCGGTGCAGAGGCCCTTCTTCTAGCATCAATCCTGTTGGTGTAGAATCTGATCGACGTCGGATCGAGCTGGAGTCGAAGAAGATGAGGCCGCCGTCGGTGATCTGCAAAATAAAGTTCCATCCGGAGTCGATGGTGGTGACTTCGATAGGACCCTCCAATGATGAAGTCAGCTCTTCTGGCCAACAGAAATAGAGTGCTCAGAAAAGAGTTCGGCAGAGTTTCGGAAAGAAAAAGAGAGCTTAGAGAAAACGTATCTGAAGGATTTCTTTTATAGACGAAGCTTACAGTAGATAGATAGTCACAGCTGACACCACTTGGTAGTGGGCCGCTCGAGGTCACCGTCGCTTGTGATAAACTGATAATGACAGCCATCGTCGTCCGATAGCGGATCGTATTACCTGCAGCAGATTGATAGTGACAATCATAGCCATCCGATAGTTGGCCGCTCAGGACCGCGCGAGAGGGGCACCACCTATAGCAAACTGATAGTGACAGTCGTAGTCATCTGATACCGAACTGCTCGGGGCCATACGAAGGGATGAAGATCTTTGACGTATGTCAATTTAAGAGGAGTTCGAACTCCTAAATAGAAATACGGCTAGAGGGGATCATCCGAGAGGAATGCTACTTGAAATCTAGAAGTAATTTGCTGGAGAAATTTAGATGGAGTTCGATTGATGAAAAAGTTCAGAAGGAGTTTGACTGTTGGAGAAGTTCGACTGAAAAAGATTCGATTGATGGAGAAGTTCGATTGGTGGAGAAATTTGGCTGAAAGAGAAGTCTGGAAGGAGTTTGACTCCTGAAGAAATCCATCTGAAGGAGAGGTTCGGAAGAAGTTTGGCTCCTTGAAGAATCCGATTGAAAGAGAGGTCTAGAGAAAGTTTGGCTCATGAAGGAATCCATCTGAAGGAGAAGTTCGGAGAAAGTTCGTCTCTTAGAGGAATCTGACTGAAGGAGAGGTCCGGAGGAAGTTCGGCTCATGGAGAAATTCGACTGAAGGAGAAGTCTGGAAGGAGTTCGGCTCCCGGAGGAATTTGACTAAAGGAGAAGTCCGGAGAAAGTTCGGCTCCTGAAGGAATTCGATTGAAGGAGAAGTCTAGAAGGAGTTCGGCTCCTGAAGAAGTCCGACTGAAGGAGAGGTTCAAAAAGAGTTCGGCTCCTGGAGGCATCCGTCTGAAGGAGAGGTCCGGAAGAAGTTCGACTCCTAGAGAAATTCATCTGAAGAAAATGTCTGAAGGGAGTTCGGCTCCTAGAGGAATCCAACTGAAGTAGAAGTCTGGAGGGAGTTCGGCTCCTGGAGCAATCCGACTGAAGAAGAAGTCTGGAAGGGGTTCGGCTCTTGGAGGAATCCATTTGAAGGAGACATCTGGAGGAAGTTCGGCTCCTAAAGGAATCCGACTAAAGAAGAAGTCTGAAAGGAGTTTGGCTCTTGGAGGAATTTAACTGAAGAAGAAGTCTGAAAGGAGTTCGGCTCCTGGAGGAATCTATCTGAAGAAGACGTCTGGATGGACTTCGGTTCCTGCAGGAATCCGACCGAGGTAGAAATCTAGAAGGAGTTTGGCTCCTGGAGGAATTTGACTAAACGAGAAGTCTGAAAGAAGTTTGGCTCCTGGAGGAATTCGATTGAAGAAGAAGTTTGGAAGGAGTTCGACTTCTGGAGGAGTTTGGTTGGGGTTCGGCCGTTGAGGAGTTCGGTCAGTTTAAGGAGTTCGGCTAATATTTGACCGTTTGAGGAGTTTGGCTGGGATCTAGCCGTTAGAGGAGAATTTTCAATCGAAGCTCTTTCGTAATTATCAGTTGCATTAGGCTAAGTATCAGACTGAATTTCGATGAAAGCCGAGTTTATCTCCAACACTAAATATATTGGATTTATGATGTGGTCGAGTGTGTGAATGCTCACTAGGTATTTGCAAGAAAATTTGCTTGATGGATGTTGGAGCAGCCAATTATGGGTGCCGGTCTTTTCTTTCTTTGTAACCCGAAAAAAAAGAAAGGAAGGAAGAAAGAAAGAAAAGAAAAAGAAACAGTGACTGAGTGGCCGGATTCGAGTAAAATTTCATGTGCGACTTCTGAGAGAAAGTGGCTTGACAGAGAGAACATTAAATCCCTAATAAAATCTTGATAAATCCCACCTTGCATGCCACTCAGATCCCATGTGCTTCGACCAGTAAAATCTTATCCAAAATGTAACACAATTTAATTAGCTCGATGTGAGCTGATCACATCTCTAACAGATAGTTTTTGGTGGGCAACATTTGCAACATGTTGAATAAACCCCAACTCTGATGGCATTTCAATCTTTGCTGCAGAAGGCAAATGGATCACCAAGATGCCACAGCCTAGTAACCTTTTTTTTGTATTATTAAAGGACGAATTATTTTATAATCTCTCTTGTGAACTCTTCCGCTCATAACTACATTTCTACTTGGCAGATGAGCAATCAAAGCTTGATTTTTTTTATTTTTTTTTTTAGCCAAAAAAAACATTAATAACGTGCCTTACAGTGGTGGTTGCAGAGTAGGTACAAAGACAAGTAATGTGGAACAACTGCAGACGGTCTAGCTTTAAATGTAGAACAAACAACTTCTTTTGTATTAGCTCAATAAAATTCCTTACGTAGTTTGCTCTTTGATATGCATATAAATTGAAAGATCTCTTCTTTTAACCTTTAAACATACTAAATGTAAGCAGACAAGACGAAAAAAGTTGCTGGGATTGACAGGACACAAAAATAAAAACTACTAGGCAACTAGTCAAACTCTGCAATGGCTCTTTACCATCAGCAACAAAAATTTATTGCAAGGCTATGTAAATTTAAGATCTTTTCAAAGATCATCAATCAACTCATGAAGTCGTTCCTCCCATTCTTTAAAGATGCATCTATTTCAAATCTATCCGAGTATTAGGACAAAGGCAGAAAATTGGATTGGGCCCATATTGCTTAATTTTGGCATGCTATGAAATGGAAAACATAATAGAATGGAATGCACTAGTACAAAAAGGAAGAACAAAACGAAGAGGAAACCAGCCACCTGAGACAATCTGGACCCAGTGGGATAACATACTTGACTTCTGACCCTGCTGGCTGCTGGGGGATGAGTAGAAATGTACATTAAGCTATGCTGGGCCGTGGCTCACTGTCCTCAACCATGATGTTAGGCTTAGAAGGCCAGGTAGAATTTAGTGGGTTAAGCCCATACCTGGAACATCCAGCCCGGCTTGAAAGCCACATGAGCTTCATGAGTCCAAACAGTAGCGAACATGGTCCAATTGTTCAATTGTTACATATCCCATATCATGTATTAAATAAACTCAAGGAGAAAGATGTTAAGGCAACTCCCAAAAGGCTTAAATTTATGTAAGGTATATTAACTAAATGCCAGGTAGGTTGACGATTGCTTATCCCTGGGCGGCCTCTTGGTACAGCTACAGACGAATTAAGCAATTAACTGCGAACTCGGGCTTGGCCCAACAATAGGCCCATTCAAACTTGTGTTGGTAGGAGACAAAACCTAGCTCTAGAGCTCTACCCTTGTTTCATGACTTATCTTATGAACGAGCCTCTTAGCCAGCAAAAGTAAGTGGAAGTTCGATCTCAATGGTACGGAAGTTCAATCTTAATGATAGGGATCCTTCTTCAATTTGAAAGCTAATATCTTATCATAGGGTTAACCCAATTTAATCTGATGTGGTTTTGATTTATTATTCCTAAATCTTGCCCGATAGCTCAGTCTGCTAACTAGACAGCGATTCATACCCAGTAAAATTAACGGCTAATCAAAGATCCAAAGAATTCGAGTGATTGGTGATAACTTGGCTGATCTTAATGCATCTGAAAAGAAATATCATGATCATCCAGCATATATATATATATATCTATATATATATATATATAAACAAAATGTTTCATCACAATGTTTCTAAAAAGAAATATCTTAACTATCTTGATTAATAAATATGAAAAGAGCTCAACTGCTAATCTATAAATTATAAAATCTCTATCATGTACTAAGTATAAAAAGAAATCCGAGTATCATGCTCTTATATTTCTTTATCTCTTTTAGCTTTTTTTCTTCTTCTTTTGGATAGGCATCCGCTTGATTGTTTTGTATGTTTGCAAAATATTTTCACCGTTGTGCCATACTCCTCCAATTCAACCAAGCTTATCTCAAAGCACTCGGAATTTCTTAATTAATCTACATGCATAGATATAATTCTAAAATATTTTCACCATCGTGCTACGCTCCTCCGATTCAACCAAGCTTATCTCGAAGCACTCCGAACTTCTTAATTCATCTACAAGCACAGATTTGAAAACGGCCATTGCACAATCTCGTGCCAAGGAAGATGAATCAACCAAAAGACACATCGCGGAGATCCGTGCTTGGTCGTCAAAGGCGGACGGCGCGCACCGGAAGGTGGGGCACCGCCTCGTCTATTTTCTTTTCCCACACTCAGCCCGCCTTCCTCCTTTCCGGCTTATTCTCGTTCCTTTTCCTCCCCTTTCCTTCCATGAAAACGTATATTAAATATTAAGAAAAAAAATTCCAAAAAAAGGAAAATAAAACAAGACCCTGGACCAAACTAAAATCCAAGTACAACCACACCATCCTTTTCCTTTTCCTTCCAGAACCCAAACAGGGATCTCGCCCTTCCTCTTCCTTTGGCCCTGGCAGAATTAAGATCGAGGGTTTCTCTTTAAAGGAAGGCATCAATCTACCCACCTACTCTTCCAGCCCAGCCGGCAGGCAGAGCTGCCGAGTTCTTTCTTTGCCTCTCATCCCATTGATCTTCAACTACTTTTCTTCTTTCCAATCATCAGTCTCTTTTCTTCTGGTGAGGGCTATTGGAGGTTTAGAATGGTAAAGGACAGGGTGAAAGCGGGGGAGCGGAACGTGCTTGTCGGCGTGGTCTGGAACTGCGCCGACATCAAGCTCCTCCTCACCTCCCTTTTCTTCCTCTGCTCTCTCGCCACCATCATCCAGTTCCTCCCCTCCAATCTCGGCCTCTCCTCCGCCGATCTCCGCTCCTGCCTCTATTCTAAATTCTCCTCCTCCTTCTCCTCCTCCCCCTCCTCTTCTTCCTCCCAAGCTCCACCCCTAAATCTCTCCTCTTCCTCACCATCCTCAAAGCCTACTCCGCACCCTCTAAAACTGGAGGAAGTAACTCCGGATTCCATCGTGAAGAGGGCCTTCAACCCCGTGGGTTCCGCTGCGTACCTTTTCGTCCAGATGGGCGCCTACCGCGGCGGTAGCAACACCTTTGCGGTCATCGGACTCGCGTCTAAGCCGCTCCATGTCTTCGCCAAGCCCCGATTCACCTGCGAGTGGGCCCCCCACGACGACCCCGGCGCTTCCATCACCGCCCTCGCTTACAAGATCCTCCCCGACTGGGGCTACGGCCGCGTGTACACCGTCGTCGTCGTGAATTGTACCTTCCCCGCCGACGTCGGCGCCGACGGCTCCGGCGGGCGTCTGATCGTCAACGCCACCACCGGAGGTGGCGGCGATCGCGCACTCGACGTGGAGGAGAGTTTTGTCGCCCTGGAAGAGGCCCCCGGGAGCGTGAACGCGTCCATATTCTCGGCACCGCCCAAGTATGATTACCTCTACTGCGGCTCGTCGCTCTACGGGAATCTGAGTCCCCAGAGGATGAGGGAGTGGATGGCCTACCATGCCAAGCTCTTCGGCGACAAGTCCCACTTCGTTATCCACGACGCCGGCGGCGTCCACCCGGGGGTGATGGAGGTTCTCCGGCCGTGGATGGAGAAGGGGCTCGTAACGCTGCAGGACATCAGGGAGCAGGAGAGGTTTGATGGCTACTACCACAACCAATTCCTAGTGGTGAATGATTGCTTGCACAGATACAGGTTCGTGGCCAAGTGGATGTTCTTCTTCGATGTGGATGAGTTCATCTATCTCCAGCCGAAGACCACCCTGGAGTCGGTCCTCGCCTCGTTCTCCAGCTACACTCAGTTCACTATGGAGCAGATGCCAATGTCCAGCAAGCTCTGTCTCTCGAGCGATGCCGGGAAAACCCCAAGGTGAGTTCCAATTGCTCTAGCTCAATCAACGTTACCGTTTCTTGCGTCCAGCACTTTGGGAATTGGCGTTGCTCTGATGTGCATGCTCTTGCTATGTGCTAAATGCCCATCCCCCCAACCCCCTGCTTAAAGTAGTTGTAGTTCTATCCAAGCTTGTGATTAAAATTAATATTTCATATGATTGGTTTTTCAAGATTTATGGTTCCCTTTCTCTGCCAACTGTGCAGTCAATTAGCTGTTTTCTTGCTCCAGTGTGAAATGTACGATGAGTCTGTTTCTGGTGGTGGCGCTTCTTACTTTTATCTTAATCGAGAATAGAATTAGTCAAAACCTATTGAGAATTGTGATGTTATTTTATCTTCTTATTACCTGTAATTAATGTTTTTGTCATTCAATCTTGTGTTTGGAATGGATGTTAATTTGTTCGAACAATTTGCTAATCTGTCCGCTTCTCGTACATCTTTTTTTCTGTAACAGCTGTCTGGTGCCGTAGCCTAAACCATGTCTCAAGCGTCTGTTCCTGGTGGAAGTTTTTAGCATAACATTTGTTAATTAATTAAGACCATGTGTACGCACACAAGTTTGTAGATATACTATATTACACACTACATGCAATGCATTTTTATGGGACATAGGCTAAAGATGGTACCAACTTGCTCTGTGTGTGCGCTGGAATGTACATTGCCATCTATGACCCATTCAATATGGTTGGTGGGATGGGTTAGAATAATAGATCACATAATGCCGCGTGAAACATTGGCCAATAGTTGTTGGCTGCCTTGTTCGTTTGATTTGTTCCTTTGTAGCATGTGATTGAATGCCTTTGTTCTCGCTCTAGGAACTGATTCATATTGTCCCCGATGTGTTAGGATGTGGGGCTTTGAGAAGCTGGTGTACAGGGATGTGAAAAGAGGAGTGAGGAGGGATCGGAAGTATGCGATCCAGCCTCGAAACGTCTTCGCGACTGGCGTGCACATGTCCCAGAACATAGCTGGGAGGAGCCTCCACAAGACCGAAGGCAAGATTAGGTACTTCCACTACCATGGCACCATTGCCGACAGAAGATATCCCTGCAAGGTGTTTGTTAATGATACCACCCTCACCTTCGAGGGCACGCCTTATGTCCTCGATCCAACCCTCCGACAACTCGCCGGCTGGGTCAAGAGATTCGAGCTCAAGACCATTGGATCCCGGCTCCAGCGCACGCGGCAATAATACCTACGTTCTTTGATTCTTTTCTTCTCGTCTCTTTATTGTATACACATGAATTTTTTGTTTAGTTTTACATGTCCTTTTTTTGTTATATTGCTAATGATGAGCGCTTCTTATATATAAAGATGGAGTATGGGCATATGTTATTGAATAGATTCCCTTCTGTGCTGGGCTAATTAACTTTCTCTAAATACCTTGTTTTTGAGAAAATGATGAGAGCTTTCTCCCCGTCCTTGTGATGATAGGCAGCGGGGATGTTGGTAGAAGGGGACCGCAAGTCTAGGGTCGGTCATAGTTTGCAAATGCTAGCCGCTATCAGAGGGCAGAATATGATATGTAAGAATTTTTTTTTTTCTATTGATAACCATCCATGGCCCTGAGTGCTGCATGGAGTAAGACCGTGCATCAGAGGTAGTGCTGCTGTTGGTGACCGCATGATAAAAATGTATGCGACATTTGTCCATGTGGGGTGCTGCAGTTTCCGCGTCGGTGGTGGGACATGCTCTTTTGTAATTTCCTCGATTCAACCGTTGAGACGTAGCCAGGTAGAAAATCCAACAAAACGGTCGGCTGGAAACGGATTTCATTAGGCTACGTCGTTAATGGCGACAGCGTCGTGGTACCTAAGGATTTGTAGGATTTGGTGACCAAGCGTCCATGAAATCTTCACGTAGCTTGCTAGCTCTTCTAACCGATGTCTACCAGAGGTTTGTCTGCCACGTGTCTCGCCTTGATTCACCAAGTCCACATCTGGACCTTGGCTCCTGGGCGATGCCTCAAGTGGTTTTCGGGCTGAGAGCGAAATTTGAACCGCAACCAGAGAGTGACCGTGGGAATTAGATCTTGATGAATAGACTTTGAAAAGGTTCGAAATTTGATAAACATCATATTCTTTCAAGTGTTATTTCATGGAATGCTACTTATTCATGCCCTCCTCGCCTCCACTCTACACCCCTACCCCCTCTATTTGTTGAGAAAGTATATTGATGGTGATTTATTAAAATAAACTATTAATTAAAATCTTTTTAGTTCTAAGAAGTTCCTGTAATTTGAGTAAAAGAGTGAAAGAGAAGTGGTATGACAAGAACATAATACAACATTAGGCCCATGTGGAGGATGAGCAGGAGAAATTGTTGTCCTGAAGTCTTCTTTTCTCATTAAGTATGACATCAAATAAGAAAATTCCTTGAGAAATAAACAATAAGTTAAGAGGATGCTGCTGACAAATCAAAGTCTTGCTTTCCTAACTTCTCTAAAATGATATGAGCATTTAATTCTCGGTAATTTAATTATCAGTCCCTCCCTTGATCACGCTATAACGATTGCTCCCCATTGACCAATAATAAAACTCGCGATCCCTCCATCTTGTAATACCATAAAATTCAGTCCCTATGGCGTGATTTATTTTTGAAAAATACCAAAGATACCGCTAATGCGGTCTCTCTTACCACACATTCGCGATTCCACGGTTCACAACTCTCTTGCAATTCCTATCGCAGCCAGAACACGAACACGACGTTTGTTCCTCCTTAAGATTGGAAATTACATGCGTTTGGTTAGCTATTAAAAAAATATTTTTTATTTATTAATTTTTTTAAAAAAATAAAAATTAAAAAATAATATTTGATAATATCAAAATAAAATAAAAATTAAAAATTAAAATAATTACTTCATATGTAAAGCAAAAATTTTTTGCTTTTTACTTTATAGCAACATGGTTATCAAACATGCCTTTTGCTTTTTTTTTGCTTTTGCTCAATAACAAAAATATAAAAGAATAAAAAAATATTTTTTAAAAAAAATTAAAAATATTTTTTAAAAAAATAAAAATTAAAAATCAAAAAGTGTAACTAAATGCATCCTCAAGATGCATTTGATTAGCCATTAAAAAAATATTTTTTTTATTTTTAATTTTTAAAAAATAAAAATCAAAAAATAATATTTGATAACATTATAAAAAGTAAAAATAAAAAAAATCAAAATGATTATTTTATATGGAAAGCAAAAGTTTTTTGCTTTTTGCTTTTTGCTTTTTATATAATTATTTTTTGCTTTATAGCAATGTGTGCATTTGGTTAGCCATTAAGAAAATATTTTTTTGCTTTTTGATTTTTAAAAAATAAAAATCAAAAAGCAATGTTTGGTAAAAAGTAAAAATCAAAAAATTAAAATAATTATTTTATATAAAAAGTAAAAATTTTTTGCTTCGCATATAATTACCTTTTGCTTTATAGCAACATAGTTACCAAACATATTTTTTATTCTTTTACTTTTACTCAATAGCAAAAATCAAAAAAAATAAAAAATATTTTTTAAAAATTAAAAATAAAAAATAAAAAAATGTAATCAAACACACCAACATACTTTTTGCTTTTGCCTCAATAGCAAAAATCAAAAAAATTAAAAGTACTTTTTAAAAATCAAAAATTAAAAATTAAAAAGTATAACTAAATGCATCCTAAACTTCTGCTTTATCTTCTTGATTTAAATTATCTCTTTTACGTTATAAATTTCTTCTCATTAGATTATCTTCATCATAATTTATCTCCTTCACCCTTAAACTTTCTGTTAGGTTATCTTCTCTATGCCTCAAACTTTTCTTCTCAATTGTTTATCTTCTTCATATCCTAAATATTTTCTCCAATTATTTATGTCCCTCATGCCATAAATCTTTTTTGCCATTTGGCTATATTCTTCTTTCTTTTTTCTTAAAAAAATATGTAGCATATCTTTTTTTCACATTTTCATTATTGTAGGAGAAATCCCTAGAAAAAATCCATCCCTGATTTTTAAACAATCTTATCAGCATTCTAACGGTCTTGACTTCACAGGATATTGAAAATTTTATTTTCATGGGCGTGTACTCTTATGGTAGTGAAGCCCACGTCATTTCAATTTTATAAGGCATAAATTTTAATCACATGTATCATGAAATAATAGAGAGAAGGAAGCATCTATCCTATATAATGATAGATGTAAAATTTTATATTCCTAATAATTCAAGAATCCTTGTTACACATATGATCGGTAAAGATATTAAGAATACATATAAAATACATGTCCTGATATAATTGGGATGGTTGTCAAACATTCTACTCCTCAACTAATGGATTCTATCTATCTTTCAAGTGTTAAATGTTGCATATAGTTAAAACATTGCACCCTGTGAGTTGTTGGCCAAAGACATACATTCTACTTCAATGATCTAAAAAAGAACCTCCAAAATGTTAGGATGGGATTTTGAAGCCTCTTAACAAGTTCATCAAGTGGTGAAATATATGGCCTGAGATATAGTGTTTGTTTGAGATTGTAAATATGATATGTTAACATCCTGATACAAACATCCTCTTACAAAGTTTCGGCCATCCATTCTTTAGACTAGTATGTGTGAGAGTTTTTCTAATTATGAACTATTATTAATTAATTATTTTATTTATTTTATTAAAAATGGATTGATTATGTGATCTAGATTGATAAACATGTATGTATGTTCAATATTATTTGTGATCCTTTTGTTTTGGACTAGGTGCATCTTATTTTGAGTTGATGTGGTTAGAATGGTACAGTGTAGACTTTAGTCCAATATGAGTCCATGATGGATGGATCTATTATGATTTTATTTTATATGACTAGGTCCCCTTTTACTTTCTATAAAAATACCGTGAGACTAGTTCTCTGGCTTGTCCTATCGAATAGCCCTCTGTTGAAAGAAAGTTGATAGAGAAAGATCTGATTCATGATGTTCGTCTAAGCATCCGTTGCTACTATTCTTGGTAAATTAATGACGAACATAGGTACGTATCTGTCTTTTGTATTCTAATCTTCTGCATAGATTCATGAAAATTATTTACATGTGGTATCAGAGCTGAAATTGTAGAGGATTAGAATCAATTAAAAAAACCTAGAAAAGAAGGCACATGCTCCCATGCCCTGCTCTATTTTTTCTTGCTGACTGGACTTCTCTCTGGCTGGATCAAGATTCGACAGCGATCATGCGGACACGCCGAATGTCAATCTTGAATCTAAGGATCTAATAAACAAAAAATAAAAATAAAAAAAGAATAAAAAATAAAGAGGGAGAGAGACAGATCCTATCCCTCTTCTCTCCTTCTTGCTGCCAGAATGGCGGAACCAAGGTCGGCATCGCTGACATGGCGGGACCATGGGCGGTTAGCCGGCGGTGATGGGGGCCGTCCTCTAATTAATTAAAAAAAAGAGAAAAGAAGAGGGATTGATGGGAAAGAGGGCTGGCGGTTCTTCCCGCCGCGCCCTTCTTTCCTTGCTACGACCACCCGCCCTCCTTCATTTTCCATGGGCGATCGGCGATCGACCGGCATAGCATAGGCTGCGACGATCATCGTTGTTTCTTCACCGCCACTAGAGGGGCCCATTAAACAAGTAAATAAAAAAAAAAAGAAGGGGTGCCGGAACCGCCTATTGTTTGTCCCTAATCACTGGCCACCTTGCTCACTGACGGTGGGAGGCGGACCATGGTCGGCTGCCAACCAGATGGCCAACCTTTGGATGGCGGCCGTCAGGATGGATTTGGGGTAGAGAAGAGGCCGATGAGCCCTCCTCTCCGCTGCCCAAAGGAACAAAAAAAAACAAACAGAAAACCACTGTGAGGGAGAAGGAGATCCAAACAGGTTTTAGGTTTTGGTTTTCGACCCAAAATTCAAATCCAGTTTGGGGCTCTACTTATATTGCAATTTTTTACATTTTAATTCCTATCAAATTTAATTTTTGATTTTAGTCCAACAAAATTACAGTTTTGTTCCTATAATTTACAAAAAATTATTTTAGTCCAACAAAATTATATTTTAGCCCCTATAAAGTGATTTATTGTATAAAACCTCTATTTTATTGTTAAGCCCCTGTTGAAGGTTATTGTTTTATATTAGTCCTTCAAAATTTTAATTTTCTTTCTAAAAAAATTTATTTCTGATGATGCTCTTCAGAAAAATTTATATTTGATGTTATTTTTGGCATAATATATCTTTTGAACTATATAAATATATTACTGTAGCTTGTAGAATGTAATATTTTATTATGTTATGATAAGTGGAATGCATGTTGTTAAGTATCCATCTAGTTTTCTCCCCCTGCTTAAACTAAACAGGATCGTGGTCCGCATTTATGGCTTCCATGCTTATTGTCCGGGAACTGCTCCAAGAAGTTGAGCATCTGTTGGGTTTGTTACTTACTTGTTCCTTTTAAATACATTGCAACAGGAATCCATCTTCAGTATCATGCCTATGGTGGGAGAAAATGTGACCTGCTTTTACCTGCCTCTGCAAGCAACAATCTTCTATCTTTAACCCATCACATATCCCAGAAATTAGCTACTTCACTACTCTTTACTCTGTGTCTTTGGTTTGTATAGCGTCCTATTAGTTTTATGCTTGCAAAGGTTTTGTACTAGCCCCTTGTTTATGATCCTGGAGCCCTTTATCTGTAAACTATTATTCTCTTGGCACTGAAAGCTGGTACACGGTTTTGTAATGTTGATTTCTATAACATAAGCACTCGATGTTGCTTTAGAAAAAAAAGAAAAAAAGGAATCACTAAGTTCACCTCTTTGTCATCCTCTGTTTTAAGATAAGCAGTACAGAGCAAAGGATTGGCAGCAATCTAAGGCTCTGTATAAATACTTGGGATAAAAATTATATAAGATTCATGAGTTGGAGCAGTACAAACAATAATAAGATTAGGATTATAGATTATGTTACATCAGTATTCATAAATATGCAGGAACAATTTTGGAGTGAGCCGGTCCAAATCTCATTAAAAAAAAAAAAATCTGCTATAAATATAAATTTTATAGAATTTTTAGCTCAACCATCCAAACAGATTCTAAATATGAAAGCTTGGGCCTTCCAAGCCATTAAAATTATAAGGGATGGTTCTAGGTGAAGGCTGTTATCATATACAAGCTGCATACATATGTCCGCATAGTCTGATATGTGATGGTTGCATCTTTTCACAAAATAACAATTTTGATGCCCATGTTACGGTTACCGGTGGGGAATAAGCAGTGTTTGGAGATAATTTCTTCTCCAAATTCCAACACAAAACATGAGAAAACAGTGGTGACAAAAGATACACCAACAATATAATGCAGAAGTTACTAAGAATATTGGAACCAGTAATAAGTAATAACTCTGCCAGTTATCTGGAACATTTTTTCATAACTATTTTAGAAACCTTTAAAACACCAATTAGATGAACATCCTTAAATAACATTGCATGGAACAAAATTTTCGGACATGAAATCATGACTCGGTGCTGCCGATGAATGAAGATTTGGAGCATTTGTCACCACCATTTGGAGCATCCCAAAATTGATCGATCCACAATTTTCGCACCTCATTCTCCCATCTTTCTTCACTTATTTAAATTCACCTAAAGACTAATTATTTTTAAAAAAAGATAAATTCACCTAAAAACTAATCATTTTTAAAAAAAATTGACAAATTAATGATTGGGTGGGGATTCTTTCTTCACTTATTTAAATTCAACATTTTTAAAAAAAAGATAAATTCAACTAAAAACTAATCATTTTTTAAAAAAAATTTACAAATTGGGGAAGATTTACAAATTAGTGATTGGGTGGGGGCCGCGCGAACGCGTACCCCCGCTACCACAAATTATGACGTCCACTCTCCCACTTTGGGGAGATGGTAAGCCCGGGCTCCCACCATGTGCAATGTGGGCCCCTGACCTAGGCCATGGGCCATCTTGATCACCCATCGACCCCGTCCAGGTAAGTATGGTTCAAAGCTCCACGGCCGTACCCATTAATCCACCTCCCAGCCCTCGCACGCTTTTCATGTACTCGATGTGGGACTAAAGTGGCCGAACGGATAGCACCTGTTGACCCGGGAACCTTTGGCCCACGAAGTTGTTGCGGTTGACGTGTAAGTCGGAGATGATTACTGTGGGAGAATGCATGACCCGTGATACACGTGAAGATGCCGATTGTTCCCACCTGAAAGAGGGATTTAATAATCCGACGGTCGAAAATCCATCACCAGTACCCAATCAATCATCTTCCGATGATTTAAGCTTACAATTTTCACACCTGCTCTCTTTCCCGTTTTAGTTTGTGACCTGTGTCAAACAATGGCGTTACAACATCAACAGAGGTTTCGTCACTCACTCCCATGGGATGCCATTGGCAGTGTATATTTTATTTCATTTTTCTTCGTTCTCCTTGTTGCCAATAACATGTGAGCTCTAAACCAAAGAAGTTAGCTAGTGAGAGTCGATGGGTGTGGCTTACTCTGATGATGAAGATGGTCCCATATTGGTGGTGGGCGAAATCACATGTTCAACATACAATTTTGAACTTAAAATCACATATCCAACATATGATTTGAAGCTAAGATGACATCTCAAAAATAAAATAAAATAAAAAATAAACTCATATGTGAGAGATGCAATTTTAGGTAAAATCACGTCGCATGGTTTCTCAATTTTTTTCTTCTTTCGCCCAATGTTTTTTTCTTCTTCGCTGCTCCCTGCATCGCGCAGCCGATCGATGGAGTTTCCTTTTTTTCTTCGCTACTCTCGCACATCGCACGATCGATCGGTCGGAGGGATGCAGACAGTTGCCGATTCTCGTGCAGAATTGTGAGGGCTTGAGTTCGCTAGCGCCAAGGAAGGGAATGGCGGTGATGGTGGAGGATGGAGCGAGTGCACAGCGAAGGATGGAGGGAGCATCGACGAAGGATGGTGGTGGTGGTCGCTCAAAATTGTAGGGTACAAGCTTCGCCGGCATCGAAGGGGTGGAGGGGAGGGGAGGGCGACGGCGGCTGTGCCGGGAGGGTGGGGGGCGAGAGTGGGGTGCTGCAGGAGGAAAGGAAAGAGAAAGAAAAAAAAAAAAGAAAAAATAATTTTAAGAGAGAAGGAGGAAGAAAAGAAAAGAAAAAATTAATATATTTTTATTATTAATTTAAAAATATTATTTATATAATAGAATATTATTTTTAAAAATTTAATTTTTAAAAAAATTAGTAATAAAATATTATTTTTAAAAATATTATTTTTAAAAATATGTTATATTTAAAAAATAAATTATTATTTTAGAAAATATGTTATCACTAAAAAATAATAAAACATTATTTTAGTAAACATTATTAAAAATATGTTATTATTTTAATAAAAATAATAAAATATTATTTTAATAATAATAAAAAGCTATTATTTTATTTGTAATAAAAAATTATTATTATTTTAATATATATTATTATTTTATTAATGATAATTTTATATTATTTATTTTTATTTAAAAAAATAGTAATTTATTAATAATAATGATGGGGATAGTAGGTATGGCAGTGCGGCATGGATGACGATGGGATTGGGTGTGATGCAAATGACGACGGGGTGGGATCGCGGAGCAGGTAACAACTGCTAAAAATATTTTTTAAAAATATTTTTATTAATAATTTAAAAATACTATTTATATAATAATATATTATTTTTATTTTTTATTTTAAAAAAATAATAAAATATTATTTTAATAATATTTTATTATTAATGATATAATAAATAACATACTTTGATCAATAATATGTTGTTATTAATAAAAATATTTTTAAAAAAAATAAATAACATAATTTTTATATAAAAATAAATAATATATTTTTATTATTTTTTAAAATAATATTTATTATATAATAATATGTTATTATATAAATAGTATTTTTTAATTATTAATAAAAGTGTTGGGGATAAACCTCGCTTCCATCGAAGTCTAGTCTGATGCTTAACCTAATGCAATCGGTAATTATGGAAGAGCTTCGATCGAAAATTCTCCTCTAGTGGTCGGATCCCAGTCGAACTCCTCCAGCGGTCAAATCTTAGCCGAACTCCTTCAGCTGGCCAAACCTTAGCCAAACTCCTTCAATCGATCAAACTTCTCAACGGCCGAGCCCCAACCGAACTCCTTCCGGATCTCTCCCTCAGTCGGACTCATCCAGAGGCTGAACTCCTCCCGGACTTCTCCCTCAATCGGACTCTTCCAAGAGCCAAAATTCTTCTGGATCTCTCCTTTAGATGGATGCCTATAGGAGCCAAACTCCTCCTGGACTTTTTTCTCAGTCGGACTCCTCTAAGAGCCGAACTCCTTCCGGATCTCTCCTTCAGACGGATGCCTATAGGAGTCAAACTCCTCCCGGACTTCTCCCTCAGTCGGACTCCTCCAGGAGCCGAACTCCTTCTGGATCTCTCCTTCAGTTGGGTGCCTACAGGAGCTGAACTCCTTCTGGACTTTTTCTTCAGTCGGATTTCGAACTCCTTCTGGACTTTTTCTTCAGTCGAATTTCTCCAGGAGCCAAACTCCTTCCGAATTTTTCTAGTAGTCGAATTCCTCCAAGAGCCGAACTCCTTTCAGATCTCTCTTTTAGTCGGGTGCCTACAGGAGCCGAACTCCTTCTGAATTTCTCCTTCAGTCAAGTCCCTCAAGGAGCCAAATTTCTTTCAAACTTCTCCACCAATTGGATTCCTCCAAGAGCCGAACTCCTTTCGGACTTCTCCTTCAGTTGGATTTTTTCAGGAGCCGAACTCCTTCCGAATTTCTTCAGGAGCCGAACTCCTTCAGAAGCCGAACATCTTCTTTAGTCAAATTCCTCTAGTAGTCGAAAAGGAGATAAGATTTTCTTCAATCTCGGCTGGAGATAAGATCTCCTCTGATCTTCTACGTCAATAGGAGATAAGATCTCTTTCAATCTCGATTGGAGATAAAATTTTTTTCGAGCTTCAACTGCAACGTTAATAGGAGATAAGATTTTTTTCAACCTCGACTGAAGATAAGATCTCTTCCGAGCTTCAACATCAACCTCAACAAAAGATAAGATCTCCTTCAACTTTGACTGGAGATAAGATCTCTCTCGAGCTTCAACGTCAACAGGAGATAAGATCTCCTTCAACCTTGGCAGGAGATAAGATTTCCTCCGAGCTTCAACCTCAATGGGTGTAGAGTCCAAAAAAGAACTTCGACAGTCATCTTTTTTGTACTTCCTTCGAAGTTTCAGAACTTCAAAGTGGAGGAGACTATTATTGGAGATAAACCCCACTCCCGCTGAAGTCCAGCCTGATGCTTAGCCTAATGCAACCAGTAATCACGGAAGAGCTTCGATCGAAAATTCTCCTCTAGCGGTTGGATCCCAGCCGAACTTTTCCAGCGGCCAAACCTTAGCCGAACTCTTTTAGTTGGCTGAACTCTTCCAACAGCCGAACCTTAGCCGAACTCCTTCAGCGGGCCGAGCTCCTCAGCGATCGAGCCCCAGCCGAACTCCTTCCGGATCTCTCCCTCAGTCGGACTCATCCAAGAGCCGAACTCCTTCCGGATCTCTCCTTCAGACGGATGCCTATAGAAGCCAAACTCCTTCTAGATATCTCTTTCAGTCGAAATTCTACACTAGTCGGACTTCTCCTAGACTTCTCCATCAGTTGAACTCCATCCGAATTTCTCTAGTGGATTGCTTTCAAATTTCAACTAGTATTCCTTCCGGATGATCCTCTCTAGTCATATTCCCTTTAGGAGTCTGAACTCCTCTGAAATTGATGTATGTCAATTTTCTTCACCAACCAACGCCTACTTCCTCCGAACTTCGACTATTAAATCTCAACGAATGGCCACATCACGGCAATGGACACCTCTCTTCGTAACAAACTCCACATGGTTTCGAGCAGCCCACTATCGGACGATTATAACCATCACTATCAGTCTGCTATAGGCTTCCTTTATAAAAAGAGACCTTTCAGATACATTTTCTCTAAGCTCTCTTCTTCTTCCCAAAGCTCTGCTGAATTCTTGCCTAAGTACTCCATTTTTGTTAGCCAGAAGAGCTGACTTGATCATCGGCTCCCGAACTTCTTCCTCAGTCGAACTCCTCCAGAAGCCAAACTGCTTTCGGATCTCTCCTTCAGATGGATGCCTATAGGAGCCGAACTCCTCTTGAACTTCTCCCTCAGTCGAACTCCTCCAGGAGCCGAACTCCTTCCGGATCTCTCCTTCAGTCGAGTGCCTACAGGAGCCGAACTTCTTCCAAATTTTTTCAGGAGCCGAACTCCTTCCAGACTTCTCCTTCAGTCGGATTCCTCCAGAAGCCAAACTTCTTTCGAATTCCTTCAGCAGTCGGATTCCTCTAAGAGCCGAACTCCTTTCAAACATCTTCTTCAGTCAAGTTTCTCTAGTAGCCAAACTCCTTCCGAACTTCTCCTTCAGATGGATGCCTACGGGAGCCGAACTCCTTCCGGACATCTCCTTCGGTTGAACTTCTGCACCAGTCGGACTCCTCCTGAACTTCTCCATCAGTTGAACTTCATCTGAATTCCTTCAGTGGATTGCTTCTAGATTTTAACGAGCATTCCTCCCGAATGATCCCCTCTAGCCGTATTCCCTTTAGAAGTCCGAACTCCTCTGGAATTGATGTATATCAATGCTCTTCACCAACCAATACTTGCTTCCTCCGAATTTCGATTATTAAATCTCAACGAATTGCCACATCATGACAATGGATACCTCTCTCTATAACAAACTCATGTGATTTCGAGCGGTCCACTATCGGACGGTTACAACCGTCACTATCAGTCTGCTACAGGCTTCCTCTATAAAAAGGGACTCTCCAGATATGTTTTCTTTAAGCTCTTTTCTCCTTCCCAAAGCTCTCTTCTTCTTCCTAAAGCTCTGCTGAATTCTTGCCTGAGCACTCCACTTTTGTTTATCAGAAGAGCTGATTTAATCGTGGGAGGATCCTACCGGAGCCACCACCACTGACTCTTAATGAAATTTTATTTTGTAGATCACCGACGGCGATCTCTTCTTCCTTAACTGCAGAGCCGGCGATCTCTTCTTCCTCAACTCCAATTCGATCCAGCGTCAACCAAATTCTGCACCAATAAAAAGTATCATTTTTAAAAAAATATATAAATTGATTACATTAGTGAAGTTACTAAAATAATAATATAGATTAAAATAATAATATTTTTTTATTATTAATAAAATAATAATATTTTTATTATTATTAAAATAATATTTATTATTTTTATTAAAATAGTAACATATTTTTAATAATGTTTACTAAAATAATGTTTTGTTATTTTTTAATAATAACATATTTTTAAAAATAATATTTTTAAAAAAATGATATTTTATTACTAATTTTTTGAAAAATAATATGCTATTATATAAATAGTATTTTTAAATTATTTTTTTTTCTTTTTCTTCTTAAATTTTTTTTCTTTCTTTTCATTTTTTTTCTTTCCTTCCTTCCGAAGCACCCCCCAACAAAGCCGCCGTCGCCACCACCGCCATCGCCATCTTGCCCTCCCCTCTCCCCCTCCTAGTGTAGTCGCTATCGTTGCCCTCTCCTCCCTCCCTTCTCCTCTGGGTGCCTGCGAAGCCTGCACCCTACGGCTTCGAGTAATCACTACCATCACCCTTCATCAGCACTCCCTCCATCCTCTACCACGCACCCCCTCAGTCCTCTACTATCGCCGCTGTCCCCTCTGCTTTCATTTCGTGGCCCCGACGAACTCGAGCCCCCGTAGCTCTGCATGAGAATCGGCGACCGCCTCACCCCTCCGTCCGATCGACCGTGCGATACGCGGGAGCAGCGTAAAAGAAAAAAAAGAAACTCCATCTGGCCGACCATGCGATACGCGGGAGTAGTGAAGAAAAAAATGGCGGCCATGCGATGTATGGGAGAGAAAAAAAAAAAGAAAAAAAAATCACATGTTTAAGATACAATTTTACCTGAAATCACATCTCTCACATGTAAATTTATTTTTTATTTTATTCTATCGATAGGATGCCATCTTAGCTTCAAATTATACGTTGAACATGCGAAGTTAAATCCGAAATAGCATGTTCAACATGTGATTTCATCGTATCACCATCATTTCATCATAACTATGATAATTTTAAAAATAAATTAAAAAAAATATTTTTAGAAGTAATTTTTTAAATAGTCATATTTTAACAAAAATCCCCGGATATTATTTAAGGCGTAGGTCGGCATCCCTTGCCTGATAAGACAGATATATACCTTAATTGTTCAATAATTATGCCCATTATGCATCAGTGATCGTGCGTCAAACTGCAACTGCCATCCGCTGGAGAGGATGTAAGTGATTTTACAGCGTCTTTAATGGTGGCCGCATGGCGAGCTGCCTTTTGTCGGTTGAATAACGTCAAAAAGATCGAATCTGGGATATATCACTATTATTGTTATTCTAGCCTACTTTTTGTTCTGTTATATTTGCAAACTTAGATATTATCTATATCTCCATGTTACTAAGTTGTAGATTCCACATTCTCTATAATTTCTCTCTTATTTGCAATAACTTTTTTTATATTCTGACTTATCACTATCTCATGGTTCCTATGGGCCTTCAACACATGCTTTGAGATCTCAATTTATTCCACCTTACAAATGCTAACAATCATCTGAAACTTACGACAATATTTCCACAATATTATATTAGTTTTACCTTATCGCGTCGTTGAGATGCAGGGATATATTTGCACTTGATTTTTATCAGTTGGGGCAGCCCAGCAGGTGATCCAACCACTCATATCTAACATGGTGGGAAATATTTTGCTCATCACAAGCAGTTAGCTTTCACGCTCATCGGTGATTCACTCATGCATGAGCCCAGATAAAAAAAAATTATGAGATGCTATACTTTTTTTTGCTCGGATCCATGCATGAGCCACTCACAGTACGTGGTGAGTGCAAAAGCTCACCGCCCATGGTAAGCAAAGAATTTTCTTTAGAAAATTTTTTTCTACACTGCGGAAGGTATAGCTCTACGAACATCATTCATGGTGATTGACTCTCGCACGAAACTGAAGCAAAAAAAATATTTTTTTCGAACACCGTGCTCCAGTCCCATGCGAGAGCCAATCACCACGAGTGATGTCCATAGAGCTACACCATCCGCGGTGCAGAAAATATTTTTTTTTTCCCTGACATGGCATATCCCAAAGGCCAATTGGGCCAACTATGGGCCCATTGCTTCAAGCCCCATTGCCTTGTCTAAAGCCTAGAGCCTAAGGATATAATCAAGTTGAGCTGAATCGAGTAACTAGAAGTTCTAGCTTGACTCGGTTCAAAATACTCGAACTCAATATTTGACTCGAGATTGACCAAGCTTAGGCTTTGCTTGATGAAAAAAGATAAAACTCGAGATTAATTCGACTTAATTTAAATATCAACCAAACTATCTATTTGAATTTGAATTTTAACCTACTAATAATATATTATAAATAAAAATAATATTATTAAAATATATATAAATTTAAATAGATTTATGAGCTTTTGAGTTAAATATGCTATTATTTTAATTTAATTAGAAAACTCCTCAACTAATGGATTCTATCTATCTTTCCAAGTGTTAAATGTTGCATATAGTTAAAACATTGCACCCTGTGAGTTGTTGGCCAAAGACATACATTCTACTTCAATGATCTAAAAAAGAACCTCCAAAATGTTAGGATGGGATTTTGAAGCCTCTTAACAAGTTCATCAGTGGTGAAAATATATGGCCTGAGATATAGTGTTTGTTTGAGATATGTAAAATATGATATGTTAACATCCTGATACAAACTCCTCTTACAAGTTTTCGGCCATCCATTCTTTAGACTAGTATGTGTGAGAGTTTTCTAATTATGAACTATTATTAATTATTTATTTTATTTATTTTAT
>QRFJ01002923.1:260000-321727 GCA_006176705.1 Cocos nucifera | reverse complement strand
TAAAAATGGATTGATTATGTGATCTAGATTGATAAACATGTATGTATGTTCAATATTATTTGTGATCCTTTTGTTTTGGACTAGGTGCATCTTATTTTGAGTTGATGTGGTTAGAATGGTACAGTGTAGACTTTAGTCCAATATGAGTCCATGATGGATGGATCTATTATGATTTTATTTTATATGACTAGGTCCCCTTTTACTTTCTATAAAAATACCGTGAGACTAGTTCTCTGGCTTGTCCTATCGAATAGCCCTCTGTTGAAAGAAAGTTGATAGAGAAAGATCTGATTCATGATGTTCGTCTAAGCATCCGTTGCTACTATTCTTGGTAAATTAATGACGAACATAGGTACGTATCTGTCTTTTGTATTCTAATCTTCTGCATAGATTCATGAAAATTATTTACATGTGGTATCAGAGCTGAAATTGTAGAGGATTAGAATCAATTAAAAAAACCTAGAAAAGAAGGCACATGCTCCCATGCCCTGCTCTATTTTTTCTTGCTGACTGGACTTCTCTCTGGCTGGATCAAGATTCGACAGCGATCATGCGGACACGCCGAATGTCAATCTTGAATCTAAGGATCTAATAAACAAAAAATAAAAATAAAAAAAGAATAAAAAATAAAGAGGGAGAGAGACAGATCCTATCCCTCTTCTCTCCTTCTTGCTGCCAGAATGGCGGAACCAAGGTCGGCATCGCTGACATGGCGGGACCATGGGCGGTTAGCCGGCGGTGATGGGGGCCGTCCTCTAATTAATTAAAAAAAAGAGAAAAGAAGAGGGATTGATGGGAAAGAGGGCTGGCGGTTCTTCCCGCCGCGCCCTTCTTTCCTTGCTACGACCACCCGCCCTCCTTCATTTTCCATGGGCGATCGGCGATCGACCGGCATAGCATAGGCTGCGACGATCATCGTTGTTTCTTCACCGCCACTAGAGGGGCCCATTAAACAAGTAAATAAAAAAAAAAAGAAGGGGTGCCGGAACCGCCTATTGTTTGTCCCTAATCACTGGCCACCTTGCTCACTGACGGTGGGAGGCGGACCATGGTCGGCTGCCAACCAGATGGCCAACCTTTGGATGGCGGCCGTCAGGATGGATTTGGGGTAGAGAAGAGGCCGATGAGCCCTCCTCTCCGCTGCCCAAAGGAACAAAAAAAAACAAACAGAAAACCACTGTGAGGGAGAAGGAGATCCAAACAGGTTTTAGGTTTTGGTTTTCGACCCAAAATTCAAATCCAGTTTGGGGCTCTACTTATATTGCAATTTTTTACATTTTAATTCCTATCAAATTTAATTTTTGATTTTAGTCCAACAAAATTACAGTTTTGTTCCTATAATTTACAAAAAATTATTTTAGTCCAACAAAATTATATTTTAGCCCCTATAAAGTGATTTATTGTATAAAACCTCTATTTTATTGTTAAGCCCCTGTTGAAGGTTATTGTTTTATATTAGTCCTTCAAAATTTTAATTTTCTTTCTAAAAAAATTTATTTCTGATGATGCTCTTCAGAAAAATTTATATTTGATGTTATTTTTGGCATAATATATCTTTTGAACTATATAAATATATTACTGTAGCTTGTAGAATGTAATATTTTATTATGTTATGATAAGTGGAATGCATGTTGTTAAGTATCTCATACTAGATTTAATCATTTTTGGGCATTTAATTTTCTATATGGATAATTTTATAGACGAGCATGAATATTTATCATCAAAGTGATTTATTTATATTAGTTCATGAAAATTTTCATCATTAAAAAGATATTTTCTAGTTGTGACATATAATCACCTGCTCAAAGAAGATTTTGTATATTTTAACTAAAAATTGTGTGGACCATTATGTTGCGAGGGTATTCTAACTTTTGGGATCTGTCTGTCCAAAGAAAATAGATTTTTGAATACTAGGATATTTCTTTTATGATCTCGTGTAAAGAGCTCTTATGCATATTGCATGTTCTGCCCAAAAAAGAATATGTGATATAGTATTTGGGCTCTTATTTATGATTTATGTCATTATATGACTGTATTATTTGTAAATACTCATTATCTAATATTTTATATTCCTACTATTTGTTTGTACAGTTTCATTTGGTGTTAACCATAATAATGCCATCATTAAGGTCTTGACTGGATCAAATTATAAAAGATGAAAATAAGACATCGAATTTGCTCTAAGGATTGCTGATATTGATCTGACATTACGTGAGAATTAACCTAATGATCTTAATGATCAGAGTATATCAGAACAAAAAGATTATTATGCTAAGTGAAAAAAGTTTAACAAGCTTAGCTTAATTGCTATTAAGATGTCAGTTTCTGGGCATCTATTGAGCGATCTACTAGAGACCAATAGTGCTAAGAAACTGTTTGATGCTATAGGATAAAGATATATTATTTCTAAAAATATTGAGTCTGGATGTCTGATGAAAGATTTGACAACTATTAGCTATGACAATATTGAGGGTATCAGAAAATATATTCTAAAAATTATTCATCTCTAAACCAAACTTAAGGGTTTGAAAATTGAATTTTCTGACTCCTTTCTAGTGCCTCATGCTTTCGTCAGAATAAGTTGGAGTGGAGGTGGACGAGGTCGCCGCCGGGGACTTACAAAATGAAGTCCCATCCGGAGCCGGTGGGGGGTGACTCCAGCAGGACCCTCCAACGATCAAGTCAGCTCTGGCCAACAGGAATGGAGTGCTCGAGAATGAGTTCTGTAGAGCTTGAAGAAGAAGAGGAGAGCTTAGAGCTTAGAGATCGGAGATTAGAGGGTAGAGTTAGCGTATCTGGAGGATCTTTTATAGGCAGAGCTTAATTGATGATGACGGCCATACCGTCTGGTAGCGAGCCATTGGGATCGTATGGTGTTCGGTACGAAGGAAAAGGCATCGTCAGGTGGATAGTGACAGCCATACTGGCAGGTCATGGACCGTATGGGACTAGTTATGGAGAGAGTGGTGTCGCCAGTAGTGACACCATGTCGTCTAGTCTCATCGCCTGTTGCAGACTGATGGCGACAGTTCATTTAGAGAAGTTTGGATTTATGGAGGAGTTCGATCGAAGGAGAAGCTCGGAAGGAGCTCGACCGTGGAGGAGTTAGACCGACTGAAGGGGATGCCTGGGAGAAGTCTGGCTCCTGAAGAAATTCGATCGAAGAGGAAGCTTGGAGGGAGTTTGGCTCCCGCAGGCATCTGGTTGGAACGACGCGAAGAGAGTTCGACTCTCACGGGAGTCCGACTGAAGCTCGATGGTTGAGGAGTTCGGCTAAAGTCCGACCGCTAGGAGTTCGAAGGAGCTCGGTCGCTAAGCAGTTCGATCGACTGCTAGGAGTTTGAAGGAGCTCGACCACTAAGCAGTTCGAAGAAGCTCGGCCGCTAAGAGTTCGGTCGACTGTAAGAGTTCAGCCAAGATCCGTCCGCTAAAGCTCTTCCATGGCTACTGGCTGCATCAGGCTGGGTACCGAGCATAACTCTAAGGAAGCCCCGATAAAGGAACATGAAGTTCTCCCTTGGAAGATTTTACGGAAAAGTAGAATAAACTTCGACGCAAGCGAGGCCGAACTCTCCTTCGAAGCTCATCATCAAGAAAGCCCCGATAAAGGGGCATGAAGTTCTTCCACGGAAGGTTTCACGGAAAAGTGGAATGAACTTCGATGCAAGCAAGGCCGAACTTCTCCTCGAAGCTCATCATTAGAATGAAGTTCAGCGGAAGCAAAGCCGAATTTCCCCTCAAAGCTCATCATTGGAATGAAGTTCGGTGCAAGTGAGGCCGAACTTCCTCTCGAGTATGACTCTAAGGGTGCCCCGACAAAAGGGCATGAAGTTCTCCCGCAGGTTTTACAAGGAGATGAAATAAAGTTCGGTAGAAGCAAGGCCGAACTCCCCCTCAAAGCTCATCATCGGAATGAAGTTCGGCGCAAGCGAGGCCAAACTCCCTCTCAAGCATGACTCTGAGGAAGCTCCGACAAAGGGGTATGAAGTTCTCCCACAGAAGGTTCCATAGAAAGTTCGGCCACGTCCATGACCTCTCCATGCAAGCGAGGCCGAACTTCCTTTGAAGCTCATCATCAAGGAAGCCCCGACAAAGGGGCATGAAGTTCTCCCGCAGAAGGTTTCGTGGAAAAGCGGAATGAACTTCGGTGCAAGCGAGGCCGAACTCCCCCTCGAAGCTCATCATCAGAATGAAGTTCGGCGGAAGCAAAGCCGAACTCTCCCTCAAAGCTCGTCATCGGAATGAAGTTCGGCGCAAGCAAGGCCGAACTTTCTCTCGAGTATGACTCCAAGGAAGCTCCGACAAAGGGGCATGAAGTTCTCCCGCAGATTTCATAAGAAGACGAAATGAAGTTCGACCGCATCCACGACCTCCCCAGTGCAAGCAAGGCCCGAACTTTTCGAGCTCGCCACCAAGGAAGTCCCGATAGAAGGGCGCAAAGAAGTCCTCCTTTCGAAAGATTTCGCAACTATGCCCCGCTCCTCTAACTCAAATTCTCAGCGAAGTTAAGAGCCAGCTGCCAAGACCGAAAGGACTACGGCCTTCCCAAACGTGCGCGATCGAAGCAAGTAATGCCCCTACCATCGCGACCACGGCCATGACACTGAGGAATACATTCAGCTCCAAGACGAACTTGAAGAGCTCGTCAAGAAGGGACGGTGGGGTAAATTCCTCCGACGCCAGCCTGAAGCAGGAGAAGATCGGCCAACGGTGCTACCAGAAATAAGAAGGTCGGCCGCCTCACGACGTCATCAACATCACCCCTGGGCGGAGCTTGGAACATCGGCGATTCATCATCTCCCAGCATCAAAGCCAAGAGAAGCATGCTCCAAATTGAGGAGGCCAGCATGAGATAGAGGAGGTCGTCCGGACAGGACTTACTGTCCGAGAAAACTCAAAGGAACAACGCCCCCATAACCCTGAAATGGGGATGTGCTGTCCGTAACTTTTCTTCGGTAAAATTCTTTCCTTCCAATAATATTATTTCTGAATGCAAAAACTATGTGATGACAGAGAAGAAGCAGTCAATAGTTGTCGTATTAGGAATAAAAGGAGAACCTCGTCCTAACATGAGCAGATCAAAGACCATCAACCTCGGCTAGAGATAAGATCTCTCTCGAGCGATCGAGTCAACCTCGGCTAGAGATAAGATCTCTTCCGAGCGACCGTTGATAACCTCGGCTCGAGATAAGATCTCTCTCGAGGAGATCCTATTCTGACAAAAATTTTATGAAGAAGAAAAAGAATAAACCTACTGCTCCTAAATAATCTCAAGATGCTAAAGGATATGGTAACAATCCTAGTCAGAATCATTCTGTAGAAGATCCTAAACCTACCATTAGAAAAGAAGTCAAATATTTTTACTATAAAAGAAAAGGCCACATAAGAAGTCAATGCTATAAGTTCAAGTTTTGGTTAGAAAAGAAACAAAAATAAGAAAGTAAGCCCCTAACTCATTTTTGTTATAAGTCAAATATAGTTGATGTCCGTGTTGATTCCTGATGGGTAAATAG
Organism: Cocos nucifera; assembly: GCA_006176705.1. NCBI lineage: Eukaryota > Viridiplantae > Streptophyta > Magnoliopsida > Arecales > Arecaceae > Cocos > Cocos nucifera. The sequence goes on along the minus strand of QRFJ01002923.1, from coordinate 316,214 downwards.
TGGTGCCACAACTCATGTTGCTATTTTCTTGCAGAAATTTATAAACAAGAGGAAACCAAGCTTGAAAAAGACCAAATTGAAAATAGAAAATGATCTTGAAGTTGAAGTAGAATACATAGGATCTGTCAAGTTGTCTTTAGGATCTGATTTTAAAATTTTTTTAGAAAATATCTTTTATGTATTTTCTTTTAGAAAAAATTTAATTTTTATTTTTTTTTGATAAGATTGATTTCGATTTTAATTTTCATGATGAAAAAATTAATTTGATATTTAATTTTTAAATTATTAGTTATGACATTTTGAGTGATGGATTATATAAATTATGTTTATCTTATGATAATCCAAATACTTCTTTGAATATTGAGAATATGATTGTAAAATATTCTAGAATTAATGAAAGATCCTTTATTTTATGGCACAAACACTTAGGTCGACACATATCTAAGAAAAAAATTGATAGATTGATTAAGGATGATATCTTGCCTACCTTAGATTTTGGGAACATGAAGACTTGCATTGATTGTATTAAGAATAAATTGACTAAGACTAAAAAGAAAGGGGCAACTTATAGTTCAAGCCTTCTAAAAATAATTCACATTGACATTAGTGGATCTTATTCTTCTACAATCTATGGTAATAAATACTTTATCACATTTATTGATGATTCGATATAGTTATCTTTATTTAATTAAAAAAAAAGTTTGATGCTCTTAAAAAATTTAAAATCTTTAAAATAGAAGTTAAAAAATAATTTAAAAAAATCATCAAAATTATGAGATCTAATCGTGGGGATGAGTATTATGGCAAACATAATATAGCAGGATAATATATAGATCTGTTTGCCAAATACTTATAAGATTATGAAATTATAGTCCAATATACTATACCTGATAGTCTTGAGCAGAATGGTGTGGTCGAAAGGCATCATCGCATCCTTAAAGATATGATGAAGAGCATGATGAGTAGGTCAAATTTGTCAGAATATCTATGGGATGAGGCTATTAAAACTGTCTTGTATATTCTTAATAAGATTTCTAATAAATCTTTACCCAAAACATCTTTTAAAATTTGGACCGATAGAAAACCTAGTTTGAATCATTTTCAGATTTGGAGTTGTCCTACAGAAGTGAGAATATATAATCATATAGAGAAAAAGACTGACCTCAGAATTAGTCATTGCTATTTCATTGGATATCCAGAATATGCTAAAGGATACAGATTCTATAGTCTTGGAAGAGGTAACAGAATTGTAGAGTCATAGATTGCAAAATTTTTAGAACTTGATGTGGCTGATATAGAATCTTTGTAAGATATTGATATTGATAATAATCAAATTGAGACCGTCTCTATTTCTGTAACTACACAACATGAAAATATAATTTCTACACCTGCTAAGAGAATGGATGTTCAGGTTCCTGATCATCCTGCTCCTATTATGAATGCTCAATCTATTCAGCCTAATGATGAGGTAACATTAAGGAGATTTGCCCGATAGAGGACGCCTGGCATTTTTGATAATTTTAGGTCTATCTTAGAAAAAGTGATTATAATATTGGATATGTGGTTGACCCAGTGACATATTATGATGTTGTGACTTATCCTCAGTTTGATTTATAGATAAATGCTATGAAGAAAGAGATATAGTCTATTGGTATAAAATTTGGTTGATGCCGAATCGAGCTGGAGTCGAGGAAGAAGAGGTCGTCGTCGATGACCTACAAAATAAAGTTCCATCCAGAGTAGATGGTGGTGGCTTCGGTAGGACCCTCCGATGATCAAGTCAGCTCTTCTGACTAATAGAAATGGAGTGCTCAGACAATAATTCAGCAAAATTTTGAAAGGAAGAAGAGAGCTTAGAGAAAACGTATCTGAAGGATCCCTTTTTATAGATAAAGCTTGTCGTAACCATCTGGTAGTGGGCCACTCAGGACCATGTGGAGTCTGTTACAGTTATTATTGTGATGTGGCCGTTCAGTAGTAGGCCGTTCGGAGCTATGTGGAGTTTGTTATGGAGAATGGTATCCATTGCCATGAAGTGACCGTTCGTTGAAATTTTATAGTCGAAGTTCGGAGGAAGCAGGCGTTGGTTGGTGAAGAGCTTTGACATACATCAATTCCAGGAGAGTTCGGACTCCTAAAGAGAACACGACTAGAGGAGATCATTCGAAAGGAATGCTAGTTAAAATTTGAAAGTAATCCACTGGAGGAATTCGAATGAAGTTTGATTGATGGAGAAGTTTAGGAGGAGTCCGACTGGTGGAGAAGTTCGATCGAAGGAGAAGTCCAGAAGGAGTTTGATTCCTGGTGGGAATCGGAAGGAGTTCGATTGATGAAGAAATTCGAAAGGAGTTCGGCTCCTGGAGAAACTTGACTGAAGGAGAGATCCGGAAGGAGTTCGGCTCCTAAAGAAATCCGACTGAAGGAGAAGTTTCGGAAGGAGTTCGGCTATTAGAGGAACTTGACTGAAGGAGAGATCCGGAAAGAATTCGACTTCTATAGAAATTCGACTGAAGGAAGAGTTTCAGAAGGAGTTTGACCGTTGGAGGAACTTGATTGAAGAAAAGATCCGAAAGAAGTTTGGCTCTTGGAGAAACTTGACTGAAGGAGAGATCCGGAAGGAGTTCGGCTTCTGTAGAAATTCGACTGAAGGAGGAGTTTCGAAAGGAGCTCGACCATTGGAGGAACTTGACTGAAGAAAAGATCTGAAAGAAGTTCGGCTCTTGGAGGAACTTGACTGAAGGAGAGATTCAAAAGAAGTTCGGCTCCTGAAGAAATTCGACTGAATAAGGAGTTCTCGAAGAAGTTTAGCTCCTATAGAAATCTGACTGAAGGAGGAGTTTTTGGAAGGAGTTCAGCCGCTGGAGGAACTTGACTGAAGGAGAGATCTGGAAGGAGTTCGGCTCCTGAAAGAACTTGACTGAAGGAGAGATTCGGAAGGAGTTTGGCTCCTACAGAAATCCGACTGAAGGAGGAGTTTCATAAGAAGTTCGGCTGCTGGAGGAACTTGACTGAAGGAGAGATCCGGAAAGAGTTCGGCTCCTGGAGGAACTTGATTGAAGAAGAGATCTGAAAGGAGTTCAGCTTCTATAGAAATCTGACTGAAAGAGGAGTTTCAGAAGGAGTTCGATCGCTGGAGGAACTTGACTGAAGGAAATATCCTTAAGGAGTTTGGCTCCTGAAGAAACTTGACTGAAGAAAAGATCCGGAAGAAGTTCGGCTCCTGTAGAAACCGACTGAAGAAGAAGTTTGGCTACTATATAAGTTCGACCGCTAGAGGAAGAATTTTTGATTAAAGCTCTTCTACGATTATCGGTTGTGTTAGACTAAGCATCATGCTGCACTTCAGTGGGAGCGGAATTTATCCCCAATAATAGTCTCCCCACTTTCGAATTTGAAATTCGAAGAAAGTGAGTACAAAAAAGGTGACTATCAAAATTCTTTTTTGGGCTCTACATCCGTTGGAGTTGAAGCTCGGAAGGAAGATCTTATCTCCAGCCAAGGACTGATGATCAAAATTGGAGGCTCGAGGAAGATCTCATGCCTCAGTCTGAGGTTGAAGGAGATCTTGTCTTTTTTTACCGTATCGTGGTAGAAGCTCAGGAGAAGATCTTATCTCCAACCGAGGTTGAAGTTGAAGTTGAAGCTCGGAGGAGATCTTCATCTCAACTAGCTCGAGGTTGAAGGGAGATCTTATCTCCTATTGACGTAGATGTTGAAGGAGCTCGGGAGAGATCTTATCTCTAGTCGAGGTTGAGGGAGATCTTATCTCTTCTTCTCATCTCGTCTAAAATGAACAAGGCCTTCGACTTTGCTCACATTAGGATGAGGTTCTCCTTCTATTTTTAATAGGCTGTAGGGACAGATAAGGACCGTTGTCAAGGCCTCTTCCTCTATCTCATCTAAAATGAACGAGGTCTTCGACTTTGCTCACGTTAGGATGAGGTTCTCCTCCTGTTCCTAACGGGACTGTGGGGGCACATAAGGGCCATTGTCAGAGCCTCTTCCCTCATCTCGTCTAAAATGAACGAGGCCTTCGACTTTGCTCATGCGAGTTAGGATGAGGTTCTCCTCCTGTTTCTAATAGGCTATGGGGGTACATAAGGACCGTTGTCAGTGCCTCTTCCCCCATCTCGTCTAAAATGAATAAGACCTTCGACTTTGCTCACGTTAGGACAAGGTTATCCTCCTGTTCCTAATGGGCTATGGGGGCACATAAGGGCCGCTGTCAGGACTTCTTCCTCCATCTCGTCTAAAATGAATGAGATCTTCGATTTTGCCCACATTAGGATGAGGTTCTCCTTCTATTCATAATATGGCAACTTTTGGTTGCTTCTTTTCTGTCATCACATAGTTTTTGCACCAAGAAATGATATTATTGGAATGGAGGAGTTTTATTGATAGAAAATTACTAGTAGTACATCCTCAGATTTTTTGAGTTCCAAGATCGTGGAAGCGTTGTTTCTCTGAGCTCCTTCAGACGATAAGTTCCAGGCCGAACAACTTTCTCTACTTCATATGGGCCTTTCCAATTTGGGGCAAGCTTTTTCTAGCTCTAAAGCTGAGAGATGGCGACTCGTTGAAGTATTAGGCCCCCCCAAAGATAGCGTCGATGATGTCGAGAGGCGGTCGATCTCCTTGTTATTCCTCTCTCATTGGTGGTTCTACCTGCGGTAGCGCCATTGGCTTGCTTCAGACCGATGTCTATAGAGCATTAAGGGGGGCGTAGTTGTGAAACCTTCTGGGGGAAACTTCTTCGCACCCTTCCATCGGAGCTTCTTTGATGATGAGCTCAAGGAGGAGTTCGGCCTCGCTTGCGCTTAGGAGGAGTCCGTGAGCATGGCCGAGCTTCATTCGACCCTTCTGTGAAATCTCCTAAGGGGAGAACTTCGTGCCTTTTTATCGGAGCTCCTTTGATGATGAGCTCATGGAGGAATTCGGGCTCGCTTGCGCTTGGTGGGGGGATTCGTGAGCATGGTCGAGCTTCATTCGACCCTCCTGTGAAACCTCCTGGAGGGAGAACTTCGTGCCCTTTTTCTCGAGGCTTCTTTGATGATGAGCTCGAGGGGGAGTTCGATCTCGTTTGCACTTGAGGAGAGTTTGTGAGCACGACCGAACTTCATTCGACCCTCCATCAGCCACGGGTTTGCTAGACTCGTCCACCTACCGCTCTTCTACAGCTTCTTCATCCTTCAACTTAAAGGCTTCTTCCGCATGGGCATATCCCTCGGTCTGAGCTAGTAGATTGGCAAAGTCTCTAGGATACTTTTTCTTCAAGAAGAATGGTAAATCATTCTTCTGAAAGCCATCCTTGAGTATGGCCATCACAACCGACTGATCCAGGTTCCGAACCTCTAACACAGTGGCATTAAATCGAGTGACATAAGTTTGGATGAATTTTTTCTCTTTCTGCTTGATGTTCATCAGAGAATCTAAAACTCGGTGCGGACATCGACTGCTGACGAAGTGAGCCGCAAACTGATGGCTCATCTAGTCAAAAAAGAAGATCATATATGATTTCAATGTCGAGTACCAATTTCTTACTGCTTTCTTTAAGGTAGTTTAGAAAGCTTGGCATAATATGGCATTTGGTGTGCCATAGAGCAGCATCATGGTTCGAAAGGCTTTCAGATGATCGATCGGATTAGAGGTTTCATCATAGCTTTCAAATCAAAAGAGCTTAAAGTTCAGCGGAATGGGCTCTTGCATAATTCGAGGAGAGAAAGGGGGATCGGTGCAGACATCATCATGATGAGCTGGGGCGACGTAGCCGAGCTCCTCAATTCATCGATCCATCTTCCATAGCTTCTGATCGAGGACGTCATCTCGATCACAGATCTTGAAAGCTGCCGATTGTAGATGAAAAAGATTTCTTTCGAAGAAGAATTATGATCTAAATAAGGATCCTCTGCTCTCTATTTTTTCTTTCCAAGAGCGATGGGTATGCTAGCATAAGTGATCCTCCTTGGGGCCGGTTCCTGACATCCTGATGGTAGGTTTTCTGATGGAATTACCATCGGAGGTTACCGCATGGCTGCACCATCTCGGTGTGGTTCTAAACTCGCTGCATTAGCAGGTTGAATTACTCCAGATCTACCATGGCCGTCGGTGGAGGAGGAGGTTTAAGTGCCGGTGATGAAGCAGGGATAGATGGATCTGGCCTAGATCTGACGGTAGAAGCAGTAGATCTTTGGATAGTCATCCTTTTTGAAGGTATTTCTCGGGATTGAGAGAGAGGATGGAGATGAACCTTGAAGGAGAAGGTCGGTAAGGTCGACTGAGCACTCCTTTAAGAACAAAGGTACCTCAGGAGCACTCCTTTAAGAACAAAGGTACCTCAGGAACAGAGATGCCCTTCCTCTAGCATCAATTCTGTTGGTGCAAAATCTGATTGATGCCGGATCGAGCTGGAGTTGAGGAAGAAGAGGTTCCCATCGGTGATCTGTAAAATAAAGTTCCACTCAGAGTCGGTGGTGGTGGCTTCGGTAGGATCCTCCGACGATCAAGTCAGCTCTTCTGACCAACAGAAATGAAGTGCTCAGGCAAGAATTCAGCAGAGTTTTAGAAAGAAGAAGAGAACTTAGAAAAAACATATATGGAGGATCTCTTTTTATAGATAGAGCTTATCATAACAGTCCGACAGTGGGCTGCTCAGGGCCACGTGAAGTTTGTTACGGTCGTAGTTGTGATGTGGCTATTCGGTAGTGGGCCATTCAGGGCCACATAAAATTTATTACAGAGAGTAGTATCCATTGCCACGAAATGGCTGTTCATTGAGATTTAATAGTCAAAGTTTAGAGGAAGTAGGCATTGGTTGGTGAAGAGCTTTGACATAAATCAATTCTAGGGGAGTTTGGACTCCTAAAGAAAACAGGACTAGAGAGGATCATTTGGAAGGAATGCTAGTTAAAATCTGAAAGTAATCCACTGAAGAAATTTGGATGAAGTTCGACTGATGGAGAAATTCAGGAGGAGTTCAACTGGTAGAGAAGTTCGATCGAAGAAGAAGTTCGAAAGGAGTTTGGCACCTGATGGAATTCGAAAGAAGTTCGACTGATGGAGAAATTCGGAAGAAGTTTGGCTCATGAAGAAACTTAACTGAAGGAGAAATTCGGAAGGAGTTCGGCTCCTATAGAAATTCGACTGAAGGAGTGATCCAAAAGGAGTTCGGCTCCTAGAGGAATCCGATGGAAGGAGAGATTCGGAAGGAGTTCGATCGCTAGAGGAACTTGACTGAAGGAGAGATTCGAAAGGAGTTTGGCTCCTGACTGAAGGAGAGATCCGGAAGAAGTTTGGCTCCTAGAGAAAATTGACTGAAGGAGAGATTCGGAAGGAGTTTGGCTCCTATAGAAATTCGACTGAAGGAGGAGTTTCGGAAGGAGTTCAACCGCTGGAGAAACTTAACTGAAGGAAAGATCCGAAAGGAGTTCGACTCCTGGAGGAACTTGACTGAAGGAGAGATCTAGAAAGAGTTCGGCTCCTGAAGGAACTTGACTGAAGGAGAGATATGGAAGGAGTTCGGCTTTTATAGAAATTCAACTGAAGGAGGAGTTTCGGAAAGAATTCGATCACTGGAGGAACTTGACTAAAGAAAAGATCCGGAAGAAGTTCGGCCCTTGGAGGAACTTGATTGAAGAAGAGATCCGGAAGGAGTTCGGCTCCTATAGAAATCCGACAGAAGGAGGAGTTCCGAAAGGAGTTTGACCACTAGAGGAACTTGACTGAAGGAGAGATCTAGAAGAAGTTTGGCTCTTGGAGGAACTTGACTGAAGGAGAGATACAGAAGGAGTTCAGCTCTTATAGAAATCCGACTGAAGGAGGAGTTTCGGAAGGAGTTCAGCCGCTGGAGGAACTTGACTAAAGGAGAGATCCGGAAGGAGTTTGGCTCCTGGAGAAACTTGACTGAAGGAGAGATCCGAAAGGAGTTTGGCTCCTATAAAAATCCAACTGAAGGAGGAGTTCGGCTACTAAATAAGTTCGGCCACTGAAGGAAGAATTCTCGATTGAAGCTCTCCCGCGATTATCGGTTGTGTTAGGCTAAGCATCATACTGGACTTCGACAGGAGCGGGATTTATCCCCAACATAGTTTATGGCTAATAATAATGTATGGAAACTTGTTGATCCTATTGAGCATTGCAAACTTATTGGATGTAAGTGGATATTTAAGATTACAAAGGATTTTAAAGGAAGGATTGAGCATTTCAAGGCTAGATTGGTAGGAAAAAGTTTTACTCAGAGAGAAGAAATTGATCATACTGAAATCTTCTCTTCAGTATCCTCAAAAAATTTCTTCAGAATCATCATGTCTTTAGTGGCTCATTATGACTTAGAGTTTCATCAGATGGACGTAAAGACTGCTTTTCTAAATGATAATCTTAGTGAGAAAGTATATATGAAGCAACATAAGGATTTTCAGAAAAGTGGAGAGACTATTTAGTCTGCAGATTGAAGAAATTCATCTATGGCCTGAAACAAGTATCTAGATAATGATATTTAAAATTTGATAAGGTGGTAATCTCTTTTGATTTTGAAAAAAATAATATTGATCAGTGCATCTATCTCAAGACTAGTGGAAGCAAGTTTATCTTTCTTGTCCTATATGTTGATGATATCTTGCTTGTCAGTAGTGATTATGGTTTGCTGAATAAGACTAAACAAATGTTACCTAGGACTTTTGATATGAAAGATCTTGAAGAAGCAACTTTTGTCCTAGGTATTAAAATTCATGAGAATAGATCACATTATCTATTGGGTTTGTCACAGAAGGTATACATTAATAGAGTTCTTAAAAGATTTAATATTCAAAATTGCAAACCATGTGATACGCTTGTTGCTAAAGGTGATAAATTTAGTAAAGATCAATGCCCCTAAAAATGAGCTTGAGAAAGATCAGATGAAGAACATCCCTTATGCTAGTACTATAGGGAGTCTGATGTATGCTCAAGTTTGCACTAGATCTGATATTACCTTCATAGTGGAAGTTCTTGGTAGATATCTATCGAATTCTGATTTTCAACATTGAATTGTAGTGAAAAAAGCAATGAGATATTTATAAAAAATTAAGGATAATATGCTTGTATATAGAAGAACTAATGATCTACAGTTGTTAAGGTATTCAGACTCAGATCTTGATGGATGCCCTGACGATTTAAAATCGATCTCAGGATATATTTTTATGTTAGCAGAAGGTGCTATGTCCTCGAGGAATGTTAGATAGATAATGACAATTTTTTTTACTATGCAAGTTGAGTTTATTATCTGTTATGGAGCTACTACTCAAGCTATTTGGTTGAGAAATTTTATTGCAGAACTTTAGATTGTTGATTCTATCTTTCAATAATTGATAATTTATTATGATAATAGTGCTATTGTATTCTTTACAAAAAATAATAAATCCTTCAATAGATCTAAATATTTAAAGCTGAAGTACTTGACAGTAAGAGATCTTATAATAAAAAAAGACATAACTGTTGAGTACATAGATATAGAGTCAATGTTAGCTGATCTCCTGACTAAAGGTTTGAGGCCCATATGCTTTATAAGACATGTTGAAGATATAGATATACTGAATTCTTTTAATGTACTTGGTTAGTGGAAGTGATTTTGTATTTATGTTTTATTTTTATTTTATTGTTATGGACTCTTTATATCTCATGCATTTTTTATATATATTGTTGGTATGATAAATTAATAGTATATTTATTTTAATTTTTTTATTTATGTATATATATTTATTTTAGTACATTTAGAGATATCTTTTATTTATATACCTATTATATGATATCTGAGATCAGGTGTCGAGTCTCAGATATGTTGTGCTGTCTCGTCATTTACACCATGTTATGTATGTGAGGCAAAATGACTTGTTGTTAAAGCCATTATAATTTCTCTTGCTTATTTTATATCCAAACATATTGAGGAGAAATTGAAAGATCGATAATAAAAATAGCATATGTTTGGATCACTTTTGGATGCTATTTTTTTGCTACACTACCACACCAAAACTTATGTCGATAGTATTACTTATATTTGTAACCATAGATAGATCTTATGTCAGATAAAGGATGCAATGACTCTTATGATTCAGCATGATTAATACTAATGGACCGAGTCAATTCTGAAGTGCTGTCAATGGATTATATGTTTTTCAAAATTATGGTCACGTACTGTAATTTTTGTTATTCAGTTCAAGAATCATTTTTAAAAGTAAAATATTTTTAAAATTCTAAAATTTTAATTAATATTGCTCAAGTGGAAGAATATGAGAATTTTTTTAATTATAGGCTATCATTAATTAATTATTTTATTAAAAATAGATTAATTATATGATCCAAATTGATAGACATGCATTTAAGTCTAATATTATTTGTGATCCTTTTGTTTTGGGCTAGTTGCACCTTATTTTGAGTTGGTGTGATTAGGACGGCACAGTGTAGACTTTAGCCCAACATGAGCCCATGATGGATGAGCCTGTTAGAGTTTTATTTTATATGGCTAGATCTTCTCTCCATTTTTTATAAATACCGTATGACTAGTTCTCTGGCTTGTCCCATCGAATAGTCATCTGTTGAGAGAAAGCTGATAGAGAAGAATCTGATTCACAGGGTTCGTCTAAGCATCTACTGCTACTGTTCTTGATAAATCAATGATGAATACAGATACATATTTATCTTTTGTATTCTAATTTTCTGCATAGATTCATGAAAATTATTTATAGTATATAGATATTCTAAACCTATATACATAAAATGCAACCCATGAGCATAAAAGATCGTGAACCTAATCCAAAATCAAAATTTTCCCATTGCAAAAAATTAAAAAAATCATTAGGAATCCAAAAAAAATTATGAAATTTTCACTTGACCGGAGAGATGATGGGGTCAAGATGGGCTGAACGCCCATAGACGCTAGAGACGATGCCCATGCACGCTGGAGAGCGGATAAGCCAATGAGCCATGGCAGGCCAGAAATGAGTACGTTGAGGCTAGCGAGATTGGGTATTTTGGATACATGGGAGAGTGAAAAGATTGAGAGCGACGGGAAAGAAGGGTTAGGAACATTGTAGAGAGGATAAGACAGCAAAGAGGAGAGGTGAGAAGTCGTCACGAGCCGATAATTAACAAGTTGAGACAGGCAAGAATACGTATTTCCAACAGACAAGAGAGCGAGGAACCGGAAGAGATGGAGGGAAGAACGTATCATATTCATGGAGGGCAATTAGAGCCTATAGTTGAAAATGTTCCATGATAATTAAAGATTAAGCCCCATTAATGGACCAACCATTGAATTTTTCTTTAATTTTTATGTCAAACTAGAATGATGCTTATATTTAATTATTTATCTAATTTCATAATTATTCGTGAAGTATAATATAGCAAGTAACATTACGTAGGCTTGTCAAAACCACCATCATACCATTATGATATTACAACAGCTATTATTTGAAGCCGTGAAGTAAATTGCATATGTAGAAGCTAGAGTATAGATTATATTAAATTTCATGAGTTTGAGTTAAAACTAGATAAAATATATTATAGGTAATACTAAATATTTTTTAATAAATTAAAAACCATCTTTTATAACCTACAGTTGTTCGTTTATATTTTCAGCATGATCTCTCTTCTCCCATTGATTCAATGAATACATAACTTACACATATTAATAATAATGTGGAACGGTTGAAAAATTTAAATCCCACCATTAATATTAGTGTCCATATGTGGTTAAAATATCATTTTATAGCCTGCAATTACTTAATGTATTGCTTTTATTAATAGATTGATTTGTTTTAATACATGACTTTTACTTATAATAATATGGTATGGGAGAAGAATTTAAACTCCATATTTAATATCAGTACCTACGTGGTGAATGAGGCGCTTAGGCATGGATTTAGGCATCCATTTAGATAAAAAAGAACAGGATAGATAGATGTGGGAAGTAGGCATGGATTTAATTCTTTAATTAAATTTTCTATTAATTGATCGGATTGTCTAACTGTTACTCAAACAATCCTTTATAACATAAGAGCCGGTGCATCGGAAGTACCATCTCGGTGGCCTCAAGTCTAGAGCCTCGTCTGAGTGACAGCCAGACGGGCCAATTTCAAAGACCACATCTTTTCAATTTCTCTAACGACCTGGGAGAATCCAGCTCCAAAGATGAGCACTTCATTATAAATAAAAAAAAAAAAAAATCAGGCAGCTTATCGAAAAAAGACATCATGGCATAGGCTTCTCAAATTAAACATTGGCAATATAAATAAGAATATTTGAATTTATAGGGATAGGTTATCGTTGCTTCTGAATCTTTCGACTTGAGGTTGATCGACGAGGATGAAGGAGCTCGGCCACCGAGGAATATGAAATCAAGGACGAACTTGGCTGGAGCTTCACCCATTCACCTATAATAAAGTCTCCACCGGAGTATTCTCCGATGAAGATCCTCCGATGCTCAAGTTAGGAGATTGTAGAACAATGAGGAGAGAAAGCATCGAATTAAATGACATACCTGGAGGATCTCGGAGCCCCTTTATTTATAGAGGAGGAGTTGGAGTCGTATCCATTTTGAACTCTAACGGCTTTCCGATTTAGCTGCCCTGAATTGATTTGGAAGATTTCGTTCTTTCTTAGGAGATGGGATTGCGAAAGATTTCTCTTTATCTGGGTTTTTCAATTCGAAGAGGACACAATTTCAGCAGAAATGGTTGTAGGTCGGTCATTGATGAGCTATGAGCCTATTCATATAGCTCGGCGGCCGACCTGAATCCGACGAGGACGAGGTATGAAGGCCCATCTTGTTTTGATAGAAAGCGATCTTCAGTAGATTGGCCAAAAATGTAGGTCGGCTTAAGCCGACCTACAGCTAACCGCAGGCGAAGTATCGTATTATTCCGCTCGGACGATCCATTGAGATAGGTCGGCGGTCAATCCTAAACAGGTCAAGGCCATACCAGCCCTATTCCATAATAGTTTGCCTCTCACTTACAAGATCGATCTACCTCTTAGCGATCGATGTAACTACCCTATCGAAGCAGAGGCCAATCTTCAAATCGTGCCCACATTGCAGTATTGGAGATCGGTAGCATGACAAGATTGGGAGAAGTCCATTAGCCATGAAATCTAACCGTCCGTTGCTTTGCTCCAAGTTTATCCATCCCAATAAATGGATATTTGACACCTGGCAAAGATCTAAGAGGGTAGATGAAACGGAAGTAGATCAGAGCCGTCCATGCCTCTTATAAATAGGGTCTGTATTATTCTTTTTGACCGCTACTATTGCTTAAAAGGTGAACTTCGGTACTTTGCGCGAGGAATAGTTCGAACTTAGTCGATTACCGTCGATCCCGTCCTAACTCCCCTTATTGTTCAGCCTCCTTGCCCTTTAGGTCAGTCTCCTCCATACTCATGAGTCAATCTAGTCTGTTCCGATCTTCTTAGAGCTCGGATAACCCTTCTGGCGAGGATCACAGTTCCGAGGTAGTTAGTTCTTCGGGTCAATCCGAGGAATGTGAAGTTTCAGATTATAGCCCTTTCAGAATAAATTTCGTCCTTACTTCGAAGGACCTGAAAGTCATTAGGATGAGGTACCATGTCCTTGGTGATTTCAAGTTAGAGGTCGTCGATCCTATAGAGCGTATAGCTCTTCCTCGGTCTGGATGGATTAGTATTTATGAGAAATTGCTAAAGGCTGGCGTTAGATTATCTTTTCATTTTTTAATTATCGAGCTTCTGAACCTATATAGAATTAGCTTTTGTTGTTTGGCGCCGAACTCCTGACGATCGATTTTAGGCTTCTTCACCCACTGCCTCCTCCTCGGGATCGAGCCTACCTCCCATCTTCTCCAAGCTTGCTTCACTTTAAAGGAGCATCCGATGGAGGTCGGGTGGTGGTATGCTTCTCCTCGAAGAGGATACCGTCTTTTCCAAGGCACTCCTTCCTCGGTGCATAACTGGAAGGAGCGCTTCTTTTTTGTGTCGGTCGAGCAATCATGGGATTTTAGCACATCATGGGGGCGACCTCATAGATCAGCTATCAGACCTCCAATACTATCTGAAGCTGAGGAGGAGGTCTTGAGTCAAATCCTTAGTCTTGCTCCTCTCCTGCTGTCCAGACTCCTTACCGAGGAGAACATATTTAAGATCAACTTATTCCAACTGATCCGAGGAGTAAGTGTTCTCATGCGATTTTATTTGGATTATCTTTTTTTTCCTTGTCATTATCATTGATCGAGTCTTGTGTTTTTCTATTCAGCGATGAATCCGTTCGACCTTGAAACTCTTCGTCGGATGGCGAAGAAGAGGAAGACCAGCGCGACCATGGCCCCCAAATGCACTCAAACCGAGGCTGTCCTAGCGCAGCCCATGGTAGGAGGTTCCTCGAGAGCGGCCAATGCCCTAAGAAAGGAGAAGGCATTGATGAAGGTTGGATGCCGCTTCGGTCTGCAACTCGAGGAGAGTCCATCCCCCAACCTTCTGCATCCTCTTCCAAAAGAAGCTCGAATAGGTCGAAAATCTCCATCCGGATGTCCAACCGTGGACCCGATGTTTCGGAGAGTGTCTCTCCAATGGAAGTTTTCTTGGATACCGAGGACAAAAGGAAGGGCCTCGACGACTATCGAGTCGCCCGTTCATTGCTAAAATTGGTCATCTTACCGACCGACGTCCAAACCTTCGAGAAGGCTGGGGTTGCCTTTCGCATCCAGGACTCCTACGATTCTCTACTTCGGGTACATGTCTGCCTTTTTACCAACCTTCATCTTAGGTCTTCGATTCACTCCTCGGCTTAGCTTCTTCTCTCTCTCTCTCTCTCTCTTTTTAGCTCGTCCATCATGCGGACCATTTTATCGAGGTAATTAGAGAGGTTCGGCGCCTCTCTAAGAAAGCTGAGGAGAAAGCCGCCCATGCCAACCGAAGGGCGGATGATGCTCAGTTATCTTGACTGAAGGTCGAGGACGAGACCAGGTCCCACAAGGAGAGGATGAAGCAGCTGAAGTCCGAGCTGACCAAGGCTGAAGCTCGGGTGTTGGGAGAGAGGGAAGTCGGGAAGGCACGAGCGGAGGCTACTAGGATAGAGACGGTCGAGGCCTTCCACATCTCGAAAGAATTTCGCAACATCAAGACGAATTTCGCATCGCTCTCCTACCTGCAAGAGGGCATACACCTGAAAGAGAAGGTACGAAGGATCTTCCCCTACCTGAATTGGGACCTCTTGGAGTTGGACGACGAGGAGGCCAAGGAAGCTGAGGATCGAGAGATCGAGATGGAAGATGTCTTCAGCCCCATGCGCGATGACTTGGCTGCCGAGGATGTAGCATCGGTACCGCCCCCAGCCGTTACCACCCTGCCAGACCAAGTGGAGGTCGACAAATCTGGAGCTCTAGATGGAGCTTAATGTACCATTTTGATCGAACATGTCCGATCTCTCTTTTATTTCCTTTTTTTTTTAGGTCGGTCCATTTTGTTTGCCCCTGATCTTTATCGAGGTATTTTTGTATAGATCGACCATCACTTATAAACACTGAACTTCAATACAAAGCCTTCTTTTGCTTAAGTTGTTAAGTTCGTATGTTCTTCATCAGATTTTCTTTTTTCGAGACATAGGTTAGCATAGACCTTAAGCGGCATGACTGAGAAATGACGGGCGATTCATGCCAGTGCGTTATGATCCTCGGCCATAGCTGAGGAGCATGTTTTCACAAACTTCATGAGTTACGTTCCGCTCCTGGGCCATGGCCGAGAAGCGCATGTTGGCGGGCTCCGATGGAGATGCGTTCTACTCCTCGATCGTGGTCGAGGAGCGTGCGTTGGCAAAATTTGATGGAGATGTATTCCGCTCCTTGATCGTGGCCGAGGAGGTGCATTGGCGAAATTTGACAGAGATGTGTTCCACTCCTTGGCCATGGCCGAGGAGCGTACGTTGGTGACATCTGACGGAGATGCGTTCTGCTCCTCGGCCATGGCTGAGGAGCGTGCGTTGGTAAATTTATCGAAGATGCATTTCGCTCGTCGGCCATGGTCGAGGAGCACGCATTGGCAAAATTTATCGAAGACGCATTCCGCTCCTCGATCGTAGTCGAGGAGCGCATGTTGGCAAAATTTATCGGAGACGCATTCCGCTCCTCGGCCACGTGCGTAGGCAAAATTTATCGAAGATGTGTTCCTGCTCCTCGACCATGGTCCAGGAGCGTGCATTGGCAAAATTTATCGAAGATGCATTCCACTTCTTGACCGTAGTCGAGGAGTGCGCGTTGGTGAAATTTGATAGAGATGCTTTCCATTCCTCGGCCTTGGTCGAGGAGTGTGCATTGGCAAAATTTAATGGAGATGCATTCCGCTCCACGACCATGGTCGAGGAGCGCGCGTTAACGATATCCAATGGAGACGCGTTCACGCATTCCGCTCCTCGATCGTGGTCGAGCAGCGTGCATTGGCAACATCCGATGGAGACGTGTTCCGCTCCTCGGTCATGCCCGAGGAGTGTGCGTTTGCAAAATCTGGCGAAGATGCATTCCGCTCCTCGACTATGGTCGAGAAGCGCATGTTGGCGATGTCCGATGGAGATGCGTTCATGCATTCTGCTCCTTTACCATGGTCGAGGAGTGCGTGTTGGTGACATCCGATGGGGATGCATTCTACTCCTCGATTGTGGCCGAGGAGCGCACATTGGAGACATCCGATAGAGGTGGGTTCCACTCCTCGACCGTGGCCGAGGAGCGCACATTGGAGACATCCGATGGAGGCGGGTTCCGCTCCTCGAGGAGCGCTCATTGGCAAAAATAAAACCTGTGAGATGCTATTATTCATTATTGAATAAAAATTCAAGGTGAAAGTTACATTCTAAGGATAATATCTTCGAAGATTATCGGCATTCCATGTCCTTAGGATCGGAGTTCCATCCAGTCGATAGAGACGATAAGTTTTCGATTGGACTACTTCAGCCATGCGATAAGGATCTTTCCAGTTCGACGATAACTTTGACCGTTCGGATGGACGAGAAATCTAAGCTTGACAAAGAACTAATTATCCTACTAGAAAAGATTTGATCTTTACTCGAGAATGGTAGTATCGGGCAACCCTCTGTTGATAGTTGGTCATCCGAACTCAAGCTCATTCCCGAATTTCTTCTAGCAGATCCAGATTCGCCCTCATCCTGAAGAAATTGCTATCTTCATCGAACTCCTCTGCTCAAAGTGTGGGTAACCCCATCTCTACGGATATCACAGCCTCCATACCGAAGGCCAACATGAAAAATATCTCTCTAGTTGGAACACGTTGCGTCGTGCTATACGCCAAAAGGACATTATACAACTCTTCGACCTATGATTCTTTTGCCTGACTTATGCAAGCTTTTAACCCCTATAATAATATCCTGTTCGTCACCTCAACCTCGCCATTAGTCTGTGGATGACCTACCGATGTCAATCTATGAAAAATCCCGTAGTCATTACCGAATCCTATAAACCTCGGGTTATTGAATTATTATTCATTATCGATTATGATGATGCGGGGTAAACCATATCGACATATAATAGACTTCCAGACAAAATTTCAAACTCTGGCTTCTGTAATCATAGTCACTGCCTCTGCTTCCATCCATTTAGTAAAATAATCAATCACGATGATCAGGAATTCCTTCTGTGCCACAGTGATGGAAAATAGTCCGAGGATATCCATTCCCCATTAAGAAAAGGGCCAAGAGATCGTGATCGGGGCAAATGGGGTCGATGATCGGTGTTGAATGTTTGAGGTCCTTTGGCATTAGTCACATTTGCTCTCCAGTTCGGCTGCATCTCTTTGCATGGTTGGCCAAAAATATCCCTGCGATAATATTTTGTGGGACAGAGCCTTGCCCCTCAGGTGATTACCATAGATTCCTTCATGAACTTTTCGCAGGATATTGTTGGCTTTCGAAGGACGAACGCATTTGAGCAGAGGTAGGGTGAAGGACCTCTTATACAACTTTTCTTCATAAATAACGTATTGTGGAGCGAGGTGTCTC
Organism: Cocos nucifera; assembly: GCA_006176705.1. Classification (NCBI taxonomy): domain Eukaryota; kingdom Viridiplantae; phylum Streptophyta; class Magnoliopsida; order Arecales; family Arecaceae; genus Cocos; species Cocos nucifera. Next base: position 298,216 of record QRFJ01002923.1, on the reverse strand, counting down.
AATCTTTTCGCCTCATCTCGATCCATAGGCAAAATTCTATCTCGTAAATAATTAAGAATAGATTCTATCTAGCTTGGTTCTAGACCAACTTGCATTACTGGGACCTCCTCAATACTCAACTTCTCAAGGACTTCCATATATGAGCTTCTTTTTAGGTCGGCCGCTTCATGGGTTGCTAATTTAGAAAGGAGGTCAGCTCGCACATTCTCCGCCCTTGGTATCTGCTGAACATCCATCGCTAAAAAGCTAGAAGCCAGGTATCTGACCTTCTGCAGATACTTTACCATATTCGACTCTCAGGCTTCATATTCTCTCTAAACTTGATCAATCACCAACTACGAATCACTATATACTCTGAGATACCGAACTTTCATTTCTTTCGCTATTCTAAGTCCCGCTACCAATGCCTCATACTCGCCTTCATTGTTGGAAGTCGGAAAGTCAAAGCGTAGAGCATATTCTGCTACTACTTCTATCGGACTGGTTAAGATCAGGCCGACTCCTAAGTCCGTGGCATTCGAAGATCCATCAACATGCAGGGTCCAACATTCGTCGATTGAAGAGGTTTTAGCATGACTGGATTCCTCATCTAAAATTATACATTCCAGGATGAAATCCACCAATGCCTGAGCTTTAATGGACGGTCTCGGTAAATATTTGATATCGAATTCGCCTAGCTTGATAGCCCATTTAGCCAGCCGTCCGAAAGTATCTGGTCGGTATAATACCCTATCTAATGAGTTGGTCTGTAAGGACTGTAATAGTGTGTGCTTGAAAATATGGACATAATTTTTTTGCAGATATCAAGAGAGCATAGATGATCTTTTTCAGTCTTGTATACCTGGTCTCAACATCGTGAAGTATCTGGCTCACGTAATAGATTGACTTTTGCACCTTAGCCTCCTGTCGAACCAGAATAGAACTAATTGTCGAAGAAGAAACAGCTAGATACAAGTATAATACCTCCTCAGGCTCTGGCTTGCTTAACAGAGGGGGAGAGCCGAGGTATTTCTTTAGTTTGTCGAAGGCTGTCTGGCATTCATCCGTCCATTGAAAGTTCTTCAGTTGCTTAAGGGCTTTAAAGAATAGAAGGCTTTTTTCCGCCGATCTTGATAGGAATCTATTTAAGGCTACGATCCTTCCTGTGAGTCACTGCACTTCTTTGATCGTTCTTGGAGGCTTCATCTCTTGAAGAGCTTGATGCTCATGAGGAAGTCAAAGTTGCGATATTGCCGACGACTGCTTACGAAGTGGGCAACGAACAGATGGCTCAACTGATAGAAAAAATCTATGGAGCTAGATTTTAGGTTCGAATACCAGTGTTGAGCCATCTTTTTCAAAGTTGAAGGAAAAGCTCGACATAGTATCGCATCGGTAGCCCCTTGCAGATGCATAAGAATTCAGAAACTGTCTAGATGATCTACGGGATCAGCCGTTCCATCGTAAAGCTCCATCTGAGGGATCTTGAGCCGACGTGGCAAGGGTTCGTTCATAATCTTCTGAGTAAATGGGGGATCGACGTTAAACCCCAAATTTTTTTCTTGCTGCCTCGGCTCCTGCAACACATCCAATTGCCATTGCATCGTTTTGAGCTTTTTCTTCATGTCATCCTCACGAGTGGCTTAGTGCTTAGGAGTCTCATGGCCCGGAGTTGAGCCTCTTCTTGAAATTAATGTTGGCGAGCGCTCAGATCTTTGACGAAAAGAACCAGTCGGTCGGCTGTGACGACTGGCCTTCGCCCTAGGGCTACGGAGGCGTCGTTCCTCCGGCCTTATCCAGACCAGACCTGAATCTTCTTCGATCGAATGGCGCTCATCGGCCTGCTGTATTCCTCTTATGGTGGCTGATAGTGCCTGCACCTGATGAAGCAGGATGTCATACTGTTTCTATGAGACCGCCGACGTCGTTGATGGATTTTTCTAGATTGGTGGTGGAGATGTATTAACCTATTGAGCATTGTAGGTCCTCCGAGTACTAAAACACTGGGACGTGTTTGATGTTCCCCTTCGGATCCTCATGATATCCAGTATCGTCCTTTCTTCCCTCAAAATTAAACCTTGAAAACAACCGAGGCCCTTCCTCTTGTGCCAATGTTGCTCCTGGATCTTCCAGCTTGAGGTCTGCCGACAAGGATGGAGGAGCTCGGCCACCAAGGAATATGAGGCCGAGGACGAATTTGGCTGGAGCTTCATCCGTTCACCTGCAATAAAGTCTCCATCGGAGTGTTCTTCGGTGAAGATCCTCCGATGCTCAAGTTAGGAGATTGGAGAATAATGAAGAGAGAAAGCGTCGAATTGAATGGCATACCTAGAGGATCTCGAAGCTCCTTTATTTATAGGAGAGGAGTTGGAGTCGTATCCATTTCGAACTCTAACAGCTTTCCGAGTTAGTCATCCTAGATTGATTCGAAAGATTTCTTTCCTTCTTAGGAGACGGGATTGTGAAAGATTTCTCTTTATCCGAGTTTTTTAATTTAGAGATGACGTAGCTTCAGCAGGGATGGTTGTAGGTCGGTCATTGACGAGCTATGAGCTTATTTATATAGCTCGGTGGCCGACCTGAATTCGATGAGGATGAGATATGAAAGTCTATCTTATTTGTTAGGAGGCGATCTTCAATAGATCGATCGGAAATATAGATCGGCTTAAGCCAACCTACAGCTAACCACGAGTGAAATATCGCATTGTTTCGCTCGGACGATTCATTAGGATAGGTCGGCGGCTGATCCTAAATAGGCCGAGGCCATACCAGCCTCATTCCACAATAGTTACTAATTTCATACGGCATTGTAAAAGAATTCCTCGAGGGAGAATAGAAATGTGGCATATTGGTCGAGCAAGGTGCAACTTCAGCTTTGATAGATCGAATCTAATGAGTCGAGCTTGGCTCAACTCAGATTGACCCATGTTTCTTCTAATTTCCACTAATTCCTAAGGCACATTGTCTTATCCTGACATAACTTTAGCCAGTGCGACCCAACCAAGTAATACTTGGTTAGAAATTATCGAGTCAGGATGGGTCAGGCCTCGTTGGCTAGGTGGTTTGGGCAAATCATGGTTAAAGAGTTTTGAAATTCTGTTGCATATCAATTAGCCTTGACATGTCCCAATTCGATCCAGTTTGACCTAACAAGTGTTGGATTGCCGTTGAAGCCATTTCCCTCGTGGTGCTCGATATTTCTTTCTACTCCGTCTTAATGCTTAGGATGTTTTTGTTGCGGCAAGTTCAAGCCTAGACAAGTTTTTGGGAACAACAAACTGCTTCCAGCTAACGAGGGCAATGTACGCTTTAAGATTTTTTTTTCTTTTTTGGGCAAGGACACTACAGTTATTTGCCTGGCACCATTTTGGAAGCTCGCTAGCAAAGGCAACAACAAACAAAATTCTCTCGTGCTCGTTGTTTGCTCAGCCTCATCCACCTCCATGGGATGCAGTCACGAACCAGGGTGCCTTCTGCTTTGTGGGGCAAAATGTGAATTTTGCCTTAAAAAAAGAAAACACCTCGCGGCCGAAGCAGCGAATAAGATTTCATTGATTATATCAACAATTAACATAGATTGCAGGCAAAACACCGGAAGGAAGGAAAAGAGAGAAATACTACCGGAGCTCGTTCGCTCATGGAATGTGAATGGAGAAAGAGATAATTTTTTTAAAAAAAAAAAAAAAATTTATTTAGCTGGAGTTTTAATAAAATAAAAAAATTTCTTCTCATAAAAAGATATTTTTTATGTTTTATAAAAAATAAAAATTTATAGAAAATATGAGTTTTAGAATTTTTTATGAGATGAAAAGTAATTTTTTTTCTAAAAATATTTTTTTAAGATACATGACTGAAATATTATAAAATATCAAGAATAATACTTTCTACACCGCGCGCAGTGCGTCAGATGTGCACCACGTGCGATGATTGGCGCTCGCACAGGACCCATGCAGGCCTGAAAGCAAAAAAAATATTTTTTTTGGACGTTACATGCTGGCCTCGTATGAGTGCCAATCACCGCACGTGGTGCGCACCATGCTGCACCACACATGGTGTAGAAAATATTTTCCAAATATCAATGAATGGTTAAAATAAAATATTAAATAAAAATATTAATATATATTAATATTATATTATATTAATATTTATAAATATAATATATAAAATTATTAATATTATATTAATATAATATTAATATATTTTAGTATATATTATATTAATATAATAAATTATTTTGATCTAATGTTATATTATATATATTTATATTATATTTATACTAATATAAAAATAATATTATTATTTCTATAAAATTTGGAAGTAAAAAGATATGATCCGATATGATAAATAGATATTTTATATAATTTTTTTAGATAAATAGGTATTCAAGTAAATATAAATTTTAAATATATCAAAATCATCTTTTTAGAAAGCAACTTTTCCAAAAAAAAAAAAAAAAAAATTTGTGAACCAAACGAATCCCTAATGGTTATGATCACACTTTTAGAGTATAATGAATGAAATATCCAATATACACCTCAACGTCATGCGAAATGTGCACGAAAACTAATGTGCTCCGTGCTTCTGAAAACGCATTGAATTCCTCTCTAGCCTTCCGCAATCGTCGGGTGATGCAAGCCGTGGTTGGAGATGCTGGGTAGGGGTTGACGTAGAAAATCTAACATGGTGATACGATGCTTCATGCGACTTCCTTGGAGTCAAATTCACCTTCATCCTCCTCATCGCATCCGAAGTCCCGCATTCAAATTTCTACACCGTTCTCCGGTCTTCTTGCTCATCTGGGCTGGCTGGCTTCTGCTTGTTTCTTCTTGGAGGAAGCAGGCAAAAACAAGCACAATTAATGACCTGCATTTGAAGTTTTCCTCTACTCGAGGAGCAGCTTCATGCTGGGTCTTCTACACAGAATTAATGTCGGACTCATCTGATGGTGAAGAAGATCTACCCTCACCACAAGAATTGCTCCTACAAATTAAGGAGAATCCCTTGTTGTTGGTTGAAGTGAGATAGATTTGTGGATTGCTGGCGAGCAAAGGAGAAGGGCGCAGGGTGGGGCCGTTGTGCTGGAATTTTCCATTTCTTGAAGCTCTTTGTAGCTGAACCAGATTTTGGCGACGAGAGAGCTGAACTTGGAAGGCTGCAGCCGATGAACTTGGGCTTTCCGAGTGGCGGCGGAGTCAGCGGTAGTGATTGTAACAAAGGATCTCCCAGCTTTGCTAGCTAGTTGCTTCAGTGATACCGGATCCACACAGATTTCCTTCTCTCCTCGTCTGGTGGGAAATGTGAGCTATAGAGCTGGTAGGAAATTTAGCTTTCCTCACAGCAAAGATCTTCCTCTTCTTCTTCCTTCACTTCCTCGTAGGCTTCAGAGCCTGCCGTTGCATACTCTTTATCATAGGTAGGCATGGCATGTCGAGAGGTTTTTGGCAAGAGAAATAATTGATGGTTTGATGTATTTGAAGAGGTAGATATTGGCCTAAGGACAAGGGGAAGGTGGAGAGCATGATCATCGATCACAGTGTTCTGCACGTTCTTTTCTGGCTATTAAGCTGTGGACCAAACACAGACTCCAGCGAATAATTCTTAGCCATCATTTCTTCATTCTATGATGTATAGAACTAATTTCTGAACGAAGTTAATTTGTGTAATACTTGCATAAACCATTCGTGCTGCCACATTTTTGGGGACGAGCTGATTAAACTACTTGGCTATGGATGGCCGCACCATGGTTCCCGCAAGAAATAATGATTGATTTGTTAACCGTCCAACACTTATTTAAAAAGAAAAAACAAAAAAAACGTCCAACACACGACGACCTCTCCAGTGAAATCTTGGGAAAAAGAAAAAGGTGGAAGCCATTAATCTGTCGTAAAATTTGTCACGATGATTTGGGCTGCATCGGACCTCAATACGAGCAGATGGTGCTACTTATTATTCAACGTAACATGATCTTAGCCAGCAACAAAGGTAGCCTCACTTCTTTTTTGATGAAACAAAAATAGCCTGAGCTGCTGGAGTGCGAGATCTTAGCAAGCGTTAGCCACGGTTCAAGGACCAAATTTTCCAAATACAAAAGAAATTTCTATTCTTTATAGCAACCAGGAACCTTTCAGTACAAATTCGAGCGAAAACTATTAGCCAGAACACACGTGTGAAAATGCAATCTTGTTCGGTTGGGTCAACATATTTTCAATTACAGAGCCACATGGCAAATAAAAAGATAACGAATAATGGCTAAAGCAGCTAGGGTTGGCTGTATTACATAAAAAATAAATACCAATTTCATCATCTATTATAGTCAATTACAAAAATCTTGGCAGAGGCCCGCTGAAGAATATATTGACTATTTAATTAGAGAAAAAAACTTTACAAATAAAAATACATAATGATATACAAACTAGTCAAAGATCTGCACGTTGCGCAGGATGGATAATTACTATTTATAATTATTAAAATTTTTATTAATAAATATTTATAATAAGTATTTTTAGGTTGTGTTTCATACATCGTGATGCAATCTTGAAAGATAACGTGGATTATCTTCAGGAGAGATTACCATCATCAAATTATTAGTAATATTGATTACTGTATTTCGACACACATATAATGTAGTAGTAAAATAACTAAAAATCTTAGTTGACATATTTGGTATGACAATCAAATTATCGGTAATGTGAAATTAAATTTTTAAAATATCTTTAATAATGTTGCTCCTTTTCTTCTTGGTGAAAAACAATATATATATATATATATATATATATATATGTGTGTGTGTGTATCTATATACATATATATCTATACATACATATCTACACATACACACACATATATATATATATACACACACACATATATATGATATATATAGATATATATGTATGTATGTATATTTGTATGTATGTATGTATGTATATTCCTATGATTCTCTGTCCGTCAGTGCCACCCCATCCTCTGTCGCCCCACCACGGCTTTCCTTTTCTCTCGGCAAACATCGATCTCGATCGTACCTCCGCTCCTTTTTTTCTTCTCGTACCTTCTCTGTGTCTATCGATGCTGGCCCATCCCTTGGCATCCCATCACTCTCCTTCTCTCTCGACAAACATCGATCTCAATTGCATCCTTCGGTGACCCTATTGGTACCGCTGCCCCCATCGCCACCACTGCCCCTCCTTTCTCCTCCCTTGCTTTCCGTCCGATCTTCTTCTTATCGTCGCCAATATCTTCCATCCCAGCCATCCCCTCTTCGCCTGGCCCCTCGAGGAAGGGATGAGATTTTAGAAAGCATTGTTAATAATATTTTTCTGCCACCCTCCCACAGCTCTCCTTCTCTTTCGGCAAACGTCAATCTCGATCACACCCCTTGGCACCCTCGGCACCACCACTGTCCCTCCTTTCTCCTTCCTTGCCTCTTGTCCGGCCTCCTTCCTATCGCCGCCAACATCCCCCATCTCGGTTATCCATCCTTGGCCCAACTCTCTTTGCGTGCTCTTATGTTTTGAATTCTGCTCATGCCGCTCCATGGTTCAGTAGGAGGGCCAGTCTCTAGCGATGCTATCGACAGCGAAAGTTATGGTATGGACCTCATAGTTGCAAACCTTCTTATAATCACGAAGAAGATTGTTCCACTTATCATTGCACTGATTCTGATTGCAAAGGTAGGTATTGTTCCAGCAATAATTTTCGACCCTCTTCAAATGCCCTAATTTTTTTAAAAAATAAATTAAATTAAAAATAAATTAAAAAAAAAAAAAAGGGGGCGAAACTCACTTTCTTCTTTTTCTCTTTTTTTTCCTTTTCTTTCCTTTTTTTCCTTTTTCCTTTCTTTTCGTTTCTTTTTCTTTCCTTCTTTCTTTCTGGCTGAAACAGGGGACGGGCTGGTGGCCGGTGGATCGTGCTCCCGGTGGGGCATGGCTCCACAATCGAAGGACCAACAGCGGCGGCCGATGGCAGTGGAGTAAGGAACAGGTGTTCACCATCATGCCATAGCTCTCCAGCTGTGCCTCCTTCCATCGATTCCGCGTCTTCGTGAGGTGGTCCGGCGAGCGGAGGAACCCCGGCAGCTCCGACTTAGGGATCTTGATCGGTGGACTGGGCTCGGGAAGTCAGCGACCGCGATCGATCGGTTCGATTCCATTCTCGAGTTCTCGAAGCTTGGATCGGATCGTTGTTCATGGCTAACTGGGGAAAGACGCCGACGGCGTGGAAGGTGATGCGGTGGATGCCGAGATTGGCGGCGATGGTGGTGGTCCACCAGAAGGGGATGTCGGCAACGACGGTGTCGAGGCGGTGATGGCGGAGGAGCTGGTCGTGGGCGTCTTGGGCCAGGTCGACGGTAGCTCTCCAGTTGCGCCTCCTTCAACCGGTTCCGCGTCTTCGTGAGGTGGTCTAGCGAGCGGAGGAACCCCGACAGCTCCGACTTAGGGATCTTGATCGGTGGACTGGGCCCGGGAAGTCAGGGACCGCGATCGATCGGTTCGATTCCATTCTCGAGTTCTCGAATCTTGGATCGGATCTTGTTAAGGTTGTTTAAGGCTAACTGGGGAAATATGCCGACGGCGTGGAAGGTGATGCGGTGGATGCCTAGGTCGGCGGCGATGGTGGTGGTCCACTAGAAGGGGATGTCGGCAACGACGGCGTCGAGGCGGTGATGGCGGAGGAGCTGGTCGTGGAAGTCTTGGGCCAGGTCGACAGCCTCGTAGACGTGCCAGGCCTCAAAGCGGGTGGCGGTGGCCATGGCGAGGTTCTTGACATGGGGGGAGGCTGACAGAAGGGAATGGGTAGAGGAGGAGGCAGACGGGCGGCCGACGGCAGCGGAGTGATCGAGGGTGGGGTGGATGAGGATGGCATTGGTAGGGTTGACGACTGTTGCTCCTGGATCTTCTGACTTGAGGTCGGCCGACGATGATGGAGGAGCTTAATCGCCAAGGATTATGAGGTCGAGGACAAATTTTGCTAGAGTTTCATTCGTTCACTTAGAATAAAATTTCTACCAAATGTTCTCCGATAAAGATTCTTCGACGCTCAAGTTAAGAGATTGAAGAATAAAAAGGAGAAAAAGCGTTGAATTGAATAGCCTATCTAGAGGATCCCGGAGCCTCTTTATTTATAGGGGAGGAGTTGGAGTCGTATCCGTTTCGGATTCTAACGGCTTTTCGAGTTAGTCGTCTTGGATTGATTCGGAAGATTTCTTTCCTTCTTAAGAGACGGGATTGCGAAAGATTCTACTTTATCCGAGTTTTTCAATTCGGAGGGGATGCAGTTTCTGCAGGGATGGTTGTAGGTCGGTCGTTGATGAGCTATAAGCCTCTTCACGTAGATCGTTGGCCGACCTGAGTCCGATGAGAACGAGGTATGAAGGCCTATCTCATTTTGCCATGAGGTGATCTTCAGTAGGTCAGCTGAAATTGTAAGTCGACTTAAGCCGACCTACAGCTAATCGTGGGTGAAGTGCGCGTTGTTCCGCTCAGACGATATATTGGGATAGATCGACGGCCGATCCTAAATAGACCGAGGCCATATAAGCCCCGTCGACCCTAAATAGCTAACCGTGGGCGAAGTATCGCATTATTCCGCTCAGACGATCCATTGGGATAGGTCGGAGGTCGACCCTAAATAGACTGATGCCATACCAGCCCCGTTCCATAACAGTTTGCCCCCCACTTATGAGGTCGATCTATCTCTGAGCGATCGATATAAGTATCCTGTCGAAGTCGAGGCCAATCTTCAAATCGTGCCTGCAATGCAGTGTTGGAGATTTATAGTATGACAAGATTGGAAGAAGTCCATCAGCCATGAAATCTAACCATCCATTACTTTGCTCCAGGTTTACCCATCCCGACCAACGGGTATCTGACACCCGATGAAGATCTAAGAGGGTAGATGAAATGGGAGTAGATCGGAGTCATTCATGCCTCTTATAAATATGGTCTGTATTACTCTTTTGACTGCTACTGTTGCTTAAAGAGTAAACTCCGGTACTTTGCATGAGGAATAGCTCGGACTCAGTCGAGCTACTATCGATCCCGCCCTAACTCTCCTTATTGTTCGGCCTCCTCGCCCTTTAAGTGAGTCTCCTCCGTACTCATAAGTCAATCTAGTTTATCCCGATCTTCTTGGAGCTCGGATAACCCTTCTAGCGAGGACCACGGTTCTGGGGTAGTTGGTTCTCCAGGCCAATCCAAGGAACGTAAAGTTTCGGACTATGACCCTTTTAGAATAAATTCTATCCTCACTTCGGAGGACCTGAAAGTCATTAGGATGAGGTACCATATCCTCGGTGATTTCAAGTTAGAGGTCGCCGATCCTGGGAATCATATAGCTCTTCCTCGGGCTGGATGGATCGGTATTTACGAAGAATCGCTAAAGGCCGGCCTTAGGTTGCTGTTCCATTTTCTAATTGTCGAACTTCTAAACCTGTATAGAATTAGCTTTTGTTGTTTGGCATCGAACTTCTAGCGATCAATTTTAGACTTCTTCATCCACTACCTCCTCCTCGGGATCGAGTCTACCTCCCATCTTCTCCGAGCCTACTTCACTTTAAAGGAGCATCTGATGGAGGTCGGGTGGTGGTATGCTTTTCCTCGGAGAGGATACCGCCTTTTTTGAGGTGCTCCTTCCTCAGTGCATAATTGGAAGAAGTGTTTCTTTTTTGTGTCGATCAAGCAACCATGGGATTTTAGCATATCATGGGAGCGACCTCATAGGTCGGCTGTCAGACCTCCAATACTATCCGAAGCTGAGGAGGTCTTGAGTCAAATTTTTAGTCTTGCTCCTCTCTCGCTGTCCAGATTTCTTACCGAGGAGAACTTGTTTAAGGTCGGACTGATTCCAAACTCACCTGAGGAGTAAGTGTTCTCATGCGATTTTGTTTGGGTCATCTTTTCTTTTCTTGTCATAACTATTGACCGAATCTTGTATTTTCCTGTTCAGCGATGAACCCGTCTGATTTCGAAGCTTTTTATCAAATGGCAAAGAAAAGAAAGACCAGCGCGATCGTGGCTCCCAAACACGCTCGGACCGAGGCTGTCTTGGCACAGCCCACGGCAGGAGGTTCCTCAAGAGCGGCCAATGCCCTAAGGAAGGAGAAGGCATTGGTGAAGGATGTGACGCCGCTTCGGTCCACAGCTCTAGGAGAGTCCATCCCCTGACCTTCCGCATCCTCTTCCAAAAGAAGTTTGGGTGGGCCGAAGATCTCCATCCGGATGTCCAATCGCGGACTCGATGTTCCGAAGAGTGTCTCTCCGGTGGAAGTTCCCTTGGATATCGAGGACAAGAGGAAAGGCCTTGGGGACTACCAAGTTGCCTGTTCATTGTTGAAGTCAGTTCTCTTACCAGCCGACGTCCAAACCTTCGAGGAGGCCGGGGATGCCTTTCGCATCCAGGACTCCTACGATTCTCTCCTTCGAATACATGTCCATTTTTTTACCGACCTTCATCTTAGGTCTTTCGTTCACTCCTCGGCTCAGCTTTTTTTTTTTTCAGCTCGTCCATCATGTGGACCATTTTACCGAGATAATTAGAGAGGTTCGGTGCCTTTCTAAGGAAGCTGAAGAGAAAGCCGCCATGCAAATTGACAGGCGGATGATGCTCAGTTATCTCGGCTAAAGGCCAAGGACGAGATGAGGTCCCTCAGGAAGAGGGTGAAGCTGTTGGAGTCCGAACTGACCAAGGCTGAAGCTTGAATGCTAGGAGAGAGGGAGGCCAAAAAGGTACGAGCGCAGGCCACTAGGATAGAGATGGTCGAGGCCTTCTATGCCTCGAAAGAATCCCGCAACATCAAGGCAGATTTCGCATCGCTCTCCTACCTGCAAGGGGGAATAGACCTCAAGGAGAAGGTATGTAGGATCTTCCCCGATTTGAACTTGGATCTCTTGGAGTCTGACAATGAAGAGGCCGAGGAAGCTAAGGGTCAGGAGATTCAGATGGAATATATCTTCAGCCCCGCACGTGATGACCTGACTGTCGAGGATGCAGCATTGGTACCACTCCCAGCCATTATCACCCTGGCAGACCAAGCGGAGGTCGGCAAATCTGGAGCTCTGGACGGAGCTTAGTTTACCATTTTGATCGGGCATGTCCGATCTCTTTTTTTTTCTTCTCTTTTTTAGGTTGGCCTTTTTCGTTTGCCCCTGATCTTTGTCGAGGTATTTTTGCACGGACCAACCACCACTTGTAAACACTGAACTTTAATACAAAGTCTTCTTTTGCTTTTGTTGTTGAGTTCGTACGTTCTTCGTCAGATTTTTCTTTTTCAAGATGTAGGTTAGTGTAGACCTTAGACGACGTGACTGAAAAGTGATGGATGATTCATGTCGGTGCATTACGATCCTCGGCCATAGCCAAGGAGCGTGTCTTCATCAACTTCATGAGTTATGTTCCGCTCCTCGATCCTCGGCCATGATCGAGGAGCGCACGTCGAAGGGCTCCGATGGAGATGCGCCCCTCGACTATAACCGAGGAGCGCGCGTTAACGAAACTTATCGGAGATACATTCCGCTCCTCGATTGTGGCCGAGGAGTGCACGTTGACGAAATCTGGTGGAGACGTGTTCCACTCCTCGACCGTGGTCGAGGAGCGTACGTTGGCAATATTTGGCGGAGACGCGTTCCGCTCCTTGGCCATGGCCGAGGAGCGCGTGTTGGCAAAATCTGATGGAGACGCAATCCGCTCTTCGACCGTGGTCGAGGAGCACGCGTTGGCGATATTTGACAAAGATGCGTTCCGCTCCTTGGTCGTCACCGAGAAGCGCGCATTGGTAAAATCTGGTGGAGATGCATTTTGCTCCTCGATCGTGGCCGAGGAGCGTGTGTTTGCAATATTTGGTGGAGACACATTTCGCTCCTTGGTCGTGGCCAAAGACCGCACGTTGGAGAAATATGGTGGAGACGCGTTCCGCTCCTCGACTGTGGTCGAGGAGCGCGCATTGGCGATATTTGGTGGAGATGCATTCCGCTCCTCGATCGTGGTCGAGAAGCGTGCATTGGCGATATCCAATGGGGATGCGTTCCACTCCTCAGTCGTGGCCAAGGAGCATGCGTTGACGATATTTGGCGGAGACGCATTCTGCTCTTCGGCCGTGGTCGAGGAGCGCACGTTGGCGATATTTTGTGGAGACGCATTCCGCTCCTTGGCCGTGGTCGAGGAGCACGTGTTAGCAAAATCTGGTGGAGACACGTTCCGTTCCTCAGACGTGGTCGAGGAGCGCACATTGGCGATATTTGGTAAAGATGCGTTCCGCTCCTTGGCCGTGGTCAAGGAGCACGTGTTGATGAAATTTGGCGGAGATGTGTTCCGCTCCTCGACCGTGGTCGAGGAGCGCGCATTGGCGATATTTGGCGAAGATGCATTCTGCTCCTTGGTCGTGGCCGAGGAGCGTGCGTTAGCAAAATCTGATGGAGACGCGTTCCGCTCCTCGGCCATGGTCGAGGAGCGTGCATTGGTGATATTTGGCGGAGATGCGTTCCACTCCTTGGCCCTGACCGAGGAGCGCGCATTGGCAAAATTTGATGGAGATGCGTTCCGCTCCTCGGTCATGGCCGAGGAGCGCGCATTGGCAATATTTGGCAGAGACGCGTTCCACTTTTTGGCCGTGGTCGAGGAGCGTGTGTTGGCAAAATCTGATGAAAATGTATTTCGCTCTTCGATCGTGGCCGAGGAGCGCATCTTAGCGATATTTGGCAGAGACGCGTTCCACTCCTCGACCGTGGCCGAGGAATGCGCATTGACAAAAATAAAATCTACGATAAGTTATTATTGATTATTGAATAAAAATTTAAGGTGGAAATTACATTCTAAGGATAATATCTCCGAAGATTGTCGGCGTTCCAGGTCCTTGGGATCGGAGTTCCATTCAATCGATAGAGATGATAAGTTTCCGATCGGACTACTTCAGCCATGCGATAAGGACCTTCCCAATTTGGCGACAATTTTGACCATTTGGATGGATGAAAAATCTCAGCTTGATGAAGAACTAATTATCCTGCCAGAAAAGATTTGCTCTTTACTCGAGAATTGTAGTATCGGACAATCCTCTGTTGATAGTTGGCCATTCGAACTCGAGCTCGTTTTTGGATTTCTTCTAACAGATCCAGATTTGCCCTCATCCCGAAGAAATTGCTATCTTCATCGAACTCCTCTACTTGGAGCATGGGTAACCCCATCTCTATGGGTATCACAACCTCTATACCAAAGGCCAACATGAAAGGTGTCTCTCCAGTTGGAACACATTGCATCGTGCGATACGCCCAAAGGACATTGTACAACTCTTCGACCTACGATTTTTTTGCCTGGCTTATGCGAGCTTTCAACCCCTGCAATAATGTCCTGTTCGTCATCTTGGCCTCGCCATTAGTCTGTGGATGACCTACCGATGTCAATCTATGAGAAATTTCGTAGTCATTACAGAATTCTGTAAACCTCGGGTTATTTAATTATCGTCCATTATTAGTTATGATGGTGCGGGATAAATCATATCAACATATAATAGACTTTCAGATAAAATTTTGAACTCTGGCTTCTATAATCATAGCCACTGCCTCTACTTCCATCCATTTAGTAAAATAGTCAATCGCAATGATTAGAAATTTCTTCTGTACCATAGTGATGGAAAATGGTCCGAGGATATCCATTCCTCATTGAGCAAAGGGCCAAGGGGTCATGATCGGGGCCAATGGGGTCGATGGTCGGTACTGAATGTTTGAGGTCCTTTGGCATTAGTCACATTTGCTCTCCAATTCGACCGTATCTCTTTGCATGGTTGGCCAAAAATATCTCTATCGTAATATTTTATGGGATAGAGCCTTGCCCCCCAGGTGATTACCATAGATTTCTTCATAAATTTCTCGCAGGACATAGTCGGCTTCTAAAGGATGGACGCATCTGAGCAGAGGTAGGGTGAAGGACCTCTTATACAATTTTTCTTCGTAAACGACATATTATGGAGCAAGGTGTCTTAATCTTTTCGCCTCATCTCGGTCCGTAGATAAAATTTCATCTCACAAATAATGGAGAATAGGATCTATCCAACTTGATTCTAGATCAGCTTGCATTACCGGGACCTCCTCAATACTTGGCTTCTCAAGGACTTCCATGTATGAGTTTCTTTTTTGGTCGGCTGCCCCATGGGTTGCTAGTTTAGAAAGGAGGTCAGCTCGCACATTCTCCACCCTTGGTATCTACTGAACATCCATCACTAGAAAGCTAGAAGCTAAGTCTCTGATATTCTGCAGATACTTTACCATATTCGGCTTCCGAGCTTCATATTCTCCCTGAACCTGACCAATTATCAACTGTGAATCATTATGTACTCTAAGATGTCGAACTTCCATTTCTTTCACTATTCTAAGTCCCGCTACTAATGCCTCATACTCGACTTCATTGTTGGAAGTCAGAAAGTCAAAACGTAAAGCATATTCCGCTACTACTCCTTTCAGGCTGGTTAAGATCAGGCCGACTCCGGAGCCCGTGGCATTCGAAGATCCATCAACATGCAAGGTCCAACATTCATTGGTTGAAGAGGTTTCAGCGTGATTGGATTCCTCATTTGGAATTGTACATTCCAAAATGAAATCCGCCAATGCTCGAGCTTTAATGGATGGCCTGGGCAAATATTTGATATCAAATTCGTCTAGCTCGATAGCCCATTTAGCCAACCGTCCGAAAGTATCTGGTCGGTACAATATCAATCTAATGGATTGGTCTGTAAGGACTGCGATGGTGTGCGCTTGAAAATATGGGTGCATTTTTTTCACAGATATCAAGAGAGCATAGACAATCTTTTTCAGTCTCGTATATCTGATCTCAGCATCGTGAAGTATCCGGCTCACGTAATAGATCGACTTCTGCACCTTGACCTCCAGTCGGACTAGAACAGAACTAATTATCGAAGAAGAGAGCTAGATACAAGTACAGCACCTCCTTAGGCTCTGGCTTGCTTAACAGAGGGAGAGAGCCGAGGTATTTCTTTAGTTCGTTGAAGGCTGTCTGACGTTCATCCGTCCATTGAAAGTCCTTCGATTGCTTGAGGGCTTTAAAGAATGGAAGGCTCTTTTCCGTCGATCTTGATAGGAATCTATTTAAGGCTGCGATCCTTTCTATGAGTCGCTGCACTTTTTTGATCGTCCTCGGAGGCTTCATCTCTTGAAAAGCTTGAATCTTCTCCAGATTGACCTCAATCCCATGTTGTGACATCATGAACCCAAAAAATTTTTCGAAGGTGACACCAAAGGCACATTTATCCGAGTTGAGCTTCATTCATAAACGCCGTAGTATAGAAAGGCTTCTTCTAGATCGATAATCTGGCATTCGGCTGCCCTACTTTTGATGAGCATGTTATCCACGTACACTTTCGTATTTCTCCCAATCTGCTCTTTGAAAAGCTTGTTCACAAGTCTTTGATAGGTCGCCCCAGCATTCTTCAAGCCAAACGGCATGACCCTATAGCAAAAAAGGCCTTGGTCAGTTATGAAAGAAGTTTTTTCTTCATCCTCGAGCACCATTCAGATCTGATTATATCCCAAAAAAGCATCCATGAATGATAAGAGCTGATGTCCTGAGGTCGCGTCCACCAGTTGATCTATGCGCGGTAGAGGATAGCTATCCTTTAGGCATGCTCCATTGAAATCCACATAATCAATACACGTGCACCATTTTTCACTGACCTTTTTGACGAGGATGACGTTAGCCAACCACTCCGAATAATAAACTTCTCGAATGAAGCCGGCCTTCAAGAGCTTATCAACTTCTTCTTGTATCACCCTCTGACGTTCAGGGATGAAGCTCCATTTTTTCTGCCTGATCAGACGACGATTCAGATCTACATTGAGTCGGTGTACCATGACTTACGGATCGATGTCGGACATGTTCGAAGCTGACCAAGCAAACACATCGACATTATCTCATAGAAACATGATGAGGTGCTGTCGATCTTCTTCACATAAGCTTGAGCCAACCTTCACAACTTTGTTTGAATCATCCTTGATCGGTACAGAGATCAGTTCCTCTGCTGGAAAGCCTCTTTGTTTAGTTTGTTCATTCCAGACGTCTAACTCATTCATGGGTTGTTCTTTAGCCACCACTCTACGTAAAGTAGCTATGTAACATTTCCTTACGACCGACTGGTTCCCCCTGAGCTTGCCGATTCCATGCGGAGTCATGAATTTGACCTTTAGGTGATAGGTTGATACTATGGCCTGAAGGATATTTAGGCCTGGCCAACCTAAGATGACATTATAAGCGGAGGGACTATTCACAACGTAATAAGTTATGTCGACAACCATCTGCTTTGGAGCTCATTCAGCTTTTATCGTTAGTAAGATAGTCCCTTCTACTGGAATCGTAGCGCTAGAAAATCCGACCAAAGGTACATTCCTCTTCGTCAGTAGTTTAGGGCTTAAGTTCATCCGAACAAAGGCATCATAAAACAAAACATCTACCGAGCTTCCATTATCAACAAGGATCCGATGTACATCATAATTAACAATATTCAGGAAAATGATTATAGGATCGTCATGGGGCTGACTTATTTCTTCTAGATCTTCATCGATGAAAATAATTTCACCATCTACCTTTCTCTTCCTCGGTCCCTCTCCTGGTCGATCCTAATTCGAAGTATTTTCGTCGAGGTTTTCTCCAGCAATTACTCTGATTTCTCCCACGGCTGGCTGCTCTACGCGTGGCTCATCCTATCGAGGTTGGTCTCAATTCGGATTCATCGAAATTCACCGTCCATCCATATAGTGCCAAAGTCGTCCCCACTTGATTAGTGCCTCAATTTCCTTTTTGAGCTGCCAGCACTCCTCGGTATCATATCCATGATCACGGTGATATCGATAATACTTTCTTGGGTTTTTTACTCAAACAAGGGTTACCATTCTCCTGGATCGAGGTATATCTTCTCGTCACTCGATCTCCATCAGAATCTGAGCTCGGAGTGTGTTGAGAGGGGTGTAGTAATTGAACCACTGTGGTGGAGTTCTAGACCGGCCTCGCGACTTTGGAGATGTTGGTCGGTTACTCCGAGGTGGGGTGCATGATTGATGAAACTGTGGGTCCTCCCGATGATGCTGCACCCATCTATGATCTTTTTTCTTCTCCTGCTTTTGGGATGGACCCGTCCTACCATCTCGGCTATTTTTCCGCTGGTCCCAAGCCTCTTCAGCCTGAGAATACTACTCCGATCATTCTAGCATCTCGGCAAAGTCCTTCGGATAGTCAAAGCTGAAGGAGAACAAAAGATCATTTTGAATGAGGCCAGCCTTGAATGCCGTCATGGCCACCGACGGATCTAAATTTTGGACCTCCAAGATGGCTGCATTGAAGTGATTGATGTACTCCCGAAGGGGCTCATTCTTCCATTGCTTGATGCTCACGAGGAAGTTAGAATTGCGACGTTGCCGACGACTGCTTACGAAATGGGCAATGAATAGATGGCTCAACTGGTAGAAGGAATCTATAGAGCCGGATTTTAGGTTCAAATACCAATATCGAGCCATCTTTCTCAAAATTGAAGGAAAAGCTCGACATAATATCGCATTGGTAGCTCGTTGCAGATGCATAAGAGTTCAAAAACTATCTAGATGATCTATGGGATTGGCCGTTCCATCGTAAAGCTCCATCTGAGGGATCTTGAACCGACGTGGCAAGAGTTCATCCATAATCTTCGGAGTGAATGGGGGATCGACATTAAACCCCAAATCTTTCCCTTGCTGCCTCGACTCCTGCAACGCATCCAGCTGCTGTTGCATCTCTTTGAGCTTTTTCTCCACGTCGTCCTCACGAGTGGCTTGGTGTTTAGGAGTCTCATGGCCCGGAGTGGAGCCTTTTCTTGAAATTGGTGTTGCTGAGCGCTCAGGTCTTCGATGGGAAGGACTTGTAGGTTGACTGTGATGACTGACCTCTGCCCTAGGGCTACGGGGGCGTCGTTCCTCCGACCTTATCCGGACCAGGCCTGAATCTTCTTCGATCGGATGGCGCTCGTCTACCTATTGTATTCCTCTTATGGCGACTGATAGTGCCTACACCTAATGGAGTAGGGTGTCATACTGTTCCTGTGAGATCGCCGGCGCCGTTGGCGGATTCTCCTAGATTGGTGGTAGAGATGTGTTAACCTGTTTTGCATTGTAGGTCCTCTGACCACTAGAACGTTGGGACGCGTTTGATGCTCCCCTTCGGATTTTCATGATACCTAGTGTTATGCTTTCTTCCCTCGAAATTAAATCTCGAAAATATTCGGGCCCTTCCTCTAGTGCCAACTGTTACTCCTGAATCTTCCGACTTAAGGTCGGCTGACGAGGATGGAGGAGCTCGATTGTCGAGGATTATGAGGCTGAGGACGAACTTCGCTAGAGCTTCACCTGTTCACCTGCAATAAAGTTTCCACCGGAGTGTTCTCCGGTGAAGATCCTCTGACGCTCAAGTTAGGAGATTAGAGAATAAATAGGAGAGAAAGCGTCGAGTTGAATAGCCTACCTGGAGGGTCCTGGAGCTCCTTTATTTATAGGGGAGGAGTTAGAGTCGTATCCATTTCGGACTCTAACGACTTTCCGAGTTAGTCGTCCTAGATTAATTCGAAAGATTTCTTTCCTTCTTAGGAGATGGGATTGCAAAAGATTCCTCTTTATCCGAGTTTTCTTATTCGGAGGGAACGCAATTTCTGCAGGGATGGTTGTAGGTCGATCGTTGATGAGCTATGAGCCTCTTCACGTAGCTCGACGGCCAATCTGAGTCCGACGAGGATGAGGTATGAAGGCCTACCTCGTTTTATCAGAAGGCGATCTTTAATAGGTCGGCTGGAATTGTAGGTCGACTTAAGTCGACCTACAGCTAATCGTAGGCGAAGTGTCGCATTATTCCACTTAGATGATCCATTGAGGTAGGTCGGCGATCGACCCTAAATAGTCCGAGGTCATATCAGTCCCGTTCCATAATAATGACCATTATGGACTCCACGGTAGGGCGAGTGGTGAAGAGGTGGGCGAGATTAGATTGAAAGTGAGACAACGGGGGAGAAGAAAACTCCCCTTGAGAATATTTTTTTTAAAAAAAATTTATACTTTAAGATATGTATAAAGATTCGGATTATGATACGTGGTGTGTTAGAAGGATTTTGGAATCCTACGTTGGTAATACCACGATGCTCCTCGGAGAATCATTATATATATATATATATATATATATATATATATATATATATATATATATATATATATATATATATATATATGATTTGCCAAACTGCTACCGGACAGAATTGTAGAATAGGATCGGTACAACTGAGAGTCCAATTAGAAGCGGCAAAGCCGTCGCCAGGTAAAATGCAGAAAAGATCCAGAGGAGACGACAAGATCGAGTCCATCATACCGTATTGGTTGTATGCTCATAGGGAAGAATTTAAGCCAACAAAGTGATGATACTTTATATCAATCAGTAAAGTGAAAAATGTTGGCAGTAAATTACACAACCCACGATGGGATGGATTCAAAACCCAGACTGTTCCCTCTGCGCATAAACCTGTTAAAACCCGAAGCAAATATGGACTACTGATATTTACCACAGCAGGGGGAAATTCTATCTTTATCATTCACATCTCCAGGTTCCATATCAGCAGCTGAATCCCAATCCATGTTAAGTCTCTTAGCAGCCACTTCTGGGTCAACCCCTGTGCCTGTGGCTTTTGCGTATAGAGATGTTCTAGGACTACTCTTCTTCGGTGCTTCAACCTTATCCAAGTAAACAAAAGAAAAAATGAGAATTTAAGAGGCACCAACCAATCCTGTTAGATGGGAAAAAGATGCTCCAGGGTAAGTAGCACCCATGCAGTAAATTAATGGCTTACATATGGTTGAACTAAAGCAAAAATCGAAGGTAACGTAATGTTCGTATGGAGAAAATTGCAAGAATGAAAGAAAACAATGCTTCTGTTTCTATTTTTAAGATCATTCACTTTACCCTGCTAATTTGGACCCACAGAGGGGGCAGATAGTTTGGTCGGTCTAACCAAGCAAGACCAATGCAGTAAGCTCCCCTGCCCAAGTGACTTAAACAATGACCCAGGGTCTGGTTTCAGTTTCACCGGTATTTGGTTTCCCTAAACGGAACTTACCCAAGTCTGATAACTATAGAAGTCCCTACTAAAATTACTCGGGCCTAGTGTCAATTTACATCTTGCAACACAAAATCATCCAAATTGAAATTAATGTGCATAACAGTGATAACACCATGATGTAGGTTGATCCAGCAGTTCAAAGACCATGGTGAATTCAAGGTATAGCATGGCAGATATGGTAGATATGGAAGGTAAAAAAAAAATGATCGGTGCTTTAAACTAGAATCCCAACATGAATTGTACCAACTCTGTCAAATGCACCAATCCCTCCTCATGCCACATGGCAGGCAAGATGTGCAGCACCTTTTCTTTTGATACCAGGGTTAGGCCCCAAAGCATTACTCTTCATGAACAGATTGAGGATGGTTGGTGTGGTTATACGAATTTAGGATTGTTTAAATCTCGATATCTTAAGAGTTTTGTGATATTCCTTTTTTTTAAACTCAAAAACCAGCAGAATTTGTTATTACCTTCAAAAAGTACAATATTTTCCATATTAACTTAAAAAAGCATGATAAGGATCCTTTTGTCCTGGTCCATGCTAAAAGAAACCTCAATAATTATCGACGGTTCTGCATATCAACGATGAGCAATTTCAATAGGCTATAAGGATAATGAGAAATAATAAGTTTTAATGAAAGTTTGCCCTTCAAGAGGTCTAGGGTTCAAATCCTGGGTATTACTCAAAAGCAAATATATATATATATATATATATATATATATATATATATATATATATATATATATATATATATAGCCAGGCTACAATCAGGTCGGCTAGATTTGAACTCAAATCCGATCAAGTTTTTTTGGAGACCCCCAGTCTATGCATCAAGTAGTCAAAAATTGGATAGATTAAATAAAATTAAATTAGATGTATTTTTTGATCACTTGATGCATAAGCTAAGGGTCTTCAAATTATATGATTTTTAGTGTGCAAGCAAGTCTGAGATAGTAAATCACATCCAACGACTTGGATCTTCGATGTATGACCCTCATTATAGAGTTTTGATCTAATTGAATTTGAATACAAATCCGATCGACCTTATCCAAGTCTGCCTCCATATATATATATATATATAATGAAAAAAAAAAAAGGTATTACCTCAAAATCAGGCCATTCCATCATCACCTTAGAAAAGAAACCGAAGAGCGACATGATTCTCTGGAATTCTCCCTTCATTCATCCATAAAACATTAGCATCATTAGTACTGCTAATACATGATGCAAGATGTGAAGTTATGATATGCTTTAAGCGATCATTAATGTTAAACTACAAATTTGATCACAGTGGATTTGCATGCTTCAGTAGTTCATTGTCCATGTATATTGCAATGAAACATCAAATATAAGCGATATCTTCTTCCTCCAAAAAACCCAAGCTTGTATTTGTATAATGGCCATCTCATTCTATCTTTAACTCTATTAAGGGTTTGCTGGGACCATATTTTTAACTTGTTGGGTAGCCCGTGATGTAGCAATATTGTTCTACATCTAAGAAAACCAGGCAATGGTGTTTTCTACGGTTTTATTTGTACGCATCCAGAATAGCGGTAGTTAGAAAATCGGTTCCTAAGCAACAGAGACAAAAAGGTTAGCTTGCAAGATATTGGCTACGCTCCTGAGACCACTACATATTTTCAGTCCCCCAAGGGCTTATATCCAGTTGAAAATACCAGATCAGTGGAATAGAAGACTTAGAGAGAATGCCTTGCAAGATGAACAGAGAGGGATTTCTACTAAACCACCTTTCTTTTTAGAATGGACTTTAAGAAAAGTGCAATTTTGGCCATGCAGAAGGAATCAAATGGTTCAGCTACACGAATCTATCCCACATCTGCTAGCCAAAAAAATCCATTGTTTGCATGTGGAAAATATCCATCTGGCAGGTAGTCTCATGATTTATTCAAAAGCAAATTATGGGTAAGCCAAAAAAAAAAAAGAGACTACTCCAGCAGTCTGTAACTATAATTTCTTTCTTCGTGATCCAGTCAAATCTATCCATTTATCGTAAACTTAAATCAGGGTAAAACTTAAAATGCCTTGTTTCTTTTTCTTAAAGGGCTAGCAAGGCTTGGTATTCATTGGAAGTGGATATTCCTATAGCTGTCCAACACTGATTGAACTCCATAAGATAGTTCTCATGAAATCATGCTGCATCGTGCATGATGATCCATGCAACGATGACTGTTCAGCACACAAAAGGAAAACAAATAAACAAGAACAAGATGAATAATGATACTGAACATAAAATACTACACATTTTAGCACAAATTAGTAGTAGATACAGATTGATGCCCACAGATTAAGGTCGTTATCAAACATAAACAAATGCGTTTACTACTTACAGAATCTGAAGTTATGCATCTTAATTACATAAATGAAGCACACGTCTTCCAAAGCATCCCTCATGACTCCATCAGGGTCCTCAATGCCAAGCAGTCTTTTACATTCAGTATCTTTAGGATCCTTGATCATGATAATTAACTCCATCTGATAACGTGAAAGAAACAACTCCGAGCATGTGAATATGTCTCTAAAGCACCCAGGCAACAAGAACTACTAAAAAGATGATGTCTCCATAACCATGCCAAACATCTTGGAGAAACCATGGTGAGCATGTGGAGAAGATGATCAAAGAATTCCAAATGAATACTTTACAGGAGCAGCATGAGAATTATTGCAGAGTTTTGAATAGAGATGACATGAATCAATACACCAGCAAATCTTGTTAAATTTCTTACTTGTCGTGGTTACTAGTTTGAACATGTAGGAGATGGAGCATCTAAAAATATTACAATCTACTTATATAAACTAACACGCCTTCTACCAAAAGAAAGAAAGAAAGAAAATAATTAACAAGTCTATATCCACTCTTTTAGTATCCAGATTATTAACTAAAAAATTGCAGTTCCTCTCAACCTATTGACTAGCATGAATTCCTGATGCAGTCTCAAGGTTGGAGACCTAAAGCTGGGCTAAAAGTCTTCACCCTGCCTTGTTTAAAACATCGCAACTTGCAAAAAAGGAAGTGCAGGGTTCCGGAGATTATCTAGCTTCTTCAGTGGACAATTATCCCCAACAGTCTTTAAGAAATAGTTCATTGATATACAAATTCTATTTTATTATTAATGTGCTCGATCAATTTCTCTTCAATGTTATCACGGAGAGCACACTAAGGTAAGACCTGGAGGCATCATCAACCGTGGAGTTCCAACAGGCAGATTATAGCCAAAAGAATCCAAATTTTTCACTAACATTTAACGACTTGATAAAAGAGATAAAGGAACAGTGAAATTAAAGAATCATGGAAGCGAAATCGGAAACAGAAATGATCATACCTCGCCAAAAAGCATTTCTCTGTTCTTCTTCAGAAGCTCCACCATCTTCTAAAGAGAAAAGAAGAAAGAAATTGAGACCGAGATTTGAAAGAAGCCAAGTGAGTGAAGATGAGCGAGAGTAAAGGACCCTTTGGGTCCGCTGAACGCATTCCAAAACCTCTGGGCTCGCATCCTTGTGCTCCGCGTAGACGCGGAGCTCGGTCTTCTTTGCCGACGGAGACGATCAAGCGGTGCCCAAGGCGGTGGCAGAGGCGGAAGACTTGGGCCCCGGCGGCGGCGACGGTGGCGGAGGGAAGATGCGGTCTTGGTAGAGGCTTGGGGGAGATCCGGAAATGGAGGAGGGCTAGCGTTTCACCGGAAAGGACTGGGAGAAGCAGGGCCGTACGAGCAAGGACACGGGCGGCGGTGGTGAGAGAGAGGAAGTGCTTCCGTGGCCTATTCGGCCGAGCTCTTTTAGAAAAAAAAATATATATTTTTAAAAAATAAAATATTTATTTAAATTTATTTTTTTAAAAAAAAATATATTTTTAAGCGTTAGTAAAAATAATTTTTTTGTTATAAAAAAAAAATAAAAAAATCAAAATTTCTTTTTTAAAAAATAGAAACAAAAATAAAAAATTAATTTTTTTAAGATAAAAAATATTTTTATTCAAAATCATTATTTACCATAACTATTTTTATTTATTTTCATCTAATCCTTCTATTATTTAGTGAATGATATATTTTAATATATTTTCATACATGTATATTATCATATAAAAATTATATAAAATATCCAATATGTATTATCTTTAGTTCAATTATATTTATATTAATAAATATTTTAATATATTTTTTTATTATTTTATTTTTTATTTTAATTAAATAAAAAATAAAAAAATTTAAATTAAAATTAATTATAATAAATATTTAAAATTATTTATCTATTTAAATAATATTAATTATAAAATAAATCTATACATATTTTTTTCATAATTTGATAGTCAAAAATACTTTTTTTTTTAAAATTTGATCAACACAAACTACTTTTCAAATATTGATAAAAGTGCTTATTAAATAATTTTATCAAATATAAACAGCTTTTCTCTCATAATATTTTTTTAAAATTTTATTTAAAAAAATAATTTTAAAATAAGCTGATTTTCATAGCTTGGTCAAATAGATCCTAAAAAAAACTAAAACAGAACTGACTACTGAGGCATTCATCTCTTCGACAGGTTGGGCTGGGCTGGGCTATCGATCTTAGTTTTCTATCATAGGGTGATTTGGACTTTGGGCATCTTCTCTTTGGATATGACAACGAAAATTAATAGCCTGATTTCATCAATTTATTGGAGAAAGCTCCATTTCCATTCTAATTCTAAGGTAGAATGAAAATTTATCTCAATTTTTAATCCCTATTATTTTTTAGAATTCACCTTTCATTCTAATTTTAATATTAATTTTATAAAATACTAAATATATCTATTGGTACAGAATCTGGTTGATGCCGAATCGAGTTGGAGTCGAGGAAGATGAGGTCACCGTCGGTGACCTGCAAAATAAAGTCCCATCTGGAGTCGATGGTGGTGGACATGGTAGGATCCTCCGATGATCAAGTCAGCTCTTCTGGCCAACAGAAATGGAGTGCTTAGGCAAAAATTCAGTAGAGTTTCGGGAAAGAGAAGAGAGCTTAGAGAAAATATATCTAGAGAGTCCTTTTTTATAAATGGAGCTTGTCATAACCATTCGGTAGTGGGCCGCTTGGGGCCACATGGAGTTTGTTATGGAGAGAGATATCCATTGTTGTGATGTGGCCATTTGATAGTAGGCCGCTCGGGGCCACATAGAGTTTGTTATGGAGAATGGTGTCCATTGCCATGAAGTGGCCGTTCGTTGAGATTTAATACTCGAAGTTTGAAGGAAGAAAGTGTTGAATGATGAAAAGCTTTGACATACATCAATTTCAGAGGAGTTCAAACTTCTAAAGAAAATACGGCTAGAAAAAATCATCTGAGAAGAATGCTAACTGAACTCTGAAAATAATCTACTGGAGGAATCCAACTGAAGGAGAAGTCCGGAAGAAGTTCGGCTCCTAGAGGAGTCCGGATGAAGAAGAAATATAGAAAAAGTTCGGCTCCTAAAGGAGCTTGACTGAAGGAGGAGTTCGGAAGAAGTTCGGCTCCTGGAGGAGTCCGAAAGGGGTTCAGCTCTTATAGGCATCTGTCTGAAGAAGAGATCCGGAAGGAGTTTGGCTCCTAGAGGAGTCCGACTGAAGGAGGAATTCGGAAAGAGTTCGGCTCCTAAAGGAGTTTGACTGGGGTCCGATCATTGGAGAAAATTTTTTTATTGAAGCTCTTCCATGATTACCGATTGCATTAGACTAAGCATCAGATTGGACTTTGGCGGGAGCGAGATTTATCTCCAACAATAGTCCCCACACTTTCGAATTCAAAATTCGAAGGAAGGGAATATAAAAAAGGTGATTGCTGAAGTTCTTTTTTGGGCTCCGCATTCATTGAGGTTGAAGTTCGAAGGAGATCTTGTCTCTAGCCGAGGTTGATGTTAAAGCTCGGGGGAGATCTTCTCTCCAGCTGAGGTTGAAGGAGATCTAATCTCTTGTCGAAGTTGACGTTGGAGCTCGGGGGAGATCTTATCTCCTACGGCCGAAGAATTAGAGCTCGGGGGAGATCTTATCTCCAGCCGAGATTGACGTTGAAGTTGAAGCTCGGAAGATCTTGTCTCCAGTCGAGGTTGAAGGAGTCTTATCTCCTGTTAACCGATGTTGACATTGAAGCTCGGGGGAGATCTTATCTCCAGCCAAGGTTGAAGGAGATCTTATCTCCTGTTGACGTAGATGTTGAAGCTCGAAAGAGATCTTATCTCCAACCGAGGTTGAAGGAGATCTTATCTCCTGCAGCCGAGGTTGTTAGGACGATCTTCTCCTCCTGTTCCTAACCGAGGTTGAATCTCGAAAAGATCTTATCTTTAGCTGAGATTGTCAACGGTCGCTCGGGAGAGATCTTATCTCCTATTGACGTTAGAAGCTCGTGTTAGGAGAGGTTCTCCTCCTGTTCCTCAACCGAGGTTGCTCGGGAAGAGATCTTATCTCCTAGCCGAGGTTGAAGGAGATCTTATCTCCTGTTGACGTAGAAGCTCGAAGGAGATTTTATCTCCAGCTGAGGTTGAAGGAGATCTTATCTCCTATTGATGTAGACGTTGAAGCTTGGAGAAGATCTTATCTCCAACTGAGATTGAAGAAGATCTTATCTCCTGTTGACATAGAAGCTTGGGGGAGAACTTATCTTCAGTCGAGGTTGAAGAAGATTTTATCTCCTACCGAGGTCGAAGAAGATCTTATCTCCTATTGACGTAGACGTTGAAACTCGGAAAGAGATCTTATCTCTAGTCGAGGTTGAAAGAAATCTTATCTCTTATTGACATAGAAGCTCGGAAGAGATCTTATCTCCAACCAAGGTTGAAGGAGATCTTATCTTCTGTTGACGTAAACGTTGAAGCTCGGAGGAGATCTTATCTCCAGCCGAGGTTGAAGGAGATCTTATCTCCTATTGACGTAAAAGCTCGGAGAAGATCTTATCTCCAGCCGAGATTGAAGGAGATCTCATCTTGTACCGAGATTGAAGGAGATCTTATCTCCTGTTGACGTAGACATTGAAGCTCGGGGGAGATCTTATCTCCAACTGAGATTGAATGAGATCTTATCTCCTCTCCCGAGGTTGAAGGAGATCTTATCTTCTATTGACGTAGACGTTGAAGCTCGAAAGAGATCTTATCTCCAGCCAAGATTGAATGAGATTTTATTTTCTGTTGACGTAAAAGCTCGGGAGAGATCTTATCTCCAGCCGAGGTTAAAGGAGATCTTATCTCCTGTTGACGTAGAAGCTTGGGGAAGATCTTATCTCCAGTCAAGGTTGAAGAACTTTGACTTGCTCATGTCAGGATGAGGTTCTTCTCCTATTCCTAACATAGCCACTATTGATTGCTTCTTTTCTGTCATCATATAGTTTTTGCACCAAGAAACAATAATATTGAAATGGAAGAGTTTTATTGAAGAAAAATTATTGGTAGTACATCTTCAGATTTTTGGAATATAAAGATCGTGGGAGCGTTGTTCCTCCGATCTCTTTCAGGTGATAAGTTTCATGCCGAACGATCTCCTCTATTGCATACTAGTCTTTCCGATTTGGGACAAGCTTCCCCTGACTTTGAGGTTGAGAGATGGCGGCTCGCCGAAGTACTAAGTCCCCCAAAAATAGGATTAATGATGCCGAGAGACAGTCGATCTTCTTGTTGTTCCTTTCTTATTGATGGTTCTGGCTACAACAGCACCCTTGGCCGATCTTCTCTTGCTTCAAATCAGCGTCTGAGGAATCGACCCAGCTAGCCTCTTCTGATGAGCTTCTCGATTTCGTCTCAGAGCTGAATGCATTCTTCAGTATTATGACCGTAGTCATGATGGTAGAAATGGTACTTGCTTCGATCACGCTTGTATGGAGAAGATCGTAATTCTTCTGATCTTGGTAGTTGATTCTTAATTTCCATCAGAACTTGAATTTTAGAAGCATTAAGGGGGGCATAGTTGTGAAACCTTCCGGAGGGAGGACTTCTTCACGTTCTTCTATCGAAACTTCTTTGTTGATGAGCTCGAGGAGGAGTTTGGGCTCGCTTGCGCTCGAGGGGTGTCTGTGAGCACGGTCGATCTTCATTTGGCCCTCCATCAGTCGTGGGTTTACTAGACTCGTTCATCAGCCGCTCTCCTATGACTTCTTCATCCTTCAACTTGAAGGCTTCTTCCGCACGAGCATATTCCTCGATCCGAGCTAGCAGATCGACAAAGTTTCTGGGATATTTCTTCTCCAAAAAGAACAGCAAATCATTCTTCTGAAGGCCATCCTTGAGTGCGGCCATTGCAACAAACTGGTCCAGGTTTCGGACTTTCAATGCAGTCGCGTTAAATCGGATGACATAAGCACGAATGGATTTCTTCAATTTTTTGCTTGATGTTCATCAAAAAATTTGAACCTCGGTAGGAACGTCGACTATTAACAAAATAAGCCATAAACTGATGGCTCATCGATCAAAGAAAAAGATCATACCCGGTTTCAATGCCGAGTACCAGTTTTTTGCTACTTTCTTTAAAATAGATGGGAAAGCTCGGCATAATATGACGTTTGGTGCGCCATGGAGCAGCATCATGATTCGAAAGGCTTCCAAGTGATCAACCGAATCAGAGGTTCCGTCGTAGCTTTCAAGTT
Source organism: Cocos nucifera (assembly GCA_006176705.1). Classification (NCBI taxonomy): domain Eukaryota; kingdom Viridiplantae; phylum Streptophyta; class Magnoliopsida; order Arecales; family Arecaceae; genus Cocos; species Cocos nucifera. The sequence goes on along the minus strand of QRFJ01002923.1, from coordinate 268,522 downwards.
GGGAAAGCTTAAAGTTCGGTGGAATGGGATCTTGCATAATTCGAAGAGAGAAAAAGGGATTGGTGCAGACGTCATCATGGAAAGCTGGGACGACATGATCGAGTTCTTCAATCCGTCGATCCATCTCCCATAGTTTGTGATCGAGGACGTCATCTCGATTGCAGACTTGGATGGCTTCTGACTGTAGATGGGAAAGATCTCTTCCAGAGGAGAATCATGATCCGAACATGAATCCTCTGCTCTCTGTTTTTTCTTTCCAAGGGCGATGGATATGCTAGACCAGGTGCCCTTCCTTGGAGTCGGTATCTGACATTCTGATGATGGATTTTCTGACGAAATCATCGTCGGAGGCTGTCGCATGACCTGCACCATTTCGGTGAGGCCCTGAATCCACTGCATCAGTAGGTCAAACTACTCCGAATCCACTATGACCGTCGGTGGAGGTGGTGATTGAAATGCCGGTGATAGAGCAGGAATAGATGGATCTAGCTCAGATCTGACGGCAGAAGTGGTAGATCTTCGGATAGTCGCCTTCTTCGGAGGCATTTCTTGGAATTGAGGAAGAGAATGGAGATAAATCTTGAAGAAGAAGATCGGTAGGGTCGACTGAGCACTTCTTTAAGAACAAGGGTACCTCAGAAATAGAGGGGCTCTTCCTCTAGCGCCAATTTTGTTGGCATAGAATCTGATTAATGTTGGATCGAGCTGGAGTCAAGGAAGACGAGGTCGCCGTCGGTGACCTATAAAATAAAGTTCCATCCGGAGTCGATGGTGGTGGCTCCGACAGGACCCTCTGACGATAAAGCCAACTCTTCTGACCAATAAAAATGGAGTACTCATGTAAGAATTCAGCAGAATTTCGGAAAGGAGAAGATAGCTTAGAAAAAATGTATCTGGAGGATCCTTTTTTATAAACGGAACTTATCGTAATCGTTCAGTAGTGGGCCGCTCGGGGCCACGTGGAGTTTGTTATGGAGAGTGTGTCTGTTGCCATGAAGTGGTCGTTCGTTGAGATTTAATAGTCGAAGTTCCGAAGAAGAAAGTGTTGGATGGTGAAGAGCTTTGATATACATCAATTTCAGAGGAGTTCGAACTTCTAAAGGGAATACGGCTAGAGGGGATCATCCGGAAGGAATGCTAGCTGAACTTTGAAAGTAATCCACTAGAGGAATCTAATTGAAGGAGAAGTCTGGAAGAAGTTCGGCTTCTGGAGGAGTCCGGACGAAGAAGAAATCTGGAAGGAGTTCGGCTCCTAGTGGAGCTTGACTGAAGGAAGAGTCCAGAAGGAGTTCGGCTCATTGAGGAGTCCGGGAGGGGTTCGGCTTCTGTAGGTATCCATCTAAATGAGAGATCTGGAAAAAGTTTGGCTCCTGAAGGAGTCTGACTGAAGGAGGGATCCAAAAAGAATTCGGCTCCTGGAGGAGTTTGGCTGGGATCCGATCATTGAAGGAGAATTTTCGATCGAAGCTCTTCCGTGATTACCGATTGCATTAGGCTAAGCATCAGACTGGACTTTGATGAAAGTAAGATTTATCTTCAATAATATCAAAAAAATATGATCATTTTAAATCATATTATATTTAATTTTAATTTTTATCCCGATTTTAGTCGTCAATCAAATACATCTTAATTCTGGGCTGGTAAACTATTCTGTTGTATAGCATGGAGTCGTTTACTGCAAAATAAAATGGAGCAGGAATATTCTTTTCTTTACCGAAGCCAACCTACTCCGAAACTAGACAGAACCTTTATTATTAAGACGTCGTATCCCGTCCAATCCATTGTTCCTTACAAAAGAGGCTTTGCTAAAAAATATGGCTAGCGCTCACCGAACTGGACTCATGTATGGCTTGTGAAGAGGGAGTTTCTTCTTATTGGTTTCCTTGGATTCCCGATGGGCAAGTAGACCTCTCCCATGTCTTCCTGTCGGAATTGCCTGAGAGCTCATCACTTTGGACCGGCAAATAACATTTATTAGCCAAGCAAAACATGCCGAGATGGAAGATATTGCATGCCACTTTTGTTGGCCAATTGCGATAGCTTAGTGAGTAAGTTCAGTCCTTTCTAGACTACGTAGAACCAAACAAGATTCCATCACAGCACTAGCGCAGGACAAAGGTGGCATCTTCTCCCGGCAACTTTGTTGTCGTCTTTGGCCATCATCTTGGAGAATCTTTACAAGGGAGTACCGTACGTGGTGGCCAGCTTAATCCTTTGTTCTCATGCGATAACATTTAACGCATACAGAAAGCCATAACATTTAACCTGTAGATAAAAGAAGAGAGGTCTTTCTCCCGTACGGCTTTGAGCTTCATCCTAGAGTGCCCACGAGAAGTTAAACTCTATTGGGACTTGTAAGTGGAATAGCTTGAACAAGGACGCGAGTGCTTCCGTCGAACATAAAGGGCGCATCTCTCACACACACACACAGAAAGAGAGAGGAGTAATAGAAATAAATTTGATTTAAAACCAAGAGGGCAAAGAGTTAATCAAGCGTTGTGTATAAGATTACTGAGTCTAGAAAAAGAGTAATTAGCATGGATTGTGGAAAAAGTTGGATTGGACAACAAGACTAGATAGTGCAAGTTTGTCCTAGGACTTGCTGTAAGGTTAGCCAATGAGTTCAGCAAAATCCATTTTGTGATCTTTAGTCAAAATTGACGCATGATGCTTCTTTTTTCCTTGCTTGCTCTTTCTTTTCATGGTGCAGAGAATGTTTTCTAACGAAGACTGACTCCAATGTGGGATGGGTTGGTTTGCACCTCAAAAAATTGTACGGAGCATTGGAGTTTTTTGAGAAATTTGAAGTTTAATTAAACATGGTCGATTGTAAGGGTTGTTCATTTGATCAATTATGACCAAAAGCAAAAAAAGATAAACAAAAAAAGTGCATGAAAACCATATAAAATACCGTGCAACTTTGGTAGGTGATATGCAAGCAATCCCAAAATTACAACATCTCTATAATCTAGGACTCCAACCAAATTAATTTGCAATTAGCATTATATATTCAAATTCATATTCATTTTTATTTGACAAATATGAATATCAATCGGATATTCAAATCTGGTACAAATTAATTTTGAAATTATGGATGTAAGTGTAAGTATGAATCGGATGGTTAAATTTAGGATCAATCAAATCAATAATGGAAGGTAAATTATTCAAGAATAACATTAAAGCTATGCATAAGATTGAATAGAAACAGAAAGAGAGTAAGATAGTTGCTTTTCATATTCATATATATCTACTTTATTTTAACAGATTTGAATAAAAATAAGCATATTGCTAAAATTTATATCGATATTCACTAGATTTGGAAGGATCTAGCTAAACGGGTACCGACTGATCGACTTTTAACTCTAGCCCACCCCCCCCACCCTCCGTCCCACGTTGTCATGCATCAACTGATTTGCAGGAAGCTACAAACCAAACCACGTCCAACATTCCCAAAGCCAACTTAATTAAGCATAAAGATACATACTACTTACATTTTCTTAAAAGAAATTTGCCTTTGGCATCCTAATTACGGATGGGAGAAGGAAACTTGCTTGTTGGATTCCAACTCATGTGACTCCAAATGTCCCTACGGACGTGGCACTTCATTACTTATTTAATTATTTCTTGTTGCCATACCAGCAGAGTTACATGTGCAGTCCAAACGCTAGAGTCTAGCTAGCATTCTTCCGAAGGGCGGTATATATACTAACTCGAACACAAAACGATCTGCAGGTCATATTAGAGAGTAATTAACCCTAAGTCGATCACTGTAGAAAACAAGCGCTTGAAAAAAAAAAAAAAGCGAGAGCATGAAGAGAAGGAAACAAAGCTGACATCTGAAAGGATGGATCATCCCCTAGGTTACACCCTCCTCTCACACTTCCACCTCTCAGATTATTCCAAGAAGGTCTCCATGATGTCCGAGTAAATCCCAGCCTCGGAGCTCCGGTACTCCGTGGCTTGAGATGCTGCTGCATGGTGATGATGATCCAAAGAAGACGAGGAGGAAGATGAAGTCATTCTCGCAGGCAATGTGAAGCTTCTCTTGAACTTGCTGCTCTCCATTTTCCTTGTCTTGCTGGAATGGCTTTCCAAGCTCAAGTAGTCCTCCGTGCTGCCAACTGCACCGAGCGCCGCACTGGTTTCGCATCTGTTTCCCTGGCTTTGAAAGTTCGAAGCTTCAGCAACCGCCTTCACCTCGTCCGCAACCGTAATGTTCATAGGAGAACCGGCAGCTAGATTCTTCCCGGCCATCATAAGCGGGTGCTGTTGAGCCGGTGGCTTGTTGCCCAGCCCCTCGGTGCCGAAGAGAAGCTTCGCGTCATCGGTCCTTCCGGTCAGAGCAGTGAAGAAGGACAGCCCGCTGGGCCATTTCAGGTCGGACTCGTGGTCGGCCATCATGTCGTCCATAGGGGGGTTCTCCGAGGAATGAGGGAGGAGGAAGAGCTGGGTGTCATCTCTGTTGTTCGGAAAGCCGATCCTAGCTGAAGGGTGGAAAGCCGGGGGAGCGACCGGGGAGGTGGAAGGGAGCGGCGGGTGGCTCCAATCAAAAATTGGGGGCGGATTGCGAGTCGGAGTCTGTTTGAGGGGTGGTGCGGATGATGAAGGTGAGCTGCTCCTGGTCGAGGAGAATAGCTGAGAGAGGAAGAAGCCGGACTGGTAACCCAGTGACTCGAACATGTGTCTCATTCTCAGCACAAAATGCAAGTCCTCAGGTATCTGACACGTACGCAAATTCGGACAGAGAGAAGCATATTAGGATGATGATGTAGATCTTGTGATGGTCTCGAATCTTTCCATAGAAGTCAAAATAAATTAATGAAGAAGAGCAGACTCACAATCTTACAAGAACCCAGCTGTAGGAGCCCATGGCCAGCTTGAATCACGGCGATAGTCTGTTCGAAAGGACAGCAATAACACTTTTCTTTTTAAAAAAAAAACAATCCACTCAAGTCATCAGAAAGAGACGTTTAAAGGGGAGAGGAAACATTTGAGAAAGGAGAATGAGATTTGCCTGAATTCCAGATGCAAATTGATCGTTCCATTCAGGAGGAAGCTGCAGTAGTTACACAGAAAATGAAGGAGAAAAATTCAGGAATAAAGTTTTAGCTACTGCGAATCTGTGATCATTATTCTTGTCGCTCATAAGTACTAAAATGATGGTTTTGGAAAAGGATAAGAAGTGTGAAGGCATCAAATTCTCTCTCTCTTTACTGGTACAGATCTGTGATGCAAAAACTGCAGGGATGCTCAGAAACACATCATCATCTCTCTCTCTCTCTCTCTCTCTCTCTCTCTCTCCCCTCTCTATGGAGTGGGTGGTAAAAAGTAGAGCAAAAGAAACAGTATTAGGTCACATACAGCATCAAAAGAGCTCTGCCAGTAGTTGGAGATGTTGGGTTCGCACTCAGAAGGTTCTTTGAAGACCCATTTGTGACATTTATCAGAGGCCACCTTGCCCATCAATCTGTTCCAATCAATCAATCGCCCATTCAGAAGCAAGCCGAATTAGTCATAAGTGTTGTTAAAAAGCAAAAGATTAAAATAAAAAAGAAGCCTAAAACAACCGACAACTTGTCCAATTTCTACCCCTACTTATTTTCCATGGCAATAACTACAAACTAGCAGCGCCCACTTAACAATAATAACTTGATCCAAAGGAGTTCTCCAAAGAGGAACGATCTGTAAAGCAATTAGGGAGTTTAAAAGGCATAAAGAAGGACAAAGATAAAAATGAAATATATATTAATTTGCAACAGTAAAAGTATTTATTCCTCCACCTAAATAAAACTTAACAACACCTACCCAGTACCCACCCTTCTCCATAATTATACAGCTGAATGGACATCTTGCTGAAGGCCTTCCTGACCGGATCCTCACCGTCCATCTCCTCCAAGCACTCCGCCACCCTCGACCGGCAGAATCCATCCTCCCACATCAACATCCTATCACACCACCCAAACAGACAAACCTATCGAATTCAAACCCCTCCTCCACCGAAAATTCCCGCATCTTTCAATCTAATTCGAGAGCCAAAGAAGAGTAATAGACATAGAAAACAACTCACAAGCTGCCATTATCGTCGCCCACCTTGCAGCCGTTCCCTCCTCTGCATCGCCTACAGGAGCAAACAGCACAGAACACAAACACAAGCTTTAGAAGATGGAAGGGAATTAATGGAGAGACAGAGAAGAGGAAGGGAGAGGGGGGATGTACGGCCGAGGACGGATGGTCCAGAAGACGGAGTAAGTCCAGTCCGAGTTGAGGCAGACGTTCCTGAGGGCCTCGTGGAGAGCCATCATCCCCACCGCCTCTTTGCTCCTACTATCCCCTCCTGCGCCCGAGCCCACCATCTTCTCTCTCTAGAACTCTAACTCTCTCTAAAATTCTCTTTCTCTCTCTCTCTCTTCCCCTCTTACTCTTCGGCGTGGCTCCTTTTTTTCGCCCTACGGAACCGGTTCTTTTGATTTTATCCCTTGCATCCACAGTAAACCAAACCCCACTCCCACGTTAGCAGCCGCAGGTAAAAGAGAACAGCCGGGCCACTTGACCCTTTCTCTGGTATCTGTCCGTTATTCGCCACCCCCTCCTTCGCTGCAATGCTTCGCATCCGCGCCACGGCCTCAGCTTTTCCCTGTGCCCCGACGGAGAGAGAGAGGATAAGAAAAAGAGAAGCGGGTTGAAGGAGAGAGAGAGAGAGAGAGAGAGAGAGAGAGCAGCGGGGGTTGTTTTTGGGTAGATTTAGGGGCTGTTGGATGCCTGGGCATTACCCTCACACAATTAAAAAATGACATCCGGTGGATAGCGCTTTGCCTTCCCCCCATGGGTAAGTGGTCCTAATTTTGCTCCTTTTGCCTATAATTACGGCAGCACAGAGATTAACCGAGGGATAAAACACGAAGGTATGCAGGACATTTCAGTAATTCTGGCTGGTAGAGGTAAAAAAAATTAAAGTAAATGGGGTGGGAGACCGCTGGCTCACGTGCGCACGTGCCGCAGCAGTGGGGCGGTGCCTCGATTGGCATAAAGAATGAAAAGAAAACAGAAGTCGGGATGCTGAATAGCGAAATTCGTAATCATTAACAATAATAATAAATATTAAAAATTTTAAAAAAAAAAAAATAAAGACCGAGAGTGAAGGGGAGGAGGGGCTGAGTTAGCGCACGAATTGCGGGGCGCTGTGCCCCGCGTCCGCGACATCCTCCGCCTAAACAAATCTTCTCGCCTCCGCATTGACCGCCCACGCCCTCTGCAAACCCTGGCACGACCGTACCTAAGCCGAGACCCCTACACTGGGACCCGCACCCAGCTCGCCCAACCTAATCTATTCTAATCTAATCTAATCAAATCTCCTCCACCCGTGCCCAACCTACTCTCGACTCCGGATCTCTCGGCCCAACCCTACCGGCTCTATCCCCCTCCCACCTCCCCAACCACGTATGGGGATCTATATGATCATCACAACCTCCGCACGGTCTCCAATCTGCATTGGGTCTGCGTTCCATCTTTTTCTGACACACCGGCGTGTGTGAGATAAAAGAGATAAAAAAAAATGTTTGATACACCAGCTCCTTCCAAGACCCAGGACTGCCCCTCGTTTCAGTGAGCGGGTGTGGATGGGGGTGTTATTGGTGCATGAGAGAGAGAGAGAGAGGCAATTCTGTATGCCATTCAAAACAGAGACTTTATTGTTATTTGGGAGCCGTCCATGGAAGTCAGTGATTCATCTTTTCCAGTAGACTCTATAAAAGTCTCGGACCTGCTTTGCTCCTGTCTGCAGCCTCGGGCGGGAATCGGTGAGTGTGCTGGCACCAGCCGTAGGTTGGCAGCGCATGGCTCCTTGTTTGACACGTAGAAGATGGCCGCATTCATCCTTGTTTTGGCAGAGAAATAGTACTTAATCCTTGCACTCGTACGTAAAAAACCCGAAGCTGCACCCTTAGACTGACACATGGGCCCGGACGCGGAGGATGTGGGTCCCTATATGTCAGCTATGAGCTGTGGGTCCGGGTACGTTGCATAATGTATTGCTCCTAGCTGTGGGCTCTTTTAGGTCAAATATGAATAATACAGTCAAAGGCCCGTTTGGTGGACGTAATTAATTGGCGGTGAGAACCCAGAGGCGTCTACACGTATTTCTATGTCAACTAGGATCTGGCCTGGGATAAAAGGCGCTTATCTATTCTACAAGTGATCATATCTCTTACAAAGCTAAGACCTAGCTTATGAGAACCGGCTGAGTGGAGATGGAAGATGAGCAGAGGGCCAGGCCCCTGCTGATGCATTCTCGTGGATCTTGGGATGTCTTAATCTATCTAAGTTTCATGTGATTTCTTGACAATATTTGAATTATAGGATCGATGGCCTTTTCAATCCAATAAAAAGATTATGGTTTGGGTGCCGATGACCTAATTAATATCCTATTTTTGGTGCAATTTATGACATCAATGATTCCTTTCAAAATGGATATATATATAGAGAGAGAGAAAAAAGAAAGAGATAAATTAAGCTTCACTCAATAA